>CM067555.1:36625522-37080522 GCA_034509755.1 Anisodus tanguticus
TGCTATCTTAATAAGAAGAAGAACTATTAATCTTGCATTAGTAAATGGTAGAGTGGATAGTTGATGAGATTGGAATCACTTATTGCTCTCATTCTCGAATTAAATTCGTGTTTTTTGCTGCTAGTTATTTTTGTGCTTTACCTTCATTTATGCTTTCTTATTTTAACCTTTACAAATCAAGATTCGTTAGCCAAATAGAAACTAGAGATTAAGTATTTTGTAATTGATAATTCAGTCTCTGTCGGACGATACTCGGTCTTACAAAAAATTATTACAAATTGCGATACGTATACTTGCGTAGCTCTAAAATCCGCAACAAGTTTTTGGTGCCGTTGTCGGGGACTGAAAAATTATCAATATCAAAGTAATTAATTTTATTTCTAATTTGGTTTTTCCAAGAACAAGTTTCTAACTTGATTTGCGTGCATCTTTTGATCATTTTCAGGTAGTTTTGTTATATGTGAAGAATAAGAGGAGCAGACAGCCTTATTCCTATTAATCTTGAGATTGAGAAAGCGTGCAAGCAGAATCGAAGAAACAAGAGAGCTGGTAGTTTAACTATGGTTATGGCAAATCCTCAAAACAATGATGGGTTGAATAGAGGGGTTCCAGAAATGGTGCAGGAACAAGCTCAGAATCCCGTTGTTAGAAGATTACAGGATTATATACTTTCAATTGTAATAGGAGTGCAGACCTGTATAAGACCACCAGCTGTGGAGGCAAACAACTCCGAGATTAAGCCAGCAACCCTGCAAATGGTCCAAGGCACAGTTCAATTTGGTGGGTTATCCTCTGAAGATCCCATATGCACTTGGCAAATTTCTTGGAGCTATGTCCAACATTCAAATACAATGGTGTGACTGATGACGCCATTAGATTGAGGCTCTTCCCATTTTCACTAAGGGACTGAGCCAAAAGCTAGTTGAACTCTCTCCAGGCAAACTCTATTACTACTTTGCAAGATTTGGCTCAACAATTTCTTGTCAAGTTCTTTCCTCCATCAAATGTCTCTAAGCTACGGGGAGAAGTGAATAATTTTTATCAGCTTGAGGGGGAATCTTTGTATGATGCTTGGGAGAGGTTTAAGGAGTTGCAAGGGAGATGTCCCCATCATGGAATTGAACAGTGGATGTTGGTCTATTATTTCTATAATGGGTTGTGTGGTACTACTCGTACCATAATTGACGTTGCGGCTGGAGGGGCATTTATGAGTAAAAGTTCTAATGAGGCGTATGAATTTTTTGAAGATATGGCCACAAACAACCATCAATGGTCTGATAAGAGATCAACGAGTAGTAGAAAAGTGACTGGGGTTCATGAACTAGATGTCATCACTGCTTTAACTGCTCAAGTTGCTTCTTTGACAAAGCAATTGCAGCAGAATACTGTCTCCGCCAATGCTGTTCAGATGCAAGTGGGTTATGAAATTTGTGGGGGTCCACATACTTTTGATCGGTGCACAACAATGGATCCAAACAATATTCCTATGGACCAAGCTCAGGTTCAAGTAGTTCGGAATTTTCAGAGGCCCTACAACAATCCATTCTCCAACACTTATAATCCTACGTGGAGGAATCACCCTAACTTCTCATGAAGAAACAACTAAGGCCAATAGTCACAGTTTCAAGGGAAATATCAGCAGAACAGTCCACAGCAGCCAATGAATCAAGCTTCATCTTCTCAGCAGTCTAGGCCACAAGTCCCACAAGAGAATCCTAATGAATTGCAAGCAGCTTTGTTGACTCTCACTAATACCCAGACTCAGTTCATGACAGAGACAAGATCCTCTATTCGAAATTTGGAGACACGAGTGGGGAAGTTAGCAAGCATGTTGAATAACAGACCTCAAAGGAATCTACCTAGCAATACTGTTGTGAACCCTAAGGAGCAGTGTCAGGCCATCACATTGAGAAGTGGTAAACAAGTTGAGAAGTCTGCACTTCTACCACCTGTTGAAAAGAATGACGACTTGGGAGAGATATCTGGTTTAGAGAATGAGGGGGTTACTGAAGACCACCCTATTACAGAAAAATACACCACAACAGTTATTATTGATCCTCAAATCAAAATTTCATTCCCTCAAAGACTTCGGAAAAATTCTCTTGATAAATAATCTTCCAAGTTTTTAGAAGTGTTCAAGAAATTGCACATCAACATTCCCTTTTGTTGAGGCCCTAGAGCAAATGCCCAGTTATGTGACATTTATGAAGGAAATTCTCTCTAAAAAAATAAGGATGGGAGATTATGAAACGGTGGCTTTAACTGAAGAGTGCAGCGCCATCTTGCAAAATAAGCTTCCTCAGAAGTTGAGAGATCCAGGGAGCTGTACTATTCCCTGCACCATCGGGAATTTTGAATGTAAGCATGTCTTGTGTGATTTGGGGGCAAGTATAAATTTGATGCCTTTCTCTGTATTTCGTAGACTTGGTGTGGGTGAAGCTAGGCCTACAACACTGACTTTACAGTTGGCAAACGGTTCAGTGAAGCATCCACGTGGTATTATTGAAGATGTGTTAGTTAAAGTGGACAAATTCATTTTTTCTGCTGACTTTATTATTTTTGACATGGAAGAGGATGCTGCTGTGCCTATAATCCTTGGAAGACCATTTTTAGCCACGGGTCAAGCACTTATTGATGTTCAGAAGGGTGAGATGAGACTCCGAGTTCAGGACGAAGAGGTGGTTTTCAATGTGTTCAATGCGATATCTTATCCTAGAGCAAACGACAATTGTTTTTCAATTGATGTGTTTGAGGGGGTTGTTTCTGAGAAGAGCATGAGTACTGACGCTCTTTAGGTGGCGCTAACACAGTGTGAGGAAGATTACAGTGATGATGGCGAGCTTGTGGAGTATGTTAGGTGGGTGAATTCTTATGAGCCATTTTATAGAAAAAAATATGAGGAGTTGGGGAAAAGAGGAGTTCAGCGTCCGGCTAAATGACATTAACGACAGCGCCATTGGGAGACATCCTAACATTTTATTTGTTTTTTTTTTCGATTTATCATTCAAAAAAAAGTTTTTTGAAGAGCCGCGGTGCTATAGAGGCAGAAAGGTCGAAATTTTTTTTAGTTAGAAGAGCCGCGGCGCATGGGTCGATATTGTTCGAGCCGCAGTGCCGTCTGAATGAAGCCGCGAAGCTACTTCCGCCACCGCCACCACCATCATTTTGAGATCGCTTGTCGGGATTTTGGTAAGTCTTCCTTCCCTTTCTTTCTTTTTCACATTAGGGAAAATGTGTTAAATAAGTTTGGGGGAGGAGTCTGTGTCTTTGTGTTGTTAGTATCCTAGTTGGATAATTAAATTTAGTGTCTTGTGCCAGTGAATCAAGTTGATTATGATAGCCGATGAGATTGAGTGAATGCAGTGTGATATAATTTGATGGAATTGACAGCTATGAAATAAGAAATTTGTGTGCTTAAGTTGGATGTTTCTTGAGTTTACTTTTGGTTATTAATAAAGATGAAAACTTGATCATGATTGTTGAATTTCTTGTACTCAAATGTTCGGTTTATGCATTGTTGAATGTCGGATTGAGGAAAGATGATGGAAAATTCTAGAACTTGCTGGCTTTCTACTTGAGATGAAATCCTAGATGATACATGCTTAGGAAGATGATTTAGGCAATTTTTTTTTGGAACAATTGAGCCTTTCAAGCCAACCTTGACTAATTTAATCTCTAGTTACCCTTTTTGAGCCTTAAGTTAACTCTTTGTTGATTGATGTCTACTTTGAGCCTACTTGAAACCCTTTACTATTTTTTTCCTCCCCTTGAATTTTACCATGAGCATATAAGTATATGATTGGGGATTGGACTTTTGTAATTGGTATTTTAGATTGGGTGATATTAATAGAAGAGTAAAGGATTGAGAAATATTCGAAAAAGAAAAAAAAAGAAAAAGGGAAAGAAACTACACTCTCCTTGTACATACATTGAAAAATAAGTTTGGAGGGGGTGTAGTTCAAACATATATATATATATATATATATATATATAAGTGTGAATTTTCTCAATCGAGAAAAGAAAAGAAAAATTGGGGATTGTTGTTGGTTTATAACGTGGATATCAAGTTTGGTTGGTTGGTTTATATGCTTATGGTAATTTTGAGCCTCAATGTCATTTCATCTACCCGTGCCTAAGCCTATCGTTATAACCTATAAAAGTCCTATTGATACTTTAGCATGTGTTGTCTAAATTAGTGGAGAGTAGCAAGTTAGCAAGCCTATGAGATTATGGACTTGATGGACTGTTGGTTAGAATTCAGTTTGTATAAACTGAGTTGAGTACTTGTTTATTCAGTGATCATGGTTGGGTTGCCATATATATTGATGATTTTAAGTGAATTTGAGGAATATCTGACTTGAAATTCTAGATTGCACACTGATGTCTATAATGTTCTAAGGATTATATTGTATGGTATTCATGATTTTTTAGGCTTGATCTATTGTTATTGACTTGATTCATTTTATAGTTTAGAGTGTCTAGAGTTCTTTACTCGAGGGCGAGTAAAGGTTAAGTTTGGGGGTGTTTGTTAAGTCTGTATAAGTACTATTTTAGAGTGCATTTTAGGGTGTCTTGTGTTAGTCTTTATATTTTTTTTTGTACCGTGTTATGCTTGCTTTTGTTTATTTTCAGGATAAAGCGATCCAGAATGGAAGTAAGTCAGATTTAGAGAGAACAAGCGGATATTGAGAGAAGTCCTGGGAAGTTCTTAAGGCAGTTGAACGTGTCTCGGATGAACAAATTAGTCGCGACGCCTACAATAGAGTCGCGGTATTGAGGTTCTAGAGAGACCACGTTTTCTGGAAGCAGAAGAGCTGCGTCGCTTATATTCCTACAGATTACGAGAACTCATTTTTCACAAGGGCAAAAAAGTCTTTCAAAGGGAAAAATAGGGTTTGCTTTAAAGATGAAAAGATGAGAGAAAAGAGGCGGCGGACAAGGAAGGGGAGAAGAGTTTTTTTTGGAACCTTGGAGGAGCCATTGGAGATCAATTCCTCAAGTTCTTTTTCTTTGTCTTGAAGTATCTTTATGTTAATTTTCAGTTTATGTGTTAATCTTAGAATGACTATGAACTAATTCTTCTCTTAGAGTTTTCAATTAAATCACTTGAACCTCTATCATGAACTAATGCAAAGTTATCTTGTCTTCTTCATCTATTAAGGTCTTTTCAATGTGTGGTTATTGAATGAGAATTGATTGGCCATTGGTTTTCATTTATCTAAATGAGTTTAAATCAAAATCTAAAAAGTGAGATTTGATTATGCTATAGTTGAATTGACATAGGCTTAATCTTGAACGAGAGTATCACGATTGCTTGTGTAGCTTTTAGGTTCTTGATCTTACTTCTTCCTAATTGATGGAATTTATCATAGAATATAGAAAATTCTCATTTAGGTCTAGTTTTATATGTCGTAACTTGAATATAAAATATTTTGTTAACCTGCTATCTTAATAAGAAGAAGAACTATTAATCTTGCATTAGTAAATGGTAGAGTGGATAGTTGATGAGATTGGAATCACTTATTGCTCTCATTCTCGAATTAAATTAGTGTTTTTTGCTGCTAGTTATTTTTGCGCTTTACCTTCGTTTATGCTTTCTTATTTTAACCTTTACAAATCAAGATTCGTTAGCCAAATAGAAACTAGAGATTAAGTATTTTGTAATTGATAATTCAGTCTTTGTGGGACGATACTCGGTCTTACAAAAAATTATTACAAATTGCGATACTTATAATTACGTAGCTCTAAAATCCGCAACAACGAGCAGCGTTGTTTCCATCTGACATGCTTCTTTCCGATGATGCATTAGTCTTAGGGTTTTCAAAAAATCAGCTATGGATCGAGACAACTCCATAACTGTCTATCCCCATAGACATCGGCAAACTATTTTTCGGTAAAAATGAGTTCTACCAAAAACACAGTTAGATCTTTGTATTTCTAGGTTTAAAAACAAGTAGGTCGTATCCAATCCTGGAGACCCTCTTGATCGAGTTCGGAATTGAGATTTAGATAACGAATAGGTTAATATTTCAAATATAAATGAGAACAAGCAAGTAATGAGAACTTAATAAATTCTACATGAAGAAATAATTATGGATTGAAGCTTAATTAGCTCGAAAGAGATCTGAGTTACAAGAGGTGTGAGCTTAGAGAGAATACAATGTATCATTTTCTTCTCCTCTAAGTCTTTCTTATATAGATAAAACTTAGACCATTATAACCCTAGGTGATGTAAGCGTCCTGACGTAAGTACACCCACGCGCACTGCGGCGTTCTGATAGAAGTTGACTAATGTGACGGGGGTTGTTGGGAGTGGATGAAAGTTGTGAGGATCCGTTGAGACCTCCGAAGACATAAAGCTTCTTACTTACGCCTGATGCCTCCGGGTGCCTTTCTAACCCACACACTTACACTTGATGCTCCCAGATTTTCTACCCAATACAGATATTTTTCAAAAATAGAAAACTAAAATACTTGTAGTTGGTATTTTAATTTGTTAAACTTTCATTATAAGATCTTATATTAGTTTTCACTGAACGGTGTACACATTATATAGACAAGCTAAGTGACAGAATATACCGTGGTGTACATGATATACACGACATATACAATGCCTTGTGTATATCGTGCATATCACTGTAATACATGGCAAACCGATGGGTAGTTTCAGCCGTGATATACACGGCATATACAACTGTGTATATCATGGTTTTGGAGCATATTTTAGTAACCATAATTGTATTTACTTAGTATTGTACACTTACCATAATTGTAGAATTATTAGAATAAGGTTTTAGGAGTATAATAGGAATATGGTTTTCCATATTATGAAAATTGTAAATTGTATATATACTCATTCATTAATGAAAATAATCAAGGGATTATTTCTTTCATGGTATCAGAAGTCTAGGTTTCACATACCTGCTTCTCCAACAACTTTCGCTTGTCTCGGCCTCCTCGAAATTCGAGTCCTTCATCAATTTCCGTGCCGAGTTCTTTCTCATCTCTTCCCATTTTCTTCCAAATCCCTCAAAATCCCCTATTGTTCTTTCGTTATGTCTACATCAAAAAATGTATTTCATCCTGCCCTTACTATTTCCAACATCAAGAACCACATCCCTATTGTTCTTGAGATGGAAAATGTCCAATACACGACGTGGGTGGAGTTGTTCAAAATTCATGCCATCTCACATCATGTTTCTCCATCACATAATTCCTCCCGTTACCCCTACTCCCACGAGGATCCTCAATTATGGATTACTCTTGATGCTACCGTCCTTCAGTGGATTTATTCCACTATTTCTACCGACCTTTTATAGACAATTATTGAGCTAGACACTACGGCTATGGCTACATGGAATAGATTGCGTGATATATTCCAGGATAACCAATATTCTCATATTGCCACCCTTGAGTAGGAATTTTCCCAAGTCAGCATGGCAGATTTCCCGAATGTTTCAGCTTATTGTAAATGGCTCAAGGAATTAGCGGACCAACTTCGTAATGTCGGAGCTCATGTTACCAATAATCGTCTTGTTCTATAAATGGTTGCAGGCCTATCTGAGGCCTATAATGTCATTGGGACTCTCCTATGACAAATCAATCCGCTTTCCCCTTTTTATCAAGCCCGTTCGATGCTCACTTTGGAAGAGGCCGACTTGGAAAAAAAGGCGACTATCGGTGCTAGTTCCGTAGCAATGATGATGTCCTTCGGTAATTCTCATGAGTTTGTTGATAATTCGGGCAAAAACCGTAACAACAGTGGTAGCAAGAAGGGTCAGAACCGTAAAAATAATGGCAAAAATCACGGCGGCAACAACGGTGGCGGAAATGTGGCACTACCGATGAAAATAGTAACCACGATGGGGGTAGGCCTCGGTACAGTGGCAGTGGGTCACAGATTGCCTGGTCCTAGCCTTGGGCTCCTTGGCCGTGGAACTGGGCTAGTGGACTTAGGCCCAACAACCCCTACTACTAGCCCACTGCCTATCCGAACTGGGCCTAGTTTCCTAACACCAGCGCATATTTTTTCGGTCCAACAGAGATACCCGAGACATAATTTTGGGCGGGGTAGCAAGCAGGTGTGCTTGGGCCTCGGCCTCCACAAGCCCACCATGATGTGGGCCCCACTCCGATCGACATTGAAGCCGCCATGGATACACTTGGATTGAATCCTCCAGACGTGAATTGGTACATGGACACCGGTGCCACTTCTCACATAATGTCCGACCAAGGTACTCTCTCGTCTTATTCCAATTTGAGCAAAAATCGTGGCATAATTATTTGTAATGGCAACTCAATTTCAATTCGTGGTTACGGTCATAAAAAATTGTCTCCCCCCCCCTCCCCCCCCATCTACTTCTTTTTTTTAAAAATGCCCTTCATGCCCCTAACTTAATTAAAAATTTGGTGTATACCCGTAAATTCACCACTTATAATTGGGTTTCTATTGATTTTGAACTTTTTGGGTTTTCTGTAAAGGATTTTAAGATGGGGATACCTCTCATGAGATGTGATAGTAAGGGGATCTTTATCCTATTACGACCGCATCCAGTCTCTCAAGTCATGCCTTGCCATCTACTTTTGCAGCTCTAGCTCCTTCCTTGTGGCATGCATGTTTGGGTCACCCTGGGTCGTCCATTATTTCTTCCTTACATAAAAATAATTTTATTTCTTGTAAGAGTACGTGTAGTACTCCAATTTTTCAATCTTGTCCTTTAGGAAAACATGTTAGATTACCATTTATAGCCTCTACTTCTCGTACTTTAATGCCATTTGATATTATTCATAGTGATCTATGGACATCTCTCTTTTTAAGTTATGTGGGCCATTGTTATTATGTTCTTATTTTGTATGATTATTCTAATTTTTTATGGACTTTTCCATTACCAAAAAAATCTCAAGTTTTTTCCACATTCTTAAATTTTCGAGCATTCATCCATACCCAATTCGAACGGAAAATCAAAAACATTCATTGTGATAATGACAAAGAATATGATAATGGGTTATTTCGGGAATTTTGTGAAAATAATAGCATAGTTTTTCGTGTCTCTTGTCCTCATACGTCCTCACAAAATGGAAAAGCCAAACGAAAAAATCATACTATTAATAATATTATCCGAACTATATTGGTCCATACTTCCGTACCCCCTTCCTTTTTGCATCATGCTCTACAATGGCTACCTATATTCTTAACATACTTCCTACCAAAGGGTTGGCAAATGCGTCTCCTCTTAAAGTCCTCTATAATAAAGATCCTTCATATTCACATCTTAGGGTCTTTGAATATTTATGCTATCCGCTTTTTCCGTCAACTACTATTAACAAACTTCAAGCCCGTTCTACCTCTTGTGTGTTTTTGGGTTATCCATCTAATCATCGTGGGTACAAATGTTTTGATTTATCATATAATAAAAGCATCATTAGTCGCCATGTTATTTTTGATGAAACTCAATTTCTGTTTTCTAAAGTGAGTAGTTTTGTGCCTAGTTCGTATAGTTTTTTAGATGACGAGGTATCCCCGTACATTATCCACCATTTATCGGACTTGTCCTACACTCAAAATCCGCCAGCAAGCCCACTACCCATTGGACCTCATGTCCCGTCGCCTTTGCCCAGTTCTTCCATTACGGGTCCAGTAACTGGGTCGCATATCCAGCCCAGTTCTGCCTCTGCCACTGTTTCAGGTCTAGCTTCCAGTGTTGGACCAGCAGGCCCACTGCCTATTGGCCAGTCCATCACCCATCCGAATTTTTCCAAAATCCATCAATTCTCCCCCGAGTCACAGAACGGTTACTCGTAGTCAATGGGTTATTTTTAAATCAAAAAGATATTTTAATCTAAATTATAATGTTCTTAAATTCCCCTACCCCGTAACCTAGTGTCTGCGTTAAATGACCCGAATTGGAAATTGGCCATGAATGACGAATATAATGCTCTTATTAAAAATAAGACGTGGGAGTTGGTGCCCCGTCCTTCTAGTGTTAATATTATTCGATCTATGTGGATTTTTACTCATAAAGATAATTCTGATGGTTCTTTTGTGAGACATAAGGCTCGTCTTGTAGGTGATGGTAAGACTCAGCAGGTTAGCGTAGATTGTGGTGAGACGTTTAGTTCTATGGTCAAACCGGCTACCATTCGCACTATTCTCAGTTTATCTCTTTCCAAGGCTTGGCCCATTTATCATTTAGATGTGAAGAATGCTTTCTTAGATGGTGATCTTAAGGAGACCGTCTACATGCATCAACCTTTGGGTTTTTGAGACCCTATATACCCTCATCATGTCTGTTTATTGAAGAAGTCCTTGTATGGGCTCAAGCAGGCCCCACGGGCTTGGTATAAGAGGTTTGCAGACTATGTATCTACTATTGGATTTTCTCACAACAGATGTCTGATAATTCTATGTTCATATATCGTCGTGGTACTTCCTTGGCATATATTCTCTTGTATGTGGATGATATTATTTTGACAGCTTCTTCTGACGAGTTACAAAAGACTATCATGACACTACTCAGTTTTGAGTTTGCGATGAAAGACTTGGGGCCCTTGAGTTATTTCTTACGGATTGTTGTCACTCGTCATACAAGTGAGTTATTCTTATCTCAAAGGAAGTATGTTGTTGAGATCATTGAGTGAGCTGGTATGTCCTCGTGAAAGTCTACTTCTACTCCGGTTGATACTAAACCGAAGCTGGGTGTTGCGGTTGGCTCACCTTATGAGGATCCGACCCACTATCGCAGTCTTGCAAGGGCTCTTCAGTATCTTACTTTCACGAGATCGGATATTACGTATGCTATCCATCAGGTATGTTTGTTTATGCATGATCCCAGGGTTGAGCACATGAATGCGCTCAAATGCATTATTCGATACCTCCAGGGCACACTTGACTATGGCTTGCATTTATATCCATCATTGACATCTACCCTTGTCTCATATACCGATGATGATTGGGGTGGCTGATCAGATACCAGACGCTCCACGTCTGGTTATTGTATGTTTCTTGGTGATAACTTGGTCTCATAGTCCGCAAAACACCAGTCTACATTATTACGCTCTAGTGCAGAGGTCGAGTATCGAGGGGTAGCCAATGTGGTGTCTGAATCATGTTGGTTACATAATCTTCTTCTAGAGCTTCATTGTCCCATTCAGAAATCTACCTTGGTTTATTGTGATAATATTAGTGTCGTCTATCTTTCTGGTAATCATGTTCAACATTCGCGCACTAAACATATCGAGATGGATATCCACTTCGTTCGAGAAAAGGTGACTTATGGACAAGTACACGTGTCTTACATGTCCCTTCTAGGTATCAAATTGCAGACATCTTTACTAAGGGTCTTCCCTCGGTCTTGTTTGAAGATTTTAGGGACAGTCTCAGCGTACAAAGATCGTCCGCTATGACTACGGGTGTGTGACAGAATATATCGTGGTATACACGATATACACGGCATATACAATGCCTTGTGTATACCGTGTATATCACGGTAATACATGGCAAACCGAGGGCAGTTTTAGCCGTGATATACATGGCATATGCAACTGTGTATATCACGGTTTTGGAGCATATTTTAGTAACCATAATTGTATTTACTTAGCATTGTACACTTATCATAACTGTAGAATTATTGTACAAGTAAAATAAGGTTTTAGGAGTATAATAGGAATATGATTTTCCATATTATGGAAATTGTAAATTGTATATATACTCATTCTTAATGAAAATAATCAAAGGATTATTTCTTTCACTAAGTAAGTACTATATCATCTTAAAGGTAGTAAAAAGTAAATGAAAACGTGTACAATCAAGAAGTGAAAATTAACAAAATAAAAATAAGAATTACAAGCAAAAAATAGAAGAGAATCAATTGCATAACAGAAAAAAACTATATACAAAATTAATAGGAAAAGAAAAGGGAAGAAAAAGTAAATGAAAACTCTTGACATAGAAAAAGGAAGAGCAAAGAGATAAGAAATTTGAAACGTTACTTGAAATCCACAACTAATTTGATTTGTTTCCTTTTTTCTCGAGAAACTACTAAAATTTGCTTTTCACAATTGAGTGATAAAGAAAAGATTCTGAGTACTCAATCAGTATCAGACTAATAGTATTTCCTATAACTTGTTTGTCAATCATTATTCCACTAATAGGTGATTGTCAAATAACTTAAGTGGACATTATAAAATACTACTTTACGTGATCATGCATCTATTACAGTGTAAATAGACTTTTCATATTCTAAGATATAAAGATAATAGTTTGCACATAAAAGTAAACGCTCTTCCTCATCCAAATTATGTTGGCTTTTGTTTGTGAAACAATCCATTTTTCAACTAAACATGCATGATATGAGTTTATGACTAAAATGATGATTTTGGTTTAGTTCTATTCAATTTGTCACAATGTTTTAGTTACCTATATATGATAAATTATTATATATTTTTCCATTTCTTTTACACTTTCGATGGATAAAATTGTTGGATATGTAAAGCACGTATGGAAATAGTAAATAACTATTACAGTGATCGAAAGGATAAACAACAAAGAGGACAACAACAAGTTGTCAATATCTTGATCTTGAATTGAAACTTCAAATATGGAACTTGTATTCGGAAATACAAGAACATGAACGGCTACACTTATGGCTTGTAGATTTGCTGAGAATACGAACGGTTAGAGTCCTTCGTTTGTTAAGTTAACACCTGAAACACTTAGAAATCAATTAGATAAACCACAACACCACCGACTGAGTCGAGAGATGGCTCTCTGTCTTTAAGACAAGATTGTCCCCGTATATAGGCTTTACGAAAGTGTGGACAATAGTCTCCCAAGATGAAACAACAAACTATCAAGTGTGCAAAGCCTACACAAATGATCTCAGCGAAGAACACGAATAATGAAGATTGCTAAGAGAATGATTGACATCAGGAAAATCTGATCTCTTTATGGTGTTGTTAACTTGTTTTTCTGTTCATGTTCCTCTATAGAATTGATCCAAATGCCTCAATTTAAAGTTGTGCAAGATGGCCTTTCAAATGCCCCATAATGGCAATCAATTGTCATGTAATGGATGACAATTAACCCCCAAGTAATGCAGCAACATAATGGTCCAAGTAATGGTCATTATTGGGTGGATTCAATGCCATTGAAACTACATCCTCAGCCTTAACCTCAACCGTTTGAGGATCGTTAAAGGTTTGGAAGCTTAACATTTACCCACCATGCAGGTAACACTTTAATGTCTATCGCAGGAACAACTTTGGATTCATATTTTCTTTACAGAAATCATCATCCGAAGTGCTCTTGCTTCCACCGAAGTGCTCAACTGAACCTTTTGCAGCTTAGTTTTCCCATTGAACCATATTCTTGGGATCTCCAGTCAGTATGGTTGGGTTACCACCGCAAAGGTTTGTATCATTTGGGTTTTAACCTCATTTCCCTAGACAGGCAAAACCTTTGATCTTCGGGTTGTCCCTTAGTTAAAGGGTCCGCTATATCATTTGATTAGTAATCAAGGAGGTGACACCCGCGATGATCAACTGCCATACGGTCTTATGTCTCCGACAGATCTGAAAGATATGTCCAGACGCCGTCACTCGTGCCCTTCCTGAAGCCGACCGGCTAGCCACAGTGTATAACTGTTGAAGGAATGGGTTTCTCCCAATAAGGGACGTCGTCTAAGGAGTTGTGAAATTATTCAATTTCTTTCATGCTTTGTTTAAAGCGACAAACTTCGATTCCATCATGAATCGGCCGATGCAAGTTTGCTTAGAGGATTTTCCATGACCCACCATACACATTTACTTGTGGCTTTGGTGTTCTTCATATCTGATGTCCAGTTTGCATCACTGTATTCTCCCAGAACCGATGTACATCCAAAATACCGTAATCCGTAGATAAGTAAATATTTCAGACATTATCATATCCAATTTAAAGCCTTCTATCGATCATTTCCAGAATCACGAGTGAATCTTAGTTCAACTGATCTGTTTTGTAGGCTGATACTAGGTCGGTTGTAGTGTGTACAATAGATTGAACTACATATGACCTGCGTATATCGCTCCTTGTATATGGGTGCACCATTGAGTTATATGATTCATATCCATTGGTGGCTTCAACGAGACTGTCAACTTTCTACAACTGAGTTTGGAGTTATACCATCCGTTAGATGTCTTAGAAATCCCAATTCCTAAGATGTCATCTGTGATACCCATACTTTTCATATCGAGACTTTTGTTTCAATATGACTTCCACTTTCAGACTATTGGTTTTTCAACTTTGGTTTTCTAACTTCAGAGTCAATGTTTCTGTTGTCAAATTCATTGTTTCTATTTTAACTGAAACTTCCAGGACCAAAATGTAAACATTTAGGGACCAAAATGAAAGTTCGAGAAGAATCCCAACAGTCCAACAAACCAACTATGATCCTCCCATTCCAACTCTCCGATTAGGAATGCGGCATCAATATCCATGTCATGGAAGATTGCAATGACCCTAGATGTTAAGCTATTCACAGGGGAGCACATGTCCAAGTAGTCGAGGCCTTATACTCGTCAGTATATCCATCTACTTTGTACTCACTTTTGAGTATCCGCTTCTACAACCCAAAGGTTATTTTTCCGGAGGAAGGTCAACCATTACACATGTATGGTTCTATATGATGGAGTCTATTTCTCTCTCTGTAGCTTCTTTCCAAAGCAGCGCTTCTGGAGATGACAATTCTCTGTTAATTGTCCATGGTTCATTCTCAACCATACAAGCTAGAAGGCCTAGAACAAGTCTTTGTCCCATCTTTGCTCTATCTCGGTTCAACCTCTTGAATCTTTGAGTTCTGTAGATCTGGAACATTAAGTTTAGGATAGTCAGCAAATTCTGAGTCCTATAGGTACGGAACGTCTAGTTCCGGATAGTCAGGCACTCGCGGGTTCTTGTAAACCTCGAGCAATTACTTTTTTTTCCTTCTTAAGGGAAGTTATCTTCAAAGAATTCATCATTCTTTGACACCAAGAGGCGATAAGCACTACTGTTATTTACCGATCCAGTGGATATGCAATTTATAGTCTTAGGTCCAACTTGACCTATTTCGGTATTCCAACCTCTACTATGCCACCCCACAACACAACATTTGTAGGTGTGATCATTTCCATGTTTCACACGGAGGTTATCCTTACCCTTATGATTAGTTCTGTTGAGAATCGCATTAGCAGTAAGGATCGACTTGCCCTACATATTTTGGACGTACGGCTTTTCGCTTGGCTAACACCGTTAGACTGAGGTGATTAATGAATAGGCATTTGATGAATGATCCTTCACATTCTCCCCCTCTATCACTACAAATTCCTCAATCCGTAGGCTTAGTTGATTCTCAACTTCTGCTTTGTAGCACTTATCCGCTTCAACAGCTTCATCTTTGCTTTTCAACAAACAAAGGATGCAATACGTTGTACCATCATCAATGAAGGTCACAAAGTACTTGTCTCCCCCTTCTATTTTGCATAAACTTCAAATCACCCATGTAGGTGTGACTAAATTATAGAGGAACGGTGTTTCTTTCGCTATTCCTTTGATGGAATGGAAAGGTGATTTTGCCTCTTCGCCTACCTCAAATTCATTTTGAGGGCTTATGTCGACAGATGGAAACAATCTTAACTTCGTTAGCTTTTGAATGACTTTCTATTTAACGTGTCTTAATCTATGATGGCATAGATGCACGGATTACAAATATATCATTCATTTAGCTAAAGATATAATGTACCATTCTTAGTTATTACAGACCTATTCAACTAGTCTCAAACCAGCTTGACCAACAGCGTCCCTTGAACCAAGTTTGGGACATGTATCACCTCCTTTTAGAGTGATCCCATTCCCTGAAGTCCTATTGATGACTACCTCTCTAACCCTTCTACTTTAGAGGTGGCGTTGCTTCACATGAACAACCTCTTGCCCGTGGCTAGGGCATAACTGGATCATATGTGATTTGGATACTCTGGCCCACTCTAGTTGCTTTGGTAGTCTGAGTGTCCAATTTCTTTTCTGTCTTTCTATTGGCCTTCAGATCATTTAAGACCTGGAACTCTGGCCCACCTCACTAGGTGTCCATTAATTTTCCTATCAAATGAATTTTTGCCCACTCCAGTCGCCCGTAGGCTTTGTACGACTGAGTGTCCAATATCATCCTATCAAATGAAGGATCTTCTGTCAAATAGTGTGACAGGTTCAACGTCTTAAGATAATCCATTATCTTTTAGTCTTCTTTCCTTGTGATTGGTGCCCGGGGAATCCCTGACGCTCACTTAAGAGTGGTAACAGTTTTTGCACAGTCAGTGAATCTCTCTCCTTCGTATGTGCGAACATACTTTACACACTTTTAATAATTACACCCCAAAAAATATTTCTTTTAAGTTTTGTTTACAATAGTCCAATCTTTAATCGAAAAGGAATGAGATTAAATATCTGGTTTTAGAGTGTAGGGAATATATGTTTTTAATGAAAAATACTTTCATATTCCCAGACTTTCTTTACACACTTTTATTCAGATATTAACTAAACACATTATAGATAATGAAGGATTATTAACTTAGACCTTTTGGATTCTGGTCCACTTCAGTTAGACTGAGTGTCCATATCCTCCTTATCATAATTCAGATCCTTTGTCTGGGACATATATAAGCCTTTTTCTACATGATAGAACATCATCTTCAGCCTTCTCCTCTTGTTCCAGTTGACATCATCAGCCTTTCGTGGGCGCTTGTTTCCACAACCCTCGAGAGCGGTGACACCAACTCGTCCTTGATCTTTAGCCGTACTAGCATGCCTATCAGTAGTATCTTGAACCTCAACATCAGATTCAGAGATCCCACATTTAACGAAAATAATTTTGTAACTATCATCAAAGAGAGAACCAAAACTAGGTCCAGTTTTGAAAGCACGATTGTTGACAGAGACAGTGTTTGAACTGTTAAAAGAACTGTCAACAGAACTGTTTTAAAAAACAAAACCACAGCCAGATTTGGGACCATATTTGCTGGCACACATCTTTCGAGCACTAATACAATCTTGTCTTAAAATTATTAGATACGTAAAGCACATACGGGAATAGTAAATAATTATTACAGTGATCGAAATGATAAACAATAAAAAGGACAACAACAAGTTGTCAATATCTTGATCTTGAATTGAAACTTCAAATATGGAACTTGTATTCGGAAATACAAGAACATGAACTGCTACACGTGTGGATTGTAGATCTGCTAAGAATACGAACGGTTAGAGTCCTTCATCTGTTAAGTTAACACCTGAAATACTTAGCAACCAATTAGATAAACCACAACACCACCGACTGAGTCGAGAGATGGCTCTCTGTCTTTAAGATAAGATTGCCCCCGTATATAGGCTTTACGGAAGTGTGGACAATAGTTTTCCAAGATGAAACAACAAACTATCAAGTGTGCAAAGCCTACACAAATGATCTCAGTGAAGAACACGAATAATGAAGATTGCTAAGAGAAGGATTGACATTAGGAAAATCTGATCTCTTTGTGGTGTTGTTAACTTGTTTTTCTGTTCATGGTCCTCTATAGAATTGAGCCAAAGGCCTCAATTTATAGGTCAGATGGCCTTTCAAATGCCCCATAATGACAATCAATTGCCATGTAATGGATGATATTTAACTCCCAAGTAATGCAGCAACATAATGGTCCAAGTAATGGCCATTATTGGGTGGATTCAATGCCATTGAAACCACCTCAATAGCCAAACCTTTGGGATTCCGTCGAGCAGTCACTGCCAATGAAGCGGCGCGACTCTGCCACATTAGCATCGTGACGCTAATTCAAATAGAAAACCCACGACGCTCCGCGCCGGCCCGCGGTCGCGGGCACCGCGACCCGGTCCGGGAGGTGCTGCGCGGCCCTTTCGACTCCGCGGCCCTTTTCCGACCTGTACCATCTTACACTTCGCACAATACTTCGTTTACCAACGTGGAACACTTGTCATTTAGCAAATAACCGTCCATCATTCTATGTCTGAAACACTTCACTTACGTACCAATATCTCTTTCATTAACGAAATTTACGATACTTGATACTAAGATTGCACGTGTGTAAAAATGACGTTTCGACGTGCGGGGCCTAAGTTGTTTGAGTCATAAATAATGGGATAAACTTAATTCCACATTAGTAAATTTCCAACAAAAATTCATGATCGAATGAGAATATTTGTTGATGATGTGACTTGAAATTTTGATTCAACTCCAAGCTTTATCCTCGATCTATTTTTTTTTCCTTAACAATTCTATTAAATCAAGGGAAGGGAGGGGAAAAGGATAAAGGTATCTGCGATATTGATGGATATTCAACCGTCCACTATAATTGTGGAAGGAAGGGAGCTCCCCAAGTGAGCTATCCTTCAATCCTACCATGCTCTAGTTTAATCCTCATGGATGATTATCTAAAAGTACTTAAGGATGATTGTTAACAACATTGGGAACAATGGCGATTGGATCATGGTGTCCTAGAGGTGGGTATAACATGGAAAAAATGATTCAAACGGAGATGCATTCACCGTGGCCATATTTTTTGCTGTCATTTGAGGAGTTGTGACACTACATCATCGAGATTTATAAGAATTAAGTATTGGTTGACTTGAATATGAACTATTAGTAATATCATCTATTAATTCATGTGAAGAGAGGCTTTCACTAGCAAAGATAAAGGTTGGCAACTCATTTGTGATCGACGGCTAGAAATACAAATATTTAACTATATTCACCTCAAATTTGATCTTTTTTCTTGTGTTTAAGTTTATAGTATTCCTTTATTCTTAATATTTGTGTTTTATTACTGTGTAGGATATGATTTGGTGAAAAAGTGATAACTCGATGCTAAAAGGGTGAAAATGAGCTTTGAAGTTCTATAGCAAAAACAAGATCAAGTCTAGGACCTGAACACCAAATGCGCATGAAAAAATGATGAAAAACCAAAAATTCTCCCGAAAATAGCCTAGTGCATAATCTTTATTATATGTTGATTTAGTGATTTCTTATAGTTCGGTGAATTATTCTATCTCTTTCACCGATTCTTACATGTTTATAGTTGTATAAATGACTAAGTGTAGACGTAAGTGTTTCAAAGACCAATCCTTGCCATTATCTTATTAGGGTCGGTCAATAATACTTATTGAGTACACGTTATTTCCGTACTAATGCTACACTAGCTTACTGCACTCTTTTGTTCATATTTAGATCTGTGCATCAGTGGAGCTCTTAAATGTGTCAGATTCTAATTGTTAAGTTGGAGACTTTGTTGTGAGCTATTTGGCTGATTCACATCACCTGACTCCTTCTGCCCTTTATCCATCTTGTCTTTCTTATTTCAGACAGTTGTATTGACTATTTTAAACTTATATTATTTCACTCTTAGTCTCTCTTATATTCATATCTGTCACGACCCAAACCAAAGGGTCATGACGGGCACCTGGACCTTAACTGCCGAGTACTACTAACCATACAGTCAACACCTAATCATAATTAAATACGGACTAATCTGAAAAAGGACTATGTAAAATTTTAACCAGAAATCCCAACTTATTTATATACACATACCAAGGCCAACAAGGCCATACATGACTGCTACACACGGAACATCTGCATACAAGCCACTAAAGAATACGCAATATCAAAAAGGTTGGGACAAGGCCCCGCCATACCCATAGGTACATGCAAAAATATCATACCGAGATTAGACCGACACTCTAAAATAAGGGGAGTGCTCCAATATTCGTTGAGTCAGCAACCTACTAACGTGGATCGTCGCTCTGTCTACGTGAACCTGCGGGCATGAAACGCAGCATCCTCCCGACAAAAGGGACGTCAGTACGACTAATGTACTGAGTATGTCAGGCATGAGAAATAGCATAACAAAGATACATAGATAACTGAAATAGAAACAGCTGACAGAAATAATTGACCAGTAGTGAATGCCTCTGACGGCCATAATATGCCTAAAATGCCATGTACAATGCAAATGTGGTATACATATATATATTGGTCTCACAAGGGCATCTTCCTTCCCATAACAACATCTGTAGGCATCATTTCATTTCGGCCTCTGTGGGTATAATCATTATCATATTGGTCTCATTGGGCATCTTCCCTTTCGTGATATTGTACAAGATGCAGGTGGTGACGCGTATTAACACCATTACCTTTTCCCATCCCCTACATAGATATAATTCATACCATATAGTAGTGTATATAACACATGTGGGTTCCAGGATAATATATGAATATAATGCAAATGCATGAGTGACAATAAAACATTCTGAACTTATCGGATGACATAATATCATTGTACCTTCGGCTAACATTGAAAATATTAACATCTTTCATATATACCTCAATAAGGATTTAAGAACATATTTAGACATGCGTTCAACATAGGAATCAATAACATGAACATTCTTAACTACTAAGAGTAGAATAATTTATGGAACAATATTACGATTACGTTTCGTTACATGGAACATGCCTAAAGAAGAAATGATTTGCCTTAGCAAACCTTGATATCGACCCTTCAATAACCACAACAAAATCAGTCCGTACTTCCTCGAGCTTCCAAAAAAACAAGGACTATGTCAACTACAAAAGGAGTACAATGTTTACTGCCTACAGTCTCGTCGCTGCCTCAATTATCTTGGGAGCAAAATTTAATTCAAGATGAGCTACAGTAAATATTGCTAGACTAATTAGGTAATGTTACTGCTTTCGTGTGTGTCTCCTACCTATCACGTTTTGCTAACTACAATTTCCTATGAAGTGATACCTAAGATTAGTGAAGTGTGCTGAATATATATATCCTAAATGAATGATGTTGCTCCACGATTTCCTCCACCCCCCACTTCATTTATTAATCTCACAAACTGCCACTGCACCCCTCTTTCATGCATTATCACTACTTTATGACACCTAAACATCCTTAGGCTTAGTCATTTTAACAATTCTTTTGCCAAAAACGACGTGCCAACTTAGTCATCCATGTAATACTTATCCCATTTTCCATTAATACCACAATTAAGTTTTTGCTCTCCCACTTTATTCAAACATTTAACCAATTACACACATAATAAATTTCTTGATCTGAATTCAATTAAATTTTAATGACTTATAAAACCTTCATATACTCAATGTCATAATCCTGCAATTTAGCACTAGTTCATAACCTCTTTGGGGATATACAACTATTATTACTAATCTCCGTCATCACCCTTATTAGGTTCTAAATTATCTCGGAACCGCATCCTTATTTATACTAAGCTCCATATTTGTATATATTTAAATGCTTAACCAATCATCCAAAAGTACAGGGTGTTACTGTGCGCGCCCGTTTTTCCTTTCGACTCGGGCTCGGGCCGAAGCGGAGCGCGGGCGTGTGCGGGTGATTCCTGGGTAAAGGAGGGTTGAGGAGTCGCCACCTAATTATTTTTACGGTGAATTAGGACACCTAAATTTTAAACTAAGTGCTGCAATGTAAACTCCGTTTTTAAGGTCTGCGAAACTAGTGAGATTCTAGGTAAGGGTTCTTTATTATCCTAAAGGGAAGGGGTTAGGCATCCTTTAAGATCCGCTAACTTGCGGTTATCCGGTCAAACTCAGGTTAATTATTGTTAGAAAAGATGCATGTTTAAAGGTATAATAGATAAAAGATGTGTTGCAAATATGATGCATTTTATACAAGTAAATATGATGCATTTTATACAAGTACGTATTCGGATGACATAAAAGAAAGATACATGTAAAGTTTTAGAAAAACATGCATTTGTGACAATAAATTATTTATAATGCCAAAGAAGCGAATCTTTCGAAAATCAACAAGTTGCAAAAAATAATAATGAAAAGATAAACTTATTTGTATAATTAATTGAAGCAAATAAGGATGACGAAAGTTGTTTAAAAAATCTTGAATAAGCGTGACGAGCCTAAAATAAATAACTAGCGGAGGATTTCTAAGTTTGAATTTAACCGAGCCTATAAATAAATAAGCTAGCGACATGTTTCAAATCTTAAACTAGCCTATGAATTAATCCTAAGTTTGCCTATTCTAAGCATTTCAATAATTACATAAGTGCGATAAATAATATTACAATACAAAGCGGGATAAAAGCCGAATTAAAGAAAGTAAAAAATAAAATAAACTCCGAGGAATATTGCCTTTATTTACTTTGATCCCTGCAAGCTGTCAAGAACAAACGGTTAGAGACAGTTAAATACATATAACTTCATATCCGTATTCAAAACAGTGAATGTTTTGATCACGGAGGGCTCAGACTTAAATTTTGAAAGGAACATCCCAATCACGTCGTGGCTGCAAACATATGACTAATGTAGTTTATTTTGATTGCCTCGCCTACTAAACGTGTTGGTCTCTCGGGTGAAATAGAAAAGATCACTATAATCACGTCGTGGCTGCGAATATATAACTTGTCGGTTATTTTAGTCACCTCGCCTACTAAACATGTTGATCTTGAATAAAAGGTTTAAGCCTCATCATTGCCCGAAGTTATATTTTCGTCTTTGCAATTGTGTGGAGGCCTCAAAATCGACGGATATTTTTCATCGGCCGAGTGTACTATCGTGTTCAAATCAGTAAAATAAAATCGGAACGAGAAACAGCAAGAAGAAGCGAGTAGCGATAGCGGTGAGCGAGAAAAAAGAGGCGTAAAAACAATTTCCGAAAATGACGCGGTGTCTAGTTTAAAACAAGTAAAACAAGTAGAACAAATATTTGAATCTTTGAAACAGTGAACTGAAATAGAAAGCAATGTTTGAAAAATGCGGTGTTCGGTTTAAAACGGTAAAAAATGATAAAACAAGTAAAACAAGAATGTCGAAACGGGGAGCAACCGAAAGAAGAAAAACAGCGCCCTAACAACAATCGCGGTATTTATTCGAAACAAGTAAAAACGAGTAAAATATCCGTCGCAAGAAATTTAAAACATAAACTTAATAACAATAATATATCCGTTGTACGGATGTCTAAAACAGTTAAACTAAAAAAACAGAGAAGCGAAACGAAAGAAAAGCTCGGCCTCGAATTCAATTTCGTCGGCCTTAATGCGATATTAATAAAACAGTAAAACGATTGCCAAAGAAATGAGCAAGTGAGCAATTTAAAATACCGACCCGAGTTCGAAATTCGGAAATATCCAAATCGGGTCGACCCGACCCGAATCAGTGACCCGACCCGAATCGGTGATTCATACCCGAAATCGATTTGATACCGGTTTGAGATAACCAACAACAAGAATATGAAATGCAAGAATTCGAAAATGTTCAAATCGGGTCGACCGACCGGCCAAGTCAATGACCCGACCCGGATCAGTGATCCAAACTCGAATCGATTTCAACACCAAATTCGGATAACCAATAACAAGAATATGAAATGCAAGAATTCGAAAATGTTCAAATCGGGTCGACCCGACCGGATCGTTGATCCGAACTCGAATCGATTTCAACACCAAATTCGGATAACCAATAACAAGAATATGAAATGCAAGAATTTCGAAAATGTTCAAATCGGTCGACCCGACCTGTGTCGATGACCCGACCCGAATTGGAGTTTCAACCCGGAATCAAATAATTTCATCAATTTCGGATAACCAATGATAACAACGTGACAATGTAAGAAAATTGGAAAAATCTAAACCGGTCGACCCGAGGCCGTCGAAGGATGTTCGACCGGTCGGTGACCGACCCGAATCGTGTGTTCAACCCGAAGTCAAATAATTTCATCAATTTCAGATAACCAATGATAACAAACAAAGCAACAATGCAAGAAATTTGGAAATTTAAATCGGGTCGACCCGACCCGGTCAAGAACCCGACCCGAAAATCGGTGATCCAAATCAAATCTTAACACCAAATTCAGATAACCAACATACATAAATATGAAATGCAAGAATTCTGAAAATGTTACCCGAACCAAGGTCGACCGAGTCGGGTCGACCCGACCCGAAATCGGTGAAGAAAAATCGAGAGAATCAAAGGGGATGACAAACCTTTTCGGACTTGATTCTTGAACAACAAAGAAGCCAAAATGCTTTAAACTCAAGAACACAACAAAATATTTATGTATATATGGAATAATCTTCCGAAAATCCTTCCGAAAATCTATTTTTCTCCCCGAAAATCTCCTCCCAAAATGAAGAACAACATGGGGTATTTATAGGTGGATTTCCCCCCAAGAATGAGTTTGAAATTCGAATTAAAGGTAAAGATTTCGAATTTTGGAAGCGGATTTTAGGGGGTAGGGGCGTGGGTCGAAGTGACGGGAGGGGTGTGGTGGTGTCGGGGGTTGGTGGCGGGGAGTGGGTGGTGGCGGTGGGCGAGGTGACCGGTCGGATGGGGGTACGGGGGGGCGGCGATTTGTGAGGGGGGGTTAGGGTTTTTGGGTTTTTTTTTTTTTTTTGGGGTTTTTGATTTGGTTTGGGGGATTAAAAAATGGGGGGATGGGTTATGGGCCACGGGTTTGGGCAATGGGCGACGTCGGGTGGATCCGGGGCCGACGGGTATTGGGTTATTAAAAGGGGGAGAGGTCGAATGGGCTGGGGCGACGGGTTTGGGGATTGGGGAACTTATTTTGGGATTGGGCTTGTGGGAATTTAATTTGGGGATTGGGCTTGGACGAAAAAATGGGTTTTAGTTTAGGTTGGGTAGAAATTGCATTGGGTTGAAAAAATGAAAAATGGGGAGTTGGTTAAAATAAAAAGGAGTTTAACATTAAAATATATTTTTTTGTAAAAGATGTGAATTATTTAAAATAACATACCAATGTGATAATAATAAAAATATAATATTTGCGAAATGTTTAATGCTTAATAAAAGGGAAATACGGTGCAATTTTGCGAGAATAAAATAACATAGAATTTTCGGATAACTTATGATTATTATAAAATGCAAATGATATAAAATATGCGAATAATAATAATAATACGAAGATACACACATATATGCCTATATTTTAAATTATTTTAAAAGCGTCAAAATATTAAAAATTACGAATAAAAATCATAAAAGATGGGACAAAATTGGGTGTCAACAGTTACAATATCACTAGATTTAGGGGTGTACTTACATTATTCCGCACTTATGGTTAATAAGACATGACTTGTTATGACTTAAAACGATTTCATAGGCTTACTTTATGCATGTAATTAATGAAAATTGTCTAATATAGAATTGGGCTTGGATAATTTTGGATAGTGACAAGTATCAAGATCGGTAACATTCTGCTCTATATCTTCATGCTTTTCCCTTCCTCTTTCCTCACTTTATAAAGGGTTTGGATGAACAATGGTAGATTGAGCTTCAATAATATCTTAATGTTCAATTGATAACTTAACTCTTAGTTATTTTTCTAAAACGTTGTGGAATGAATATCTCTGCACATTATTAAGAAAAGTAACTAAGTTAGACAAACTTCTCGGAAAAGAAAGCAAAAGGAGGTGAACTCAATATTCAGTTGAAGGTGAACTCACATTATTAAGAAAAGTAACTAAATGAACACCAATTTTTTTCCATGACCTAGCTAATGTACTTATCCTGTGGCTTTTAAGAATTCGGTCCTTTTTGACATTTTTGTACTGACAAAAAATATAAAGAACTTCCAATACCTTTTATTTTGTATTTCCATTTCATAAAATATCGTTAGAGAAAATAAGATCTCTTGGCTTCTTACAATTTAAATAGAAGAAAATGAATTTTTTAGATCTCTTACGTGTTTTTTTCGGATCTCTTATGTGTAAAAAATAAAAATATTTTGTAAAAAAGTTATAAAACTACAAAAAGTTTGTAAAGAACCAAAAAACATTTCTACCTCAACTTGTTTGGACTAGGGCCATAATAACAATTGTTATTGTACTTAAGGTACATATTTCAATAATTTACTCCATTTGGATAAATTGATTAGCCTATAGGTGACAAGTTTAAAGCTTTAATCTGAAATTTAACCAACAGTATAATAATGAACTAATGCGGCAAGATAATATAGCTGAAGCACATGAACGAGACTATCATGTGAAAGTGAATAAATCGAATGGAGATGTCTTACAATGTAAAAGCTTAACAAGAATAAGTGAGCGTTAAAGAGTCTCACATCGGATATGAACTTGGACAATTCTCACCCTACAAGCTAGCTTTTAGGGTGAGGATTGCCCAAGTCCATATAAGGAGTCCATGTTCACATTCCATTTCCGATGTGAGACTCTTAACACTCCCCCGCACGCCCAAACCTTGTTAACTGAAGCGTGGACAATATAATTTGGGGGTTCAATATCGGTGAACAAATAATTAGAATAAGCCTAGCTCTGATATCATGTAAAGAATGGATATTGGGTCTAACTCAACCCCAAAAGCTAGCTTGTAAGGTGAGGATTGTCCAAATCCATATAAGGAGTCCATATTCTCATTCCATATCCGATGTGAGACTCTTAACAGTAAGAAGTTCGAACTCATATCCAAGTTATTGTTTCAATTAATCGTCAGAAAAGGTAAATAAGTACTAGTTTTAAAAAGTTTGTGAATCAAATATGTGTTTGTTGTTTGTAGTAATTCTCATAATGCTAATCAAAATCAAGAATGTATGTGTGTATAAGTAGAACAATGGTTAAAAACTTGTTTGCATAGATCCGGAAGAAAAATCATTGGCCTATACCTTCTCAATTTCAATATCAGTTTTCTCTGCTCTGCAAATTCTTGTTTGAGCCTTAAAATGCTTTGTTATTACTAGTATGGAGTATTTGTACCTCTGAACTGTCAACTTGCCCCCTCCCCCCTCTAACTTGTACACTTAATTTATGAAAAACACATAAAATGTAACAGAGAACTACACAATTAAACAAAATTCACAAATTAAAATCTTCACTAATGTATAATAGCTTTAGAAGGCCATCAAAAAGTGTGATGAGAGAGGAAACACATTTTTAAGGACTTCATTTCCCGGGGACAAAGTTTGTGGCATTGACCACGCTTTGTTGTTAACTGGGTCAGCAAGGTGATCAATAGCTTGGACGAAGAATCCAAACATGGAAGTTTATCGGTAGAATAATATTAATCTCTCTTGGGGTTTTGCTCATTAATACAAATATATATAGTGTACAATGTGTAGAATCCTAGTACAATAATAAATCATCTACTTACCATAATTCAATATCATTAAATATATACAAAATATATGGGATATATTCTAATTATGGTGGTGGGATTGAATTGAGATTCTATACCTATTGGTACACGTTAATACACCCCCTCAGTCTAAGCGGGAGGAGGCCAGGCGCCGAGACTGGATCTGAAGTCGAGAAACAGCTGTCGAGGAAGACCCTTCGTGAAGATATCCGCATATTGTAATGAGGAAGGCACATGCAACATCTTAACATGATCGAGAGCAACCTTCTCACAAACAAAATGTATATCCATCTCAATATGCTTGGTCCGTTGATGTTGAACCGGATTATGAGATAAATAAATAGCGGATATGTTATCACAATAAACGACAAACGCCTTACGCAAGGGACATTGAAGCTCCAAAAGAAGGTTTCGGAGCCAACAGATCTCAGCAACAACATTTTCAACTCCTCTATACTCTACTTCTGCACTCGAACATGATAATGTGGCTTGCCTCTTAGCAGACCATGAAATGAGATTATCCACTAAAAACACGCAGTAGCCTGAGGTGGAGCGTCATGTGTCCGGACAGCCTGCCCAATCAGCATCCGTGTAGGCTAACAATCTGATTGGTGCTGAGGGGTATAGATGTAATCCATAATCAAGGGTGCCCTTAATATATCGAATGATGCATTTAAGGGCAGTGTAATGAGTCTTCCTAGGGGAATGCATAAATAAGCATACCTGCTGAACAGCATAAGCGATGTCAGGCCTGGTGAAAGTAATTTACTGGAGTGCACCTCCAAGACTTCTGTAAAGAGTGGGATCGGACACTAGGTTACCATCATCAGCACTAAGCTTTGATTTAGAATCAACCGGAGTGGACAGGATCTGCATACTTGCGCTGACACAAGAACATAGAATCTGCAGACCGAGTCACTGATATGCCTAAAAAATAGCTCAACTTCCCAAGTCAGTCATAGCAAATTCGGTCATAAGTAGTGCAATAATCTCATTATTTAACACATCAGAGGAGGCAGTGAGCACAATATCATCCATATATAACAATAAATAAGCAATGTTACTACCTCGATGGAAAATAAAAAGAGAATTATCGCACTTGCTGCAGATGAACCCAATCCGTATAATGTATTGTGAAAAGCGATCATACTACGCTCAAGGGGCATGTTTCAAACCATATAGTGACTTACGAAGATGTCATACATACTGAGGGGCGGCGGGATGGACAAATCCAAGTGGCTGATGCATATAAATAGTTTCTTTCAGATCCTCGTGTAGAAATGCATTTTTCACATCAAGTGATGAGTGGACCAATGCTTACCCATAGAAATACTCAGAACTGTGCGGATAGTGGCCGGTTTGACCACCAGACTAAATGTCTCACCACAATCAATACCTGTCTGCTGATTAGTGTCATTAGCCACAAGTCTGGCCTTATATCTCTCTAAGTCACCACTATCCATGTACTTGTGATGATAAAGCCACATGCACCGGACCACATTCACCCCCTCTGGTCTAGGAACCAAGTCCCAAGTATGATGTTTCGTTAAAGCATTAAACTACTCATACATGGCCGCATTTCAATTTGGGTCCAGTTTGGCTAATTTTGGGCTTTTGGGAATAAAGGAAATTATTTGGGCGGACAGGTTAAATTAGACTTTAGGTTTGAAAATCTCGTGTTAGGCACGGGTTTCCATATGGTGTGAGGGTGCTGGGTGGGCAAGGGATGGGTTGACTTGTCTATTGAACTGGTAGGGTAGGAATAGTGAAAGGTGATAGGTTAGGCATCGATTGGGGTGGGTCGATGGCGGTGGCAGGTTCTAGGTTGGATATGGTGATCATTGTCGGTGTACCGGGACTGTTGGTTGATGGTATAGTGGGGTACAATGTCGGTGGTGGAGTGAGTCCGGTAATGGGGTTGGTTGACTAGTTGGTGGTAGATGAGTCGATGGCGGCGAAATGGGGAGACTATAGTGACGGCACAAAGGTAGGGACGACGACCGGTGGATTGGTGGAAATGGATGGCCGATTGAAGGAGGTGGTGACAATCGGCGAAGACGGTGATGGAGTTGGCATAGGTGGTCGGGCGGTGGTCCTTGGCTGACACAGTTCCCTAATAATGATGAGAAAATGTCTGACTCATCTAGAAAATTATAATCCGGTTTCCAAAACTTTTGGATATTCAAAAATGGGAATGTGGTCTCATCAAAAGTGACATGACGAGATACGTGAATTTGACGAGTGTCCAAGTCATAGCAAAGATAACCCTATGGTTCAATGGAAATCTTAAGAAGACACATGGAATGGTGCGGGGGCTAATTTGTAAGGGGCAGTGGAAGTGAGATTAGGATAACTTAGGCAACCGAATATCCGAAGGTGATTATAAGAGGGAATCGACGGTGTAAGATTTTGGTTGGAGTCATGTTATGGAGGGTACTAGTGGGTAAAATATTAAGGATGTATTCTACTATTTTGAATGTATATACCCAAAAGGAGGGAGGGAGAGAGGCATGAAACGGGAAAGTGCGGACCATGTTATTTATTGTACGGATGATACGCTCGACTTTACCATTTTGAGGGGACGTGTAAGGACACGAAAATGAAAGATCATGCCATTATTTTTGCAAAATTTTTGAAACAAAATTGTTAAATTCACGGCTATTGTCACATTGAAAAGATTTTATGGCTCGTTCAAATTGCGTTTTGATAAATGTGCAAAATTCTAAAAATTTGGCAAAGACTCGGACTTGAATTTTAGTGGATAAATCCAAATAAAGTGAGAGTAGTCATCCAATAGTACGAGATAATATTTATGACCCAGGGAGCTGGTAATGAGTGACGTCCACAAATCAGCATGAACAATATCAAAAGGAGCAAACGTAATGCTAATAGATGAATTAAAAGAAAGGGAACATATTTGCCTAATTGACAAGAATCGCAGTTTTGTGCAAGTTTCCCATTACAATGAATAAAATTATTGCTTCTAAGAAAATTAAAAACAGGAGATCCTAGGTGTCCAAGCCTATTGTGCTAAATTGACTAAGACATAGCAGCAAGGATGGAGTGTGAATGAGAACTGGTAGCAGATGAGGGTGTGAACGGATATAGGTCCCCTATGCTATTGCATCTCGTAAGAGGATTCCCCGTACGTAGATCTTTCACAGTAAAACCAAATGGGTCAAAATCAACAGACACAAAATTATGACGAGTAAATTTCCTAATTGAGATTAATTTTTTTATAATGTTTAGTGCATACAGGATGTTATTTAGGGAGAAGGGTGGGTGAGGTGTCAAAGTGTGAGTGTGACCATAACCTGAATTGGAATGCGGTGACCATTTCCAACTGTAATAAATTGAGGAGACTTTAAACAAAACAATTGGGAAATATTACCTGCAGACCGGGTGAGGTGAGATGAGGCTCCGGAGTCCATGTACCAATTTTCATCGAGTTGCTGCAAATTCATACTGTTGAATGTCTGGCCCAAATCATTGGACATCTGATTTATGGGTTGCTGCGGGAACTGGGCTTGTGCGACGTGGGCCTGGTGCTGTTGATATTAGGCTGGTCAATAACATGGAGTTGGGCCCAGTACCCTTTGCTGCTAAAAAAGATAGTGAGTTGAAGAGTAACTTGGGAATGAGGCCCACTGCGGGTTCTGGGTGTTGGGCGTTGGGCCGGTCCACGAAGGAAACCGATTGGGATGTTGCGACTGTTGGCCCTTTCCTTTACCGCGGCCCTTGCCAACTTGCCCATTGCCGCACCCCCTACCACCCCTGTCGCCGCGATTCTACCATGACTGGTTTTTCTCCGACAGAGGCTGTTGGCCGGTGGCAGTGTGACTTTGTGCAGACATTTCAACCGCTAACGCCTTCTGGTTGTGCTCGTCTTGCTTTACACGGCGGGTTTCCTCCAATAATAATTGCTAGCGGGCTTTGTTGAAACTAGGAAGAGGGTCAGCCTGCTGAATCATCATGGCTAGGGTGTCATATTCACCTTTTGGGAGGCCTGCAATCAGTTGCAACACCATCTTTGTCTCGAACACGGGCGTACCAATGTTGGACAATTGGTCTGCCACCAGTTTCAACTACTTGCAATATTCTGACATATTAGAAAAATATTCAAAATGGGTAATGTTGAATTGTTCTTCCAAGTACATTGCACGAGTGTTCTTGTTGTCTTGAAATATTTCTTCCAGCCGTGTCCATAGGTCACGGGCGGATGCACCCATTTTCATGATCGTGAGGAGTAAATTCTTAGATATAGTGTCATATATCTACTATTTGACCACGACATCAAAGTGATGCCATATTGTGTCATCCATATCATGAGGACGAGGTACATAGTCGTCAATATGGTTAAGCACATGATAGACACATGCATGAATTCGAACAGTTGCACCCATGACCAGTATTGGCCATCTTCCTGATAAAGAATCAACGGGATGAAGTTCTTGATGTGGGTAACGGAGAGAGCCGGATGGAAAGATGGCGATGAGAGGTTATGAGAGGAGTTTGGATGACAACTGGGTTGTTAGCGGAAGCATCAGAAGAGGTGGAAGTAGCCAATATATCCATCGAATTGGGATTGAATGGAAGAAAAAATTAAAAGTGGGAACAAAAGTTTGGCAGTGGCCGAGAAAAGAAAGGTTTTGTTTTAGAGTAGAGTTTTAGCTCTTGATACCATATAGAATAATATTAATTTCCCTTGGAGAGGCTTTTTCATTAATACAAATATATATTGTGTACAGTGTGTAGAACCCTAGTACAATAATAAATCCTCTACTTAGCATAATTTTATATCACTAAATATATACAAAATATATGGGATATATTCTAATTATGGTTGTGGGATTGAATTGGGATTCTATACCTATTGGTACACGTTAATACTATCATTATTTGTATTGGAATGGGCCTGACTCTGATACCATGTAAAGAATGAATCTTGGGCCTAACTCAATCCCAAAAGCTAGCTTGTAAGGTGAGGATTGTCCACGTTTATATAAGGAGTCCATGTTCCCATTCCATATCCGATATGAGACTCTTAACATTCTTGATCTCCTCCAACTCACGATTGTTGGCGAATGAGCTGAAAGTCCAGCAGTGTCCCATCCATAGTCACCAGGAAACTCACCGGTTAAGTAGCTTGGGATTCACCAGAGAATGGGCCTAAGTACTTGACACGGTCAGGACCATACCATGGGTTGCCTTGGCCTTTCTCATGGTGACTTTTCCATTTCCAGTGATTCCGACAAAAGAAAAGGAAAATAGAGCCATTGTTGCAGTTGCCATTTCTATAATAAAATGAAATACTCTTGAATCATGCTACTACACTAAATGAATATTTGAGGTGTGTCTTGATATTAATGGCCTTACATCAACTGTATATAAATTTCTCAGAAGGACCAACATCTGGTGCACTAAGCTCCCGCTATGCGCGAAGTTCGAGGAAGGGTTGGAGGTCACAAGGGTCTGTTGAACGCAGATACTATAATATCATTATATGCTTCCTAATTGGTGGATGACAATTTGCTTCTTTTTTGTTTTGTTTCATGTCCATTTGGCAAAGTTCTGCAGCGTTATGAATAGATTTTTTTTAGATACATTATGTGGGATACAACAATTGCAGGGAACGACCACCCTTTGATTGTACCATAATTCTCATCCTCAATTTTCCCTATTATTATACGGAGGTTACATTTATGAAGCTATTTTGTGTGCTCACCCACTCTTTGGATATCCTAACCTTTATCAAATATAATAATCCATTTTTTACTTGAGCAAGTTGTGATACTCATTCTTTACCCCCTTTTCTTTGCATGACTTGGTGATTTTCAAATCCCAAATGTCATCGAGTTGCTATTTTGAACCCACTGTTGTTGCATCACCTTGCTACACTTTGGCAGTTTAATGACGCACATACGCCTGCATTTTGTTCTCTGTTGCTATGGCTCAATTGTTGCTCCTCCTAGCATTTTTGTGGCTATGCTGGATATACTGCTGCTCTCCGAATTTCTTTCCCTTTGATGCTTCTGTCAAAGTTGCTACTTGACTATAAGACGATCTGAACGGTCTCACTCGACTTTTACAACTTTGACCCAAAGATATCGGCATCTTTGAATCCTTTAAATATCGTCGATCCCTGACTAATAAATTCCTTCAGTTATAAGCCCCCTGACTCCTCAAGGGGTCTATCTCTATCAAATGCTTCAGCGTGAGGTCATTCATGAGAAGTAACCAATTAATTCAATAATTGCATCGGTCTCCTTACATCATTATCAAACGGAGTCGGTGGTAGGACTGATGGTACATGAACCTTTCTCAACTCCTCTAGTGCTACAGGATTCGCCGATCCCTGGAAAAATGACTTACTCATATCCCTTGATGGATCTATTTTAATGGAGAGCATACTACTCGTATTTACACTCAATCTAACTTCAATCTCCCTACTAATCACAATCTTTCCAGAATAAAGTATTACTGTAATCGTAAATATGATAAGGTGTATAGAGAAAATCCTTTCAATCTTCTGCGTTATGATTAGGGATAGAGAGTGGTACCGGACCCGGAACCGATATCGGAACCTATAAAATATTAAATATTTTTACTTTTTTGAGAAACATTTAGACTACTTTTAACTTTCTCCAAAATTGTTTGTTGCACGCCTGCACATTGATTTTCCCCACCCCAAGACGCAAATATTTCAGCTTTTTCACCCTTTTATTCTAGAACGCTCTTTGTGCCCTAAGAGAAAACACACAAAACTCTCTCAATAGCAATGGAGTTTTAGCTACACCACCGAGCTTCATCATCGTCGTTGTTGAAGCTTTCTCTCAGGTACTTTCATCGTTGTCGTCGTTGAAGCTTCACCTTTGCCTCTTTCTCTCCCTTGGTTGTGTTCACGTCGTTCCTAAAATGCATATGGGTTCATATCTAACTCTTCAATTTCTTTTTAATATCCTATGCTTCTGTTCTATTTCAGGCGATACGCATCTTCAATTTGTATTACTTTTTGATTTGAAATGTAAATCTATTTTTAAAATTTGTGTATATTTTTGTAGCTCTGAAGATGAAATTTAGAGATTTACTAGTATAAGAAAGCTTTTCTTTTGTATCGAAGAGCCTATGAACACGAAAATAAATTTAATTCAGATATTTTCAAATTTATTTTGAAATCAACACGTTCAATTAATTGAGTGTCAAATTTGACTTGCAATTTTAGGTTTTGGTTACAGAATTAGCTTTTCTACAATAAATAAGTTTTCTAAAACTTCTTATAAGGGTACTAAAAATTTCGATTGCAGGCTAAAATCTACTGGATGAAATTATTTTAGAACTCTTTTTGATTCTCATAGGCTAAAAAATTGTTGCTTAATCTGTGTTTTTTTATTTACAGGGTACCCGGGAACCTACCCGGGGTTCCGGGTAATGATTGCTACGGGTAGGTTCCGGATAGTAAATTTAGGAACCGATCTTTTACCGGGTAGGGTCCAGGTAGTTCAAAAATGTTAGGGTACCCGGACCCGCTCACCCCTAGTTATGATGCTTAGTACTTCCTTTACCTTACTAAACATTTTGCTTTCCAGGCTTGCATTGTCTCTTCCATCTTCTGTATATGGGTGAGACAACGTCTCATAATCTCGAATTTTAACAATAATACTGCCCTTTCTGGCGTATCAATCGTCTTGATAGAAATCGCTCATTTACTAGCTACGAGTATAAACTAACCAAAGTCTTCTTGATAACCGGCATTACTGAAACCGTAACAGGCATGAGTTAAACTCGACTTCTTAAAACTCAGCTCTAATGCATGATTTATGAGATGAAAGAATAGAAACCATCCCTAAATGTCAGGCAGCCTCCTGCTTATAAGTATGGTGCACAACATACTCATAAACAAGACTCTACTAAACAAGGCTTGTAGACTCCCTAGGATAGACATGCTCTGATACCAAGTTTGTCATGACCCAAACCGTAGGGCCGCGACGGGCACCCGGACCCCACTCGCCGGGTACCGTTAATCATACAACCAACTTCTAATCACAATTGAATACGGACTAAGCCGAAAAAGATTATAGAAAATCTTAACAAGAAATCCAATTTTCATACATACATACCCATACCAAGGCCGAAACCACATGACCCATACAAGCCTCTAAAGAATACATGACATCACAAGGACGGGACATGACCCCGCCATACCCATATGCAGATGCAAAAATACTATACCACGACCAACTGCAACTCTAAAACAAATAGAGTGCTCAAATATCAACTGAACCAGCAATCTACTAGCGTGAACCGTCACCCTCTTTAACTGAACATGTGGGCATAAAACGTAGCGTCCCCCGACAAAAGGGACGTCAGTACGATTGATGTACTGAGTATGTCAGGCATGAATAATAGTATAATAGGGATATAACAACAACTGAAACAGAAACAACTGACCAGTAATAAATGCCTCTGACGACCTTAATACATATGCCTAAATGTTATGCACAATGCAATATACTTATACATCGGCCTCATCGGTATCTTCCTTACCATAACAACCTCTGTGGGCACCATACCATGTAATGATTAATAAATATATGCATAATGCAAATGCGGTATACTAATGTTCACACAGGAATCCTCCCATAACCGCCTCTGTGGGCATTAGGTTATATCGCCACACAAGGGCATCACATCATCGCATCATATTGGCCACTTCGGGCTCTTTTGTGATAGTCTATACTAGATGCAGGTGGTGTGTGTATATAACGTCTTTCCCTTTTCCCATATCCCCTACATATATAAAATATTTACCATATAGTAGTGTATATAACACATGTGGGTCCAGGGTAATACATGAATGCAATGCGAATGAAAATGTATGAATGATAATAAATCCTTCTTTGAATTTACCGGATGACAATAATATCCTTGCCTCTTTGGCTAACATTGAATATTTAACATGTACCTTCAGCTGACATTGCAAATATTAACATCCTTTTCCACATGCCTCAATAAGGACTTAAACGCATATTTAGACATATTTTTAGCATAGGAATCAATAATATGAACATTCCTTAACTTCTAAGAATAGAATAAATTATGGAACATTACCACAGTTACGGTTCATACGTAGAACATGCCAAAAAAAAGAAATAATTTGCCTTAACATACCTTGAATCCAAGCTTAATAACTCGAAATTGAGCTTAAAATGGAAACTTTAATCAACGTTGCTGCACTTGTATTCCAGTGCTACTACTGCTTCGTACTCACTCTTTCCTCTTCCAAAACAAGAAATGCTTCTAATTGAAATTTTAAGAAGTGGCTACTTATTCGTATGTTTCCTAATAGAAAATAAAATGGTTGGTCTCTTTTTCATTACAAAAGAAAAGGTAAAAGGTTTGAAAGTTTTTGAAATGAGATATTAGAGAAGTGTTAGGAGTTCTTTTGACTTAAAAAGGATTCTCAAAGTCACGAAATAAGCTCCCTTATCATGATATCTCCCACTCAGCCTAATTCGGGTAGTGGAGAGCTCAATTTAATGCCACATACCATTAACATGCACGGTCACTTAATTAATTAAGTGATCTGCCTCCGTATAATTAATCAATCACACACATAATTAATTTCGTGATCCCAACTCACTTAAATGTTAATAACTTATAAGACCTTCATTTACTCAATGTCATAACCTTGTAGTATGACACAAGTTCATAACCTCTTTGGAGACATATAACCATTATCATTAATCCCTATCGTCACACTTGTTACGTCCAAAATTATTTCGGGGTCTAATCCTTTTATTTACTAACATCTTTATTAGCATACATAAATATAACATAAATTTTCCCAACGCTCGGGTCTATTTACACACGCCTAGCAGTTTTACGTACGCTTAGCGGTTCAAACCGTGACCCGGAAGTACGGGATGTTACATTACACTTCGTACACTTCTTCTTCGTTTACCAACGTGGAATACTTTGTTATTTGGCCAATAACTGTCCATCATTCTATGTCTCAAACGTATTACATACGTACCAATATCTCTTTCACTAATGAAATTTGGGATACTTAGCACTACGTGTGCACGTGTGTGGAAACGACGTTTTCAACGTGCGGGGTCCCAATTGTTTGAGTCATAAATAATGGGATATACTTAATTCACATTAGTAAATTTGCAACAATCCCCTCTTGAAAGAAATTTTAGCGCACTCACGTGGTGTCTTTTCCAACAATCTTTCAGCGAATCGATGTTGCATCTGGATAGGTAGCTTCCGCTTTAAACCTTCCATAGTTGAATACCATCGGACTTACTTACTGTACGGTGAACGTGATGTCTTAAACCGTCAGTGTTTAGTGTAAGCCAAGTCAACGGTACCAACACAACAACTTCCCTTACTCTGTTCTTCGTAATGTTTTGTCCGTTGTGGCCGTGGACACTTCTTGGATTCTTAAGTGCGTTCATTTGAGGCGGCCTGTCCTCGCACTTAAATAGGTGGTCTCCTACAAGGTATCCTGCTATACCCTACTTTACAAGTGTTACGAACCATTAAAAGTTTCTCCAAACCTAACCTCAACCGGTGATGATCATTAAAGGTTTGGGAAACTTAACATTTACCCACACTGCATATAGCACTTATAGTCTATCACGGGAACGACTTTGGATTTCATGTTTCTTTACAGAAATCACTATCCGAAGTGCTCATGCTTCCACCAAAGCGCTCAACTGAACCTCTACAGCTTAGTTTTCTCATTGAACCTAATTCTTGGGATCTTCAGTCAGTAAGGTTGGGTTACCACCGTATTGGTCCTTATAGCTTGGGTTTTAAGCTCATTCCCCTAGACAGACAGAACATCTAATCTTTGGGTAAGCCCTTTGTCAATGGGTCCGCTATGTTATCCTTTGATTTTATGTAATCAATGGATATTATACCCGTGGTGATCAGCTGCCTAACGATCTTATGCCTCCGTCAAATATGACGAGACTTGCCATTGTACATAGAACTCCATGCCCTTCCTAGAGCCGACTGACTGTCGCAGTGGATCATTACAGAAGGTACGGGTTTGTCCCAACAAGGAACATCCTCTAAAAAGTCGTGAAGCCACTTAGCTTCTTCTCCTGCTTTGTCTAAAGTGATAAACTCTGATTCCATCGTGGATCGGGCGATGCAAGTTTGCTTAGAGGATTTCCAAGACACAGCCCCACCATCAATTGTAAATACATACCACTGGTGGACTTGGTGTTCTCTAGATCAGATATCCAATTTGCATCATTGTACCCCTCTAGTACAAATGGATATCTCGAATAGTACAACCCGTAAGTTAGCGTGTATTTCAGGTATCGTAGTACCCGATTCAACGCCTTCCAATGATCATTACTTAGATTATGGGTAAACCTAGCCAACTTGTTGACTGCATAAGCAATATCAGATCAGGTGCAGTTTGTTATGTACATCAAACTCCTAATCACCTGTGCATATTATCCCTGGCATACGGGTGCACCACGATTTTTATCAAGATTTTGATTTCTATCCATTGGTGACTTCATAGGTGAACTGTCAAACATCTCGAACTTTCTCAACACATCATCAATGATGAGATCGAGATAAGTGAGGCTTCGAGATAAGATTCGATTACTATTCCTGTTATTGATGTTCAGTCTGTCAGAGGTCTTAGAGATCTTTATCTCTAAGATGACATCTGTGATACACATATCCTTCATATCGAAGCATTGTTTCAACATGTTCTTAGTCTCTAGGATCAAGCTAGGACTGCTTCCTATGATCAACATGTCATCTACGCACATGCATACATGATGAACGAGTCAAAGTTACCTTTCGTGTAGACACATTTGTCACATTCATTAATGGAGAAACCCTTTGATAGTAAAGTACTATCAAATTTTTTGTGCCATTATTTCGGGGCCTATTTCAGCCCGTATAGAGATTTGACAAGCCGACAGACTTTCTTCTCTTGCCTTAGAACCACATACCCCTTGGATTGTTCCATATAAATTTCTTCCTCCAAATCACCATTTAGGAAGGTTGTCTTGACATCCATTTGATGTATCTCAAGGTCACACAATGCTGCGATCGCAATGAATACTCGTATGGACGTTATCGTAGACACCGGGGAGTACGTGTCAAAATAGTCAAGGCTTTCCTTCTATCGATAACCCTTGACTACCAACCTGGCCTTGTACTTATCTATAGACCCATCTACTTTATACTTCCGTTTGAGTATCCATTTACAACCCAAAGATTTATTTCCCGGAGAAAGATTAATCAACTCCCAAGTATGGTTGTGCAGGATGGAGTCTATTTCACTCTCAATAGCTTCTTTCCAGAGCGGCGCCTCTAGAGTTGGCAATGCTTCAGCAATTGTCCTTGGTTCGTCATCAACCATATAAGCTACAAAGTTAGGACCGAAGGATTTATCCTTCCTTGCCCTTTTACTTCGCCTTGGTTCCATCTCTGGAGTCTCCAAGTTCTAAAATCTGGAACACTAGATTCGAATATTCAGCCACTTCAAAGTCCACTAGATCTGAACCATCTAGATCCGAGCAGTGAATGACTCTCAGTTCCTGAGAGCTTTGTTCATAACTTCGTTTGCGAGAGGTTATGTCTTTTTCCTTTCTAGGAAAAGTATCCTCAAATAATTGAGCATTCCTTGATTCCATGATTGTACCCCGTGGATATCGAGTATGTAAAACATGAAGTTGGAACATAGCCAACGTAAAAACGGGAGCTCGGTATAAAAATCGACTTATGCACTAAAAGTCGGTTGTGCCTTATAAAAAGAAGTCGATAAGCACTACGTAACGTTATTTGGAATCATATAACCGATGAAAATGCAACTCTAAAGTCTTAGGCCCAATCTTGACCTGCACGAACATAACCCGGCCCGGGACTCGGTGAGGTGAAGTAGTTTTGGCTGAAAAATGGGTACTTCAACATTTGCCAAACTAATCCACCCCACACCTTTAAATATTTATAACGGTGGGTTTATTTCTTACACACCCACTTCCTTCTATGATTCATATAAAGTTTTGTCCTTACCTTATTCCTTTAGGACTTACATGTGGGACTCTATTAAGAATCGTATTAGCGGTAAGGATGGATCTACAATGTTAATCCATCATCCCTACATGTTTTGGGGAAGAACGAAATTGATGAGCAATGCATTAATCATTTTTTTAAATGTGTGGTTCTTGCGTTCCGCAACATCGTAACTCCATTAGAATAAATTCAACTACTAGGAGGTGAGTATGGAGCCATCGTTTGATGAACTTATATTCAATATCCGAATCTTACTTGACGTTCTTAATTATCGTCTTAATCTTGCGAGGTGTAACAAAAGTATCCTCAAAGATTCTTGATTCCATGATTGTATATTCCTCAAATGGCGCTACATATTGGTTTCTTTTCCCCCTATATCGCTACGAATGGATTTAATGATGAGCGCATGCTTAGTTGGTTTTCAAACTTGGCGTTTTGTAACTTAATCGGAACTCTCCAAAGGCTTTATCTTTACTTTTCAACAAGTAAAGGCAACAATACCTTGTGCTATCATCAATGAATGTCACAAAGTACTTATTCCCCCCTCTAGTTTGTGCAAACTTCAAATCACATATATCCTGTGTGAATAAGTTCTAGAGGAGCGGTATTCCTTTCGACAGATCGAAAAGGAATCTTTATGAGTTTTGCCTCTACGCACACCTCACGCTTATGTTGAGGGTTTACGTCGATAGACGGCAACAACTCCAACTTAACCAATCTTTGGATGGACTTATAGTTAATATGTTCTAATCTATGATGCCATAAATTAGAGGACTCAATCAAGTAAGAGGAAGCTTCAATATTATTGTTTGCACGTATTATAAACATGGCGTTAACTTTGAAGAGGCCTTCACAGAAAAAGCCTCTTCCCAAAAAAGTTCCATTCTTGGTGATTACAAACTTATTGGACTCAAATACTAGCCTAAAACCATCATTAACCAATAAATAACCTGAAATTAAATTGCTCCTAATCTCAGGGACATGTATCACCTCCTTCAGAGTGAGCTCCTTTCTAGAAGTCATCTTTAGGACTACCTTTCCTACCCCCAGCACGTCAGATGAAGCATTGTTACCCATGAACAACTTCTTGTTAGTAGCTGGTGTATATGTGGAGAAGGTATCTCTATTGGAATAGATGTGTCTAGTAGCACCTGTGTCCATCCACCATTGCATGGGATTCTCAACAAGGTTTGCTTTAAGCACTACTGTCAAGAACTCTTCAATCATGTCGTCCAGAAGCCTATTTTTGACGATATTAGCATGAACCTTGCCTTTGGCTTTTGCCTTCTATTGTTGCTTAGTATTGAGCTTACAACAATCCTTGATCATGTGACCAGGTTTTCCACAGTGGTGACAGTTTCCTTTGAACTTCTTCAATGCCTAGGTCTTTCCGTCTTTCTGAAACTTGCGCTTCTTGCTTTGGTTCCCTTGGCCTCAGCCAGATTTGCCTTTGCCTCAGCGGTTGTTTTCCCTTAGGCAAGGCCTTCTTATTATCTTCCTGAATCCGGAGTTTGATAATAAGTTCCGCAGAGGTCATTTCCTTTGTCTTGAGTTTTAAATAATTCATAAACTCATTCCACGAGGGAGTTAACTTTTCAATCAATGATGCAACCAAAAACTGCTCATTTGGTTTCATACCTTCCAAATCCATGTGATGTAGAATCATTTGGAATTTTTGGACTTGGGACATCACTGTTTTACTATCCACCATTTGAAATTTCAGCTATTTCCCAATGATGAATTTCTTTGTACCAGCATCTTGTGTGTTGTACTTCTGTTGCATTTTTTCCCATAACTCTTTGGCAGTGCCTACGGTGCAATACACCGTGTAGAGTGGGTCTGACAAGCAGTTCAAATATAGTTCTTACACATGAAATCACTATGAATCCATGCATCAAGAACCATCTTCATAACATTAATGACATGGATACCTTGGCCCCCTTCAGCCGTTTCAGTAGGCGAATGGTCCATTTCATCTCCAGCTTGTGGAGGATCTTCTGTTAGGAAATGAGCCATTCCCATAACAGTCATATAGAATAACATCTTTTGTTGCCATCTCTTGAAGTTGGAGACCATGAACTTTTCAGGGCGTTCATGGTGGAATCCAGCGGGTAGAGGAACGACAACGTTCCCTTGAGCAGCAGAAAAGGCGTTGGATGAGCCTTGAGTAGTCGAAAAGGCATTGGGTGTGCCTTGAGCAGTGGGGAAGGCAAAGGGGTTGCCTTGAGTAGTAGCAGTAGCAGAATCAGAAGCGAGTTATTCTCTTTCAGTCATCTTTCTAAGCACTTACAACAAATCTTGTCTTAAAATTGCGGGATACAACAATTGCAGGGAACGGGAAGTAAGTAAATATTACAAATTTCTAGAAAGGATAAACTAAATATTACAACAAACTGGAAATCAAGAATGATACAAACTCCTTGTGATTTTTGAGTCGAGTGATGTCACTCTGTCTTTGATACAAGATTTCCCCGTATATCTCCTTTTACGTTGTCGGGCAATAGTCTTCCAAGATACAACAACAACTTAACAATTGAGCAAAGAAAACTCAAGTGTTACTCTTGAAGAACTTTGAATATAGAAAACTTGCTAGAGAGGAAGAAGAAGATGTTAGAAAATTATGTAAATATTTCTAAGTGTAGTGTTCAACAATTGAGTCGAATGCCTCAATTTATAGTGTAAGGAGATGACCCCTCAACTAGCCAACTAATGGCCTTCAATAGCCAATGTAATGACACTTATTGAGGGGTTACATTAAGCCAAATAATGGCTGAATTCATGTGCCAAGTAATGGAGATTCAATGCTCCAAAACTAGCCCAAAGGTCAGAACTTTCCAACTTTCCGTCGCAACATTCGCTCTCGCGCGGCGAATTAACGCCGCGCTCCGGTGGATCGGCCACCCAATTAGCACCGCGGCTTCGACGGTGTTGTGTCGCGGCCCTTCACGGCTCCGCGGCGATTTCCGACTCGTTTCATCTTACACTTCTTACACTTCTTCCTTCGTTTACCAACGTGGAATACTTTGTCATTTGATCAATAACAATCCATCATTCTATGTCTCAAATGTATTACATACGTACCAATATCTCTTTCACTAATGAAATTTGCTATACTTGGCACTACGTGTGCACGTGTGTGGAAACGACGTTTCGACGTGCGGGGCCCCAATTGTTTGAGTCATAAATAATGGGATATACTTAATTCCACATTAGTAAATTTCAACACATTATTATGTTTGAAAAATCCAACCCAGTGTAGATTTGCTCTTTTAAAGCTAACCCCAAGTTGCCACGTGTGATAGTGGAACCAGATCATAAAAGTAATTCAAGGCCATGCAATATTGTCCATAGATATTTTCTACCGACCATTATAGAGAAATTTTCTTGGACTTTCGTGTAAGCTTTTTCATATCTACCAAAACTTCACGACGTTTAATGGATCTAATTATCTTTATGACATTGTTCCGTCAAAGCTATCGGAATCAGTTTATTTTAAAAGAATTTTTTTTTTTTGTTAAAAGTGGCTTTTGAAAAAGTTCTTTTAGAGAGTAATAGTTTTGATTTAGCTAAATCATTTGATAAGTGTTTTTGTTAATAGTTTGTGTTTTGATGGTTAAGAGTCCTACATGGATATAGAATGAGAACATATGTACTTAGACAATTCTCACCTTATAAGCTAGCTTTTAGGATTGAGTTAGGTCATACCATGTAAAGAATGAATCATGGGCCTAATTTTTATTAGTTTGTCCTTACAATAGTATGATCCAAAATTTAAAAGCGTGAAGATATTGTCATTGTACTATTACATTAAACTAATAATTCTTTTCGTAGCATATATTATTTAGCTGAAAATGAATAATTCTTCTTAATCCAAGCAAGTAAGAACTTCATGTTAAGTTTATGGACCTGACTGCGGGGTTGCAGTCCCTGCAATGGACGAAGCAAGGTAGCCCGTAAGTTAACTGAAAAATATATTGAGGACACCCTAGAAAACTCTAGGGTTAGGGGTTTTGGCAACCAATATTAACTTGGCTTTTCCGCAGAACCCTAAAGTATATATCACAAAACCCACCAAGACCTAGCTAGCTAGCATTTACATTGGTCTGGTAACCAGCATCATTATAATATTGGACCCATTTTATCACTGGTTATAATTCCATTCTGGGCCTCTTGCAAAATAGTGTTAGAATATTATGTTAATAATATTAGGATTTTATATTAATGTAGTATCATATTATATATGGTAGGTAGTAAAATGTTAATTAGGAATATTATGTAAGTAAGGTAGAAGATTATTAGGAATTGATTAGGAAGATTAGGCATGATTGACTCTTCCTAATTGATGTATATTGTGTATATATTGAACCTTTGAAAGATGAATACATTGAGGAAAATATTCTACTTACCCTAGAATTCTTACATGGTATCAAGAGCTTAAGACATGGTATCAAGAGCTTAAGGAAAGATCCAAAATTAGTTTAATTTCTTCCAAATTTTTGGTCATCTTCCTCCCTAGAAAACACTAGTGGCCAAAAAATTCATTATTTTTCACTCCATTATTGATTATCCTTCATCACAACTAGTTATGTCTGAATCCAAATCATCTTTTCACCCTGCCCTAGCTGCCTCAAACATCAAAACACATGTTTCCATCAAACTAGAAATGGAAACCGTCCATTATGCGACTTGGGCGGAATTATTCAAATTATGTTGTCGTGCTCACAAAGTTCTTCATCATATAATTCCTCCAAAATACGGTAAAGGAAAAGACATAACAAACGATGCAGACAAGTAATTGTGGGATACTCTTGATGCCACAGTCCTTGGTTGGATTTATGTGACAATCTCCACAGACTTGTTGCATACAATAATGGAATCGGATTCCACAGCCATGGCGGTATGGGAATATTTGCGAGATATATTTCAAGACAACCAAAACTCCCGCGCTGTTTCATTGGAACAGGAGTTCTTAACCATTGACATGGCGGATTTCCCTAATGTTTCTACATATTGTCAACGCCTCAAAGAGTCGGGCTTGGTGAAAAAGGCCTCAACTACTTCAAATTCCGCCATGCTTGCCACTCCTTCACATGATGGTAATTTTTTTAACCATTCTTAACAAAATAAGGGACAAAAAGGACGTCATAACAATAAAAATAAGGATGGAAATCGCGGAAATAACAAAGGTGGAGGCCACCGAAATTTCGGTGGCGGCGGTAATGGCCGCAATACCAACTATGGTGGTGGAAGTGGCGCAGCAGACAAAGGCGGGCGGCGGTCGATGGCACAAGCCGGCGGCGGACGTGGCGGCGAGCGGCCGGCTGGCAGTGGACTTGGGTTGTACCACCTAGCCCAGCCCCAGTAGGCAATTGGGCCAGACAGCCCCCAAGGCCCACTGGCCAGCAGCAAAACAGTGGCCCAGGCAATTGGCAGCAGTGGCCTCAGCAGCAACAGGTGCCCAAGAGAGCCCATTTCGGCCGGGTCCGTTGCCCCAGAGCGATAGCGGTGGGCCTCAGCCGACCTAGTGGCATGAGGCCCATTCAACAGGGGCCCACCCCACGGAAATTGAGTCCGCCATGCACACTCTTGGACTTAATCCACCGAATTCAAATTAGTATATGGACTCCGGAGCGACGTCACATATGACGTCCTCCCAAGGTAAATCTCTCGTCCTATTTTAATTTGAGCAATGATAATGGAATAATTGTCGGAAATGGCCATTCAATTCCAATAAAAGGTTATGGTTCTAGCAAATTGTTACCGCCAAACCCACCCCTAATTTTAAAGAATGTCCTTCATGCTCCCAAATTAATCAAAAACTTGGTTTCTGTTAGAAAGTTTACAACTGATAATTAGGTATCTGTCCGGTTTGACCCCTTTGGTTTTTCCGTGCATGATTTTCAGACGGGGAAGCTTCTCATGAGATGTGATAGCAAGGGGGAGCTCTATCCAATTAATCCATCAACCCAACAATCCAAGTTTCCTTCTGTTTTTGCTGCCTTGGCACCATCTTTATGGCACCAACGTTTGGGACATCCGGGAGAGGCTGTTTTGGCTTCTCTTAAACAAAATAATTTTATTTCTTGTACTCAGCTACGGACTCTAAATAAGTGTCATTCTTGCACACTTGATAAACATGTTAAGTTGCCTTTTATTTCCTCTACTTCATGCACTCTTTTGCCATTTGATATTTTACATTGTGATATTTGGACATCCCCTGTTTTGAGTTCCTCTGGTCATAGATATTATTTGCTTATACTTGATGGCTACTCTAATTATTTATGGACATTCCCTTTATAAAAAAAATCACAAGTGTTTTCCACATTTCTCACTTTTAGAGCATTCATCCGAACTCAATTTGAACGTGATATAAAAATATACAATGTGACAATGGGGGGAGTTTGACAATAAACAGTTTTGGGATTTTTTCAAAACAAATGGTCTTCAGTTTCGTTTTTCTTGTCTTCATACTTCATCACAAAATGGGAAGGCGGAACGTAAAATTTGAACCATTAACAATATTGTTAGAACATCTTTTTCTCATGCTTCACTTCTCCCGGTATTTTGGCATCATGCACTCCAAATGGCAACTTATCTGTTGAATGTCCTTCCTCAGAAAAATCTATCATATCAAGCTCCCCTAAAAATGCTTTACCTACGATAGCCCACATATCATCACTTAAAGAGTGTTTGGTTGTCTTTGCTACCCCCTCTTTCCATCCACCACAATCACAAAACTCCAAGCCCGGTCTACTCCATGTGTGTTCTTAGGATACCCTACTCATTATCGCAGTTACCAATGTTACGACATTTCTTCCAAAAGAATCTTTATAAGTCGTCATGTAATCTTTGATAAAACAATATTTCCTTTTGCTAAGTTACATACCACTGGGACCCATAACTATGATTTTTTGGATAATGATAAGCTCTCATATCTAACACATTTTTGTCACAGCCCGGTATCTATTACTAGTGTTGAACATCGTAATTCAGACCCATTGGGCCAGGCAGCCCCGACGGGCCAAATTCAATCTCCATCAGTACAGCCCACTAGCCCCTCGATTTCTCACTCCTCGGTTAGTGGCGTCCAGTCCACTGGCGTAACAACCCGTCCGATCACCCGTAGTCAACATGGGATTGTCAAACCCAATGCAAAATATAGCCTTCACACCCAGGTCTCGAAATTACCCTTGCCTCGTAATCCAGTATCTGCTCTAAAAGACCTGAATTGGAAAATGGCCATGGATGATGAATATCATGCTCTAATTACAAATAGGACATGGGATTTAGTACCTCGTCCATCTAATGCTAATATAATTTGATCTATGTTGATTTTCAGCCATAAATAAAAATCTGATGGAACTTTTGAGCGGCATAAAGGCCGTCTTGTAGGTGATGGGAAGACACAACAGGTTGGTGTAGATTGCGGGGAAACATTCAGTCCAGTGGTCAAACCTGCTACTATCAGAACAGTTCTCAGTCTGTCTCTTTCAAAAGGATGGTCACTTCATCAATTGGATGTCAAAAATGCCTTCCTCCATGGACACCTGAATGAGACTGTTTACATGCACCAACCATTGGGATACAGGGATCCTAAATACCCCAACCATGTGTGTTTGCTCAACAAATCATTATATGGCCTCAAGCAGGCCCCCGGGGCTTGGTATACGCGGTTTGCAGATTTTGTGTCACGCATGGGTTTCTCGCACATCCGTTTAGATAATTCCCTGTTTATCTATCGTCAGGGTAATCACACTGCTTATCTTCTTCTATATGTGGATGATATTATTTTAACAGCATCTTTAGACTCTCTTCGAAAGAATATCATGTCACAGCTTAGTTCTGAATTTGCTATGAAAGATCTTGGCCCACTCCACTACTTTCTATGGATTGTTGTGACCCGACATACAGGTGGATTATTCCTCTCCCAGAAGAAGTATGCATCAGAAATCGTGGAACGAGCTGGGATGTCTTTCTGCAAACCTTCGGCAACTCCGGTCGACATAAAGTCAAAATTGAGTGTCATCTCTAGCAAACCTTTTGCTGATCCAACATTATACCGCAGCCTAGCAGGAGCTTTACAGTATCTCACATTCACCAGGCCAGATATTACCTATGCAGTGCAACAAGTGTGTCTATTCATGCATAATCCAATGGAAGAACATATGCATGCTCTGAAACGCATTGTGCGATATATTCAGGGCACTCTGGAGTATGAATTACATCTATACCCGTCCTCTATTTCCAAACTTGTTACTTACACTGATGGAGATTGGGCAGGTTGTCCAGATACAAGACGATCCACCTCCGGGTATTGTGTCTTCCTTAGTGACAATTTAATCTCATGGTCCTCAAAAAGGCAGGCCACGGTATCACGCTCAAGTGCCGAAGCAGAATATCGTGTTGTGGCCAATGTTGTATCTGACTCATGTTGGATTCGGAATCTATTACTTGAACTTCATTGCCCTATTTCGACTGCAACAATAGTATACTGTGATAATATTAGTGCAATCTACCTCTCAGGAAATCCCATCCACCATCAACGCACTAAACATATTGAGTTAGATATTCATTTTGTACGTGAGAAGGTGGCTCGCGGACAAGTTCGGGTGCCGCATGTCCCAACGCAACATCAAATCGCAGATATCTTCACAAAAGGACTTCCGCTGATATTATTTGAAGATTTTAGGGACAGTCTCAGTATTCACCGCCCTCCAGCTTCGACTGCGGGGGAGTGTTAGAATATTATGTTAATAATATTAGGATTTTGTATTAATGTAGTATCATATTATATATGGTAGGTAGTAAAATGTTAATTAGGAATATTATGTAAGTAAGGTAGAAGATTATTAGGAATTGATTAGGAAGATTAGGCATGATTGACTCTTCCTAATTGATGTATATTGTGTATATATTGAACCTTTGAAAGATGAATACATTGAGGAAAATATTCTACTTACCCTAGAATTCTTACAAATAGCTCTATCGGAATAATCTTCTAACTAGTAGGAAAAAACAAGAATTTAGGACTAGTACTTTACAATTTATTTGGGCAAATTTTAATATGAATCATGCTGCATACAAGAAAAATTGTGATCGCACATACATAGTTTGACAGATAATAATTTTAAAGTTCACTGAAAAATATTGCTCAAGGGAGTTGTCCATCCCATTTAAAAGGTGGAGGGGTAGCAAAACACTATAGGGTGGGAGTGGGAGTTCAGGGGTGCTGGTGGGTGCGATGGTCAAGGTTTGAAATGGGGGCGTCGGGTGGGTAAGAGGAGATAATAAACTTGAAATGTTACTTGTGAAAATCTTTTTCCCCTTCCATTAGGGAAGTCATTTTCTAATTTTTAATGAACTTGTTTTGCATGAAAAAATATTTTCAAAACATTTTGAACAATCAAACATAAAAAAAATTAGAAATTATTTTCTGAAAAATATTTTTCTCCATACCAAACACAGTCAAAGTGGAATTTATTCTATATTTAAGTTTAAGAATAACCTTTTTGGTTAAAAATTAAAACAATCAAAATTAGGTCAACAACATCTCATTAGGTACCTAAATTATAGGCTTACAACCAAGGGATCCTAGACTGATTTCCGTTTATAGAGTAATGGTTTACCTTAGAAGTCACTCCCAATGAAAAACCTTTTTTGTTTGTTACGAACTTGTTAAATAAGTAATGGTGGTTATCTTATCAAAATCAAGCATCCTTGAAACTTAAGAGACGTGATGTTTGTCATGGTGCTCAAAAACTCATACTATTATTTTCCCATCCTTAACAAACACAATATATCTTATTAGTAATAAGTTAATTAAATACACATAGTATTATTCTTATCCTATCACTTTCTCTTTTAGTTTACATTAATTAATGTCCACGTGTTATTGAGGATTCGAAAAACAGATTATAATTAGACACCGCCTAAAAGTAGGACAAACAAAGATAAGGAAACGTGAATAATAATTTAAGACGAAAAGAAGGAAATGTGACTAATTAATTTATAGGGAGGTCGTTCATTCATTCTCTTTTATTAAACCACAAGACTTGAAGTAAAACATATTCTTTTCAGATATTTATTGTACGTAACAGTGTACTAGGATTCTAGGAATTAGATGCAAGAATGATGTTAAAGATTTAGTTTTAGTGACAAAATATAGATAAGATAGCAATAGCACTAACGTTGCCAACTTTTGAAGTCCATGTCAACCAAACTTCTAGATTCTTAATTATCTTTCAAAAAATGAAATGACCAGAATAAAAAAATAAATTATAGTTGCAAGGGAATAAAGATATGATTTTCTTTCCTCTTATTAAGAAAATCTACTCTAAACCATCTCTCCTTCGATCAAGATGTTTGAATCTGAATATACATCTAAATATGATAGTTATGAGTAGTAGCTAATGGTGATGGTGGTTGACAGTAGTGATATCTGAAATTTCTGAATATTAATATCGATATTAAAATTTAGATATCTGAACTTAAATACACATTTGAATATTCATCTGAATACTAAATAATTAAGACGGTTTGTTTTCTCTACATCTGAATATATAAAATTTATCTTTATTTAAAAATTAATTAATGTAAAATCTAGTAGCTAAAACTTAATACTATATCGATAAATATTTTAAAATATTATATATATGACATGCAGTTGGTGGTGATTGTGGGTGCCGATTGTGGATTCAATTGGGTGATATGGTAGTTGTGGCTAGTAGCTAATGGTGATGATGGTTGACAGTAGTGATAATTGAATATTAAGATCGGTATTAAAATTTAAATACACATCTAAACATTAAGATGTTGTATTTTTAGTTATACTCGTGATATACATGGGTTTGTATACCATCTATATCATGGTTTCACAAGGCAAATTACCATATGTGAAACCGTGGTATACACGGTATACAAACCCGTGTATATCACGGTTTTTGAAAGGTTTTAGTTAGTGTAAATAATGTATTAAATTAGTATTGTACACTTAGCATAATTATAGGATTCGTATACAACTAGAATAGGGTTTTGAGAGTAGAATAAGAATAGGATTTTCCTATTATGGAAAATCGTAAATTGTATATATACTCTTTCATTAATGAAAATAATCAAGGGGATTATTTCTTTCATGGTATCAGAGCAAGACCCATCCAATTCTTTGTTCATCGATGTTGGGCCCCCAAATTATATTGTCCACGCTCCAGTTAACGAGTCTAGGCGTGCGGGGGAGTGTTAAGAGTCCCACATCTGGTCTCTCGAGTCAAGTCTTGTCATCTACTTTTGCAGCTCTCGCTCCTTCCTTATGGCATGCACGTTTGGGTCACCCTGGGTCGTCTATTGTTTCTTCATTACATAAAAATAATTTTATTTCTTGTAAGGGTACGCGTAGTACTCCAATTTGTCAATCTTGTCCTTTAGGAAAATATGTTAGATTACCATTTGTAGCCTCTACTTCTCGTACTTTAATGCCATTTGATATTATTCATAGCGATTTATGGACATCTCCCATTTTAAGTTCTGTGGGCCATCGTTATTATGTTCTATTTTTTATGATTATTCTAATTTTTTATGGACTTTTCCGTTAGCAAAAAAATCTCAAGTTTTTTCCACCTTTTTAAAATTTAGAGCATTCATTCGTACCCAATTCGAACGAGAAATAAAGAACATTCAATGTGACAATGGAAAGGAATATGATAATGTGATGTTGTCGGGAATTTTGTGCAAATAATGGCATTATTTTTCATTTTTCTTGTCCTCATACATCTTCACAAAATGGGAAAGCCGAACGAAAAAATTCGTACCATTAATAATATTGTCCGAACTTTATTGATCCATACTTCAGTACCCCCTTCCTTTTGGAATCATGCTCTACAAATGGCTACTTATCTTCTTAACATACTTCCTACCAAAAGTTCGACATATTCCTCCCCTCTTCAAATCTTATTTAATAAGACTCCCTCGTATTCACATCTTAGGGTCTTTGGGTGCTTATGTTATCAACTATTTCCATCCACTACAATTAACAAACTTCAAGCTAGTTCTACACCTTGTGTGTTTTTGGATTATCCCTCTAATCATCGTGGTTACAAGTGTTTTGATTTGTCGTCTAATAAAATCATCATTAGTCGCCATGTTATTTTTTATGAAACCCAATTTCTGTTTGCAAAAGTAAATAATCTCGAGCCTAGTTCGTATAATTTTTTAGATGACGATGTCTCCCCATATATTACCATTTATCGGACATGTCCCGCACCCAAAATCTGGCAGCGGGCCCACTGCCCGCTGGTCCTCCAGTACCGTCGCAGTCTCCCGTCATAGGTCCAGCAACTGAGTCACCTATTCATCCTAGTTCTGCCAGTTCATGTTTTCGACATCAGTCCCAGTTCCAGTATTGGGCCAACTGGCCCACTGCCTGTTGGTCAGTCCGTCACCTGTCCCGATATTTCCCAAAATCCACCCAATTCTCCCTCGAATCACAGACCGGTCACTCGTAGTCAATGAGGTATTTTTAAATCAAAAAGATATTTTAATTTAAATTCTAATGTTCTTAAATCTCCTCCATAACCCAGTGTCTACATTAAATAACCAGAATTGGAAATTGGCTATGATCGATGAATATGATGCTCTTATTGCAAATAAGACATGGGAGTTGGTTCCCCGTCCTTCTGGTGTTAATATTATTCGGTATATGTGGATTTTTACTCATAAGGATAATTCTGACGGTTCTTTTGCGAGGCATAAGACTCGTATTGTAGGTGCAGGTAAGACTCAACAAGTTGGCGTGGATTGTGGTGAGACGTTTATTTCGGTGGTCAAACCGGTTACCATTTTCACTATTCTCAGTCTGGTTCTTTCGAAGGCTTGGCCCATTCATCAGTTAGATGTGAAGAATGATTTCCTACATGGTGATTTTAAGGAGACCGTTTACATGCATCAGCCCTTGGGATTTTGTGACCCCAAATATCCTCATCATGTCTGTTTATTGAAGAAGTCCTTGTATGGGCTTAAGCAGTCCCCACTGGCTTGGTATAAAAGATTTGCAAACTATGTTTCATCTATTGGGTTTTCGCACAGCATATCTGATAATTCATTGTTCATATATCGTCGTGATTCTGCTCTTGCTTATATTCTATTATATGTGGATGATATTATCTTGATTGTCTTTACTGATATTTTGCGCAAGTCTATCATAACCATGCTCAGTTCTGAGTTTGCTATGAAATACTTGGGGCCCTTGAATTAATTTTTGGGGATTGTTGTTTCTCTTCATGCAGGTGGGTTATTATTATCACAATGAAAGTATGTCGCTGAGATCATTGAGCGAGCTGGTATGTCCTCATGCAAGTCTACTTCCACTCCAGTTGATACTAAACCCAAGCTGGTGCTGCGGTTGGCTCACCGTACGAGGATCCGACTCACTATCGCAGTCTTACAGTGGGCCCTTCAGTATCTTACTTTCACGAGGCCAGATACTATGTGTGTCGTACAGCAGGTGTGTTTGTTTATGCATGATCCCAGGGTTGAGCACATGAATGCGCTCAAACACATTATTTGATACATCCAGGGGACACTTGACTATGGCTTACATTTATATCCTTTATCGACATCTACATTTGTCTCGTATACCGATGTTGATTGGGGTGGTTGTCCAGATACCAGACGTTCCACGTCCGGCTATTGTATGTTTCTTGGTAATAACTTGGTCTCATAGTCTGCGAAGCGTCGGTCTACATTATCTCGCTCTAGTGCAGAGGTCGAGTATCGAGGGGTAGCCAATGTTGTATCTGAATCTTATTGGTTACGTAATCTTCTTTTAGAGCTTCATTGTCCTATTTAGAAAGCTATCTTGGTTTATTGTGATAATATTAGTGTCATCTACCTTTCTGGTAATCCGATTCAACACCAGTGCACTAAACACATCGAGATGGATATTCACTTTGTTCGCAAAAAGGTAGCTCGTGGATAAGTACGCGTCTGTCATGTCCTTCCAGATATCAAATTGCAGACATCTTTACCAAAGGTCTTCCGTCAGTACTCTTTGAAGATTTTAGGGACAGTCTCAGCGTACGAAGACCGCCCGCTATGACTGCGGGGGTGTGTTAGTTATACCCGTGATATACATGGGTTTATATACCATGTATATCACGGTTTCACAAGGCAAATTACCATATGTGAAACCGTGAAATACAAGGTATACAAACCCGTGTATATCACGGTTTTTGGAAGTTTTTAATTAGTGCAAGTATTGTATTAAATTAGTATTGTACACTTAACATAATTGTAGGATTCTTGTACAACTAGAATAGGGTTTGGGGAGTAGAATAGGAATAAGATTTTTTTATTATGAAAAATTATAAATTGTATATATACTCTTTCATTAATGAAAATAATCAAGGAGATTATTTCTTTCATATGATCTAAATACTAAATAATTAAGGTTTGTTTTCTCTACATCTGAATATATAAAATTTATCTTTATTTAAAAATTAATTAATGTAAAATTCAAATAGAATACTAGTAAGTAGAAGTACGAAGGGGAGAGGATGCAGAGAATTGGTTCTGGCCTCTATTGCAGCCTTGATCTATCGTATCTGGAAGGCTAGAAACATTGCATTATGGGAGAATAAAGTCATACAACCAGCACTTGTTGTTTCCCAGATCAGGCTGGAGTGCACATATCGGCTGGAGGTTTTCTTAAAGAGGAAGCATAATAATGTAGCTAGAGGAGAGGATGGATAGATTCAATACTTAGATAGGCGTACAGATTTTTTTTCTTTGTGCAGATGTTGCTAATACGTAGCTGTAGGGAGTTTTGATGGTTTTTTCTTGGCATTGTAAGGTGTTGCGTGGAGATTAATAATATTTTTTTTCACCAAAAAAAAAAAAACATGAGCATTGCAGACTCATTTATTTATCCTTAATGAAGATCTTAATCTTAATTATTTAAATTTCAATCATTAATTTTATAGATCTAAATGATTAAAATTTATAATAAAGTTTTAATATCATTAAGATATCTGTTCAAGACATCTATAAAAATGACAATTCCCTACTACTTCATCCACTTTCATCGCTATCGGAGCCACTGACCACCATTATCTATATCCATAAATATTTTAAAATATCATATATATGACATTCAGTTGGTGGTGTTGTGGGTGCCGATTATGGATTCAATTGGGTGATATGGTAGTTGTAGGTAGTAGCTAATGGTGATGGTGGTTGACAATGGTGATTGATAGTGGTTATTGATCGTTGTAGTTGCTGACGATTAATAATTGTGGTGGATAGTGATAGCTAATGATAGTGGTGAATAATGACGATGATTGGCGGTATATAGTGGTGGTTGATGGTGGTGATTATCGATAGTGACCGGTGGTTGTAATGGTGGTCGATATATAGTGTAACTGTAAATGGTGGCTAATGGGAGTGACATTTGACTTGTGATTGGAGGCGATGGTGTCCCTTTCGGGTCATTTCATTTACATCTTTCCTAGACAACATAAGACATCCTGCAAGCATCTCTGTGAAAAGGGCCATAAAAGAACAAATGGTCGATTATGTTTACACTTGATCCACATAACAAACATTGTTCATCCTGACTAATACCCATCTTGAGCAGTCTATCCTTCGTAATTAACCTGTTAAGAAAGGCCAACCAACATATAAAACTGTGCTTAGGGATGATTCCTTTACTCTACACCTATCTATACCATGGCCATTTTTCTGTTTCTCCTCTTCTCCACCTGTATCCACTTGTAATAGAATATTTTCATGCAGGTTGAAGCCAGCCCTGTTGCACATAGCCAGGAGTAAAATTGTCCCTAATCTTGCATATCCTCTTCCAGTATCAACAACAATTCTTTGGGGGGATGTAGTCTGACCACTCATCATCCTTTAGATATACATGGTTAATCCATTTTATCCAAAGATTATCAGCTTTTTGGGCAATGTTCCTAGCATATTTGGCTATAGCAGCCTCATTTCAGGTTATGCATTCAGTAAGGCCCAATCCACTTCCTTGTTTTATTCTACATACTAGGTCCCATGCAACTAAAGGGGACTTTGTGGTAGAAATATTCTCCTCCCATAGAAAATTCCTACAAATAACAGTAATACCCTTCAACACCTATTTAGGTAGGATAAAATAGATGCCCAGTAACTATGAATGTGCAGCAGTACAGAGTTTACAAGTAGTGCTATGCCAGCATAAGATAGGTGTCTAGTGCCTCAACTTCTCACCCTTGTAGTGAGTCCATCTTGGATATCTTTTTCGCTGATATTGGCAGACCCAAATATATGAATGGTAATGTCCCTTTGGTGTATCCAGATAACTCACATAAATCAGCAACATGTGGGGATCCATGTTAGCACTGAATATATTAGAGTTTGATGGGTTGGTGGTCAGTCCAGATGCATTGGAGAATGACATCAATCCTCTGAGCATTAAAATAACAACCATAAACTCACCTTTACAGAATAATAGACCATCATCTGCAAAACACAGATGGTTCAATTTAAGACTCTGGAACTTAGTGTGGAACTGAAATCCTTCATGATTTGCTACCACTCCCATAATTCTTATCAGATATTTCATACATATCACAAAGAGCGGGGGGAAATAAGGTCCCCTTATCTCAGACCTCTTTTTCCTTGAATACATTCATACACACCCCTATTTATCGCCACTAAATATTGGGTAGTAGATATGCAATTCATAGTCCATTGAATAAACTTAGTGTTGGAAATTTGCCTTTGGCGGGAGTTGCGTCCAACCATCTTTAATGACTTAAACACTAGTGTTCCGCATGTTGGAACCTTCGGTTCTTCACACGTGCATAATCTACTAAGTAAGTAGATGACCGTAGGGCCAAGGATCGTCAAATTTCGTTGAGAAATGAAAGAGATATTGATTCACGAAGTGAGGTGTTTGAAGCATGGAAAAAGGTGGTAAAGATCAATCCTCCCTCATCGGTGGGGGAAAAAAGATTTGTTTAGTTTATAAGGCTCAAAGTTGGCTTGGGGTTTGGGACCCCAAGGGGTATCCCGTGTGTTTAAAGGAGGGAGGACCTAGATGTGCTTCGGTTCGAGGATAAGCCCACACGCGCGCCGCCGCTGCCCGCCCGTCCCGTCCCGTATGCACTCAATTCAGTCTTAATATAATGGAGCCTTTGCACAATTGTTGAGACACACAGAAACATACAAACGAATTAGATTCTTCCTACTATCTTCTAGCATCATTTCATTACTCAAAAATCTTCAAGGTAGCACTTGAGTTTCCTTTGCTCAATTGTTGAGTTGCTGTTTTATCTTGGGAAACTATTGTCCAGAACGTAGAAAAGATATATACGGGGCAATCTTGTCTTAAAGACAGAGTGTCATCACTCGACTCAGCATATCAAAACTGTTCCAGTTTCTTGTTCAAATTCATTGAAATTTCAGTTTGTTGTAATTTCATTGTGTTGTAATACTTAGCAGTTACTCATTTCCGTTTCCTGCACCATTGTAAACAACACTAAGGTTAGAAGTTCAAAGTATACATCATCTCCTTTACAAATTCCTACTCAACAGAGTCATATGCTTTTTTAAATCAATCTTGATCAAGCAGCTCTTAGCACTTTGTTTCCTGTTGTATAGTCTCACCAAGTCTTGGCATATCAGAATATTTTGGACAATTGTCCTGCCAGCCACAAAAGCACTTGGATTATCTGAAATTAAGCTAGGCAGTAACCACCTTCAACCTATTAGCTAGAACTTAAATGGTAATACAATAGGCAATTGTCTTGGAAGTCTCCAACAGCTTTTGTATGGTCAGTTTTTGGGATCAAAGAAATAACAGTGTTATTCCATACCCTCAACAGTCTGCCAGATGTAAAAAAAATCATAATCACTTCTACAAAGTCTTCATGGACTATATTTCCAACAGTCCTTGAAAAATTGACTCCCATACCCATCAAGGCATGTAGCCCTGTCACCTGCAATGTCGCATAGTGCCATTTTTATCTCAGCTACTTCAACTTTTGTGATCAAATATTCTCTTTGCACCTTTGACAATACTGGCCCTTGCTTAATAGTTCTGCTACATACATGCTCCCTTTTATCATTTGCAGTTCCCAACAAGGAAGTGTAATATTCTATAAAAGCATATGAAATACCATTGATATCAGACTTGGTGTTGCCATTCAGATCTTTGATAGAGAATATCCTATTAGCACTCCTTCTAGCCTTCAAGACATTATGGAAGAATGTGTTCATATCACCATAATTCAACCAGTGTATTTTGCATTTCTGCTGGAGGAACTTTTGATCTTGCTAGTTGCCATGTCGATTAGTCCTTAGCCAATACTATCTCCATATCAACCAATTGCCTATTATCTGGATTAGATTGAAGTTTAGTTTGACACTCACGAAGATTCTCCAATGCCCTTGCAGTGCTCAACTCCACCTCACTAAAGTTATTTCTATTGACAACCCTCAGTACAACCTTAAGCCTATTGAGTTTACCTACCAGTTGATACATCTTAGTCCCCATACTTCTCATCTGCCAATTAGCCTTCACCTTGTCTTGGAAGCTTTGTGCTAGACTCCACTTATTGTAATATTTGAATCTATGTGGGGCTGTGACATTGCCAGTATCCCAGTTAATGAAAGTTGGACAGTGATCATACAAGTCCTGGTTACCAAAGTGCACTTCAGAAGTAGAAAGAGTAGTAATCCACTCTAGGTTTACTAAGATTCTGTCAATTCTTCAATAAACCGTGTTGTCTGCCCCTTGCTTGATATTCCATGTGAAAAAAGAACCAGAGAATTTCAATTCCTGCAAGTTGCAATTTCCATCATATTGTCTAAGTTTTCTGGTCTCAGCTACTGATACTGGGCTGCCTATTCTTTCATTCCTATTAAGCACACAGTTGAAGTCTCCCATTACTGTCCAGGCCCCCAGAATATGGCTATGTATTGAAACAACATCCTTCTCAAGCCCTGATTATTATACCCATACACTACTATCACATTGAAATTGTAATTGGTTCCTCTATGTTGAACTTCACAGTGAATCACCTGTGGAGATATATGAACAATATTAATAGTATAAACTTGTGGTTTCCACACAATCCATATTCTCCCACCAGGGTGGTGGGATACGTTTGTTGTAAAAGACCATCTATTGCAGAGGTTAAAGGCAACACTATGTCCATTTTGCCTCTTAACTTTTGTTTCCAAGAGCCCAAATAGACCAATCTTGTTATTATGCAGAAAAAGATTCATCTCCTTTTTCTTTTCAAGTCTATTCAGGCCCCTGGTATTCCAGAATCCTATCCTATCCATTAGGATGGGGGTTTCCCCCACCCCTCCCATTTCCTGGAACGTCGAGGGGGGGGGGGGGAGTTGTTGTTATTACTTTGTCATTCTCTGCAGTCTTCATCCCTATACTAGTGTTATCTCTGCCTCTATTCTGGACTTCTATGCTAGTTGAAGAATCATTTTCACCCCCAAGTAAAGCAAATGCATTTGTGGTTATTACATCATTTGGAGCACATACACAACCCTTTTCTTTGGACTCCTATTCATCACCAGCTTGAAATCCTTATCATTCTCCTTTGGTGCTTCTGTATTCTCCTGTTGCATACCCTTCTTCTTCAAGAGATCTTGTTCCTTAAGCATTTTCCAACACATATCTGGGTGGTGGCCAAATTTTTTACAGTGTGAGGATAATATAGGCTTCCATTCATAAAACACTTTCTATTCAATGATCTGCCCCTTCTCATTTTCAAACATGACAGATTCTGGATATGATTGGTTTAAGAACACCTCCACCTGATCCCTCACCACCACCCATCCCCACCTCCACTAACCCCAGCCCTCCACCACCTACTTATTTTTTAAAGTTTTCATTTTATCCTTTACCTTAATTTTATTAATATATAAAAATTAGTTTGTAATTAAGGGTTAAATGATATTTTAGTAAATTTACATATTATTATATAGTAACAGACAGTCAAATCAAAAAATAAAAATATCATTAAACCACAACAAACAATATAATCTATCCAAACATTATGTTCATTAATACAATACAACATAATATTATACCATATCATATTGTACATTAATGAACCACGGGAAACAACCATCCAAACAGAGGGTAAATTTCATGGGTTCTTGATTTCTCATTGTAGTTGATATTTACGCTTCAGATCTGGGTTACTGCATTTCTCAAGCAGCCATTGTATTTCATTAGTCAATTAAACACAAATAATAATTTTTAAGAAGATTTTTCAATATTTGTTGACATACAGTAATATTTAATTATTTTTTATTTGAATTATATATTTATTATGTATAAATATAAATATTATACATTCAGATGTTGAAAAATAATCAGTCATAATCATTCAGTGTTTAGATCTAAATACAATATTTTAATATTTAGATTCAAACGTCTTATCTTAATAAAAACAATGTAGCCTAAGAGAAGGACAAAATTTAAAATGACATAACTAAAGAATTAAAGTGTCGTTGTTGGACTTCTAATTCAGCTATTATGTAATTAAAATATTATTAGTCATTTATATGATAATTAGTGCATGGGCAAAATCGTAATCTAACTTTGAAGGTAGGAGCTTTCCACTTTTAATGTTATATGATTCAAAAATCTATCTTATTTATTACTCCAACCGTCCCAATTTAGTTGGCTTAGTTTGATTAGGTACGAGGTTTAAGAAAATAAAGGAAACCTTTTGAATTATGTGGTCTTTAATTAAAGGTATGAAGGGCTATTTAAATCTTATAGTCTTAAACTTGTCAAAACTTACTAAATATAAAAATAAAAATAAAAAACTCTTTTGGGGGACAAACCAAAAAGAAAAACAAGACACTTAAATTGAGAGAGAGTGTGTGTGTATTATTTATTAATTGCACATTGTTTATTTTAAGTGTTCGCATTAGTGCTTCCATCTTTAATATTTTTCAACAAAATATTGGTGGTTTCTAAGCTAATTTAAGTACAACCAATATCAATAACAATTATTAATATATATTATAAAGCTACGAATAAAATAGGTGATGTGGCACCGCTAAGGATCATATTTATCTTCTTCTTTTTTGATTTTTTCTCTTATCTTTAATTATTTTATTTTAAAAAGTCATTTTCATAACTTATACCTCTTTATTTATCATAAATTCTAATCTTAATTAATATTAATAATTTCCATAACCTCCAAGCCTTTCATGTTCATAACCCCTAATTATTTAATGTATAAATTTATAACATCTTAAAATCACACCAATTTCTATTCATATAAATTTATTTCTAGTCATGTAGGTTATCCTCTATCTTTGTAGTGCAATAGCCATCACCAATATAGCTCATTTTTTTGGGTTCTTGATGATATGAATGGAGTAGTTCTTCAAAAAATGATTTCAGTTTTCTCTTTGCTTTTTTTTTTTTATAGAGAATTTGCTTATGCTATGGTGACAACATAGTCCTTATTTTCACTTTAACTCATAATTATTGTATTTTCTAAAGTATCATATGCTTAGTTATTTTTATTTTTTTTTGTGTTATTTTCTTTGTTGGTGAGGTTAACTTATTATGTCTCCATGTCATGATGTTTTCAAAAGTGAAAGCAGGAAAAAGAAGTCTGCGTGTAAGTGCATGCTGCTTAAGGAAGTAAGTAAGTATATGTTTACGTATTCATGTGAATCAACTTATAATATACCTAATGAAAGAGTATGAGAACGTAAAATTAGTTTGTAATTTTCAAACTACAATTTAATTCATAGGATGTTATTTATTGATATGTAAAATTGTAGTCTTCAAGTTTTTCATTTTCTTTTTGTTGATAAAAGTCCTCAAGTTTTACGGATTTTCATAAATCATTACCACCATTTGTTGATTCTATACTATTTGAGCTTACTACTTGAAAAATTTAGAAACAGTATTGGGTTAGAATAAAAAATGATTTAATAAAGGTATTTGTCACACCTTTTCTACCCCAGAGAATAGAGGAATTGTTGTTCACTGACATGCATTCAACATTTATTTTTTTTAAACCATTTATAGAAAAATGAATTATTAGTGTTGGTATGGAATATTTCTTTTTTCTTGGTCTAAAATATCACAAGGGTTAGTCATAAATGAGCAACGGTAAGAGAATTTAGTCAAAACATAAATATTTTAAGATATTTTATAAGATTAATTTAGCCATGGATAAAAGGAGAATTGATTTAATTATTGAAGGAAGGTTAATTATTTAGAAGGATACGAATATGAGAAAGAAAAGGATGAAGAAAAAGAAGAATTATAATACGGTTTATAACTTATGATATATTTTATTAAATATTTAAATATCTAAGTCATATCTTTAAAGAATAATTATATATGCATAATTTAAAACCATGATTAGATCGTAAAATCTTTTAAAATAGAAAGGGTACAAAAATTTGATGAAAAAGGCAATTAAACCTAAATTTTAAATAGCGCTATTCAAAACGAAATAATATTATTTTACGGGAGGGCAAGGAGGATAATAGAATTTTGATGTTCTAAGCTCTCTAAACTTACAATGTTACTTTGTGCAAAAACAATTAATTGCACAGAGGATACAAAATAAACAAAATATCTAAAAAAAAGATAAATTTGAAAAGGCCGTATAAATTATAAGAGCAAAATCATTGATAAAAGTTCTTACATATAATTTTCGACAAACATTGAAATACATTTGTTGACGAACTTTATCGGCAAGTGACTTTTATGTACTAAAAACATGGAAAATGAAAGGGGAAGATAACCATTTATAACCAAATTATTTATGAAGTAATTTTGGATGTTGAATATAATACATAAATCATGAATTTTATAAGATAATTAATTAAGAGAAATTTTGATTTTTGACATTTTCTCTAAAATTAGTAGAAGGAAATAGGCAAATCAACTTGATTATTTGAAGGAAATATAACTTCAATTACTAATTTTTCGGAGGAATTGAAAAAATGATAAAAAGTATATGAAAAGAGAGTAAGTAAAAGGGAGCCGAAAAATAATGTTAGGATGAATATAAAGAAAGAAGTGATTACATAAGAAAACTATTAAGATGAAAAATGAAAAGGAAAAAAAGAGAAATTTTAATAATGTCAAGAAGGTAATGAGTAGGTTGATAAAGACATAAATGTTGGAAATAACGACGTTTCACGAGTATATGACTCATGCTTCTTTAAATTCTGAAGTTTATTTATTTGGAATCGCGTTAGGTCGAATTCTATTACTTAGGTTGAATTATTCGTAACTGCATATTTATAATATATAATATGATTAAACTAAAGAGGATTATTTATTCAATATTGAAGTGAGATTTATTTTTCATTTGTCATCAGCTTTGAAAATATTATTAAAACTACAGTAGTGTTATAATTGAAGAATATAGAAAAGATAAAATTAATTGATGAACAAATATTAATGCTCTTTAATTAGAAAAATTAATAATTATTATTTAACTATATTTAATTTTATTTTAATGACAGCGAAGCGAGGAATAATTCACTAGTTTAATTAATTCATCGATAAGCTTGTTTGCTCACAAGTACAAGCTTTCAAGGTAATCATGCCCCACCTCTTTGATATTTTTCAAACTTTTTTTTAACACTTCGTATTAAAGTTAAACTAAACATTTCTCTATCTTTGCTTTTCATTTAAAGGTTCGAAGAGAATTATCACAACTTTCTTGAAGGATGCTTTTGTGTTTAGTGACTAGTCTGTCTTATATATTCCCTCCATTTATTTTATGACTTGTTGATTTTGTAGCAATATCTAGAGAATCTTAAAAGTAGTCCTTGATTTGCTAATTACTTTAATTTATATAAAAAATAATATTTTCTCACTAAAAAAGGATTTAAAATGCCATGATAAGGACTTCTTTCCATCTCAATTATATTAAAAACAAAAAGATAAAGGAAAAGGTACCAAATATTAAGCATGCCTCATGTGCTGAAAAACAGTGTGGAGATGATGGTACAACCTAGCAAGCAATGAATACCCATACAATATTTGAGTATTCAAAGTGGCAAAAAAAATACTCATGTTTTTTTATTTTATTTATTATTAACATTCACATAGTGCTAACTATTCAGAGAATTACTCTTCTCACTAAATGGATGGAGTTTCAACTTTCCATTTTTATATTTAATGACCCATTCCAATATGTTTTATCTTTTTTTTTTTTTTACTGTGAGGAAGGTGTTCTTTAATTACTGAAATTTGTTCCAAATATTTGTCAAGACCTAACTTCACCAGTAAGGTGTAGGTGCCAATAACAACAGAATTTGGGGAATATTTAATCTTCCCCTTGTATATGTAATTATTTTATTTCTCCTAGAAAAGATAATAATAATTATAGCAAAAGCATTTTGAATTTGAGTTGTGGATAATATTGATTTAATTATATTCTCAATAACTGATTTTCAAGGTAGCTACAGTTTTGTCTTTAAATTGTCTTCCGACATCTTATTATTTCATTAACTTTTTCATTTTAAATAAAATTCCTTAGATAAAAAAAAATCATATTGAATCCATTTAGCACATTCGCTTTGGTTTCTATATATGGATCGGGAAGCACATAGAAGATTTTACTCGTTAGTATCTATTGTTGGGTCTTTGAACTTTTATTTTTCATAGAACTTTTGGCCTGGTAATTTTATTTATGTCTGTTCAAATTTGCTCAATCTGTTCAACTAAAACCTTATCATGCAATTATATTGTTCGCTATTGACATAGTCAATTACTTCAATCCTAGTAATTAGACTATTGATTTAAACATATTTCTTAGAGAAGGTATATTTGATGGACTTCAAAAATCTAAAAGAAAAATTGGACCAAATAATACAATTATTAATTATTACTATATTTTCCACAAAAGTAGTAGGCTGGGTGGTCAATGAGGTTACACTGCTCTGGTAGTCTAACTTACAAGTCAAGGCAAAGGATGAAGACCATGCCTTTTTTCCCAAAATTCAAAAACAATTGTAAATAGATAATTTATTATTTCCTCAATGAATGCCTTTCTGGTTCTAGGGACAAGTTTGTATACTACAAATACAAGTACGGAAGTGTATGATGACAAACTAAAAAAAAACAAAATCATTTACTTTGGTCATACAAGAAATTAATGTTAGTCTAGAACTAGTTTTTTTGTTCTAAAAGAAGAAATAGTATTTACTCCCATTGTTTCATTATTATGACCCTTAATTTACCTTAGGACAGCAATACAATATCACATATCACGAAGAAGAGAAAGAATTAATGTCAAGTTAATCCTATTACAATCTTTCCAGTATCACTATCTAGAGTGGTCCATTAATGGCTCAGCTGTTAACTTGATCTAACATTTGTATCCATTTGGGTTGTTTTTGCCCCTCAATATGCAATTGCAAGACTATTTCTCTTGTTCTATCGTCTTTGCTTCGAGTCTGCTGTTGAAATCTTCTAAGGTTTCTGTCCCTCCAGATATGATAAATTGCATCTGTAAAGAGAAATTCCAGAATGTTTCATTTAATACTGTTGCTGGTTACCCTTTGTGACATCCATTGTACTTCCAACTCCCATGCCTCTATCTGTCTAGTGAATCCTAGCCAATACATTAGTGTTTTCCAGATAAAGTTTGAGTAGGAGCATTCAAAGAACAGGTGACTCTGTGTTTCTTCCAAATCATCCGAGCACAAGACACACTTAGAGTCCATATGTATACCCCATTTAGTGATTATATCAGCAGTAGAAAGCCTATTTTGTATAGCCATCCACATGATGAACTGGTGCCTCGGAATTAAGCCTTTAAGCAGAACCAGTGATTTCCAGTGGACTTTAGGAAAATGAGGTCTAAGAGCAATATAAGCTTTCTTAATACTGAACTTGCCACCTTGCAGATAGTTATTCCATTGTAGGGTCCCTGATTGAAGCCATTTCTTAGTCAAAGACTTTCCTGAGCAACCAGCAGGCTTGCTTAGGTGTGTCCATGTCTTGTATCCTCTTGGTCTTTATGTAATGAATGTGAATCCATTGGACCCAAAGAGTATCCTTCTTCTTTGTGATTGCCCACAGCAATTTGATAATAGCTGACTGGTTCCAAACTGAGAATTGGATGATATTGAGTCCTCCTGAAGATTTTGATTGACATAACTTCTCCCATGCAATAGGAGCTTTCTTTGTGTTCTCATTGGATCCACTCTAAAGGAAGTTTATACAAATAACAATAACAATCTTGTGTATCTTCATAGGAAGTAGAAATACTTGACTTCAATAAGTTTGCATTTCAAACAAGATGCTCTTAATGAGTTGCAATCTTCCAGGATACGAGAGTAGTTTGGATGACCAGCACCTTATTCTGGCAACAATTTTATCTACCAAAGGCAAGCATTGATGAATTGTGAGCTTCCTAGAGGAGAGTGGAACTCCTAAATATTTGAAGGGTAAAGTTCCTGAAGTAAAGTGATATTTCTCCAGGAGTTGCTATCTAAATTGCTCAGTGACACCTGCTACATAAATATTGCTCTTTTCCATGTTTGCTTGTAAGCCTGACATAGAAGAGAAATGATCAAAAGCATCCATCATCAATTTAATAGAGTTCTCATCTGCCCTGCAACACAGTAGCAGGTCATCAACAAAACAAATATGAGTTATGTTGAGCTTCTTGCATTTAGGATGATGATTGAATCTAGGGTTCTTGTGCAATTATTTCAAAGCTTTGTTCAAGTATTCCATCACCAACACAAAAAGATATGGAGACAAAGGGTCTCCTTGTCTGAGCCCTCTCTTAGCAGGAAATCTAGGAGTAAGTCCACCATTGATTAGCAATGAGTAACTCACTGTGGATACACACTCCATGATCATTTGAACCATCTTGACAGGAATTCCAAACTCCAGTAGCAATATCTCAAGAAAATGCCATTCCACAGAATCATAAGCCTTCTAGATGTCAACTTTAAGAACACATGTAGGTGAAACTGACTTTTGAGTGTATCCTTTTATCAGTTCATGGGCAATTATAACATTATCAAGTATATCCCCCCCCTCTATGAATGCATACTGTGAGGGTCCTACTAAATAGTCAACTAGTGGCTTCAATCTGGTAGTTAAAATTTTGGCTATAATCTTGTATAGAGTTGGGTAACAAGCTATAGACCTAAATTCCTTTACAAAAGTTGAATTGCTGACTTTAGGAACTAGTGTGACAGTAGTGCAATTTACCACTTTCAGAAGTTTGCCTGAGCTAAAGAAGTGAGATACTGCTTGGATCACTTCCTCCCCCACAACCTCCCAATTCTGCTTGAAACATTCCACAGGGTAACCATCAATGCCTGGAGCTTTGTCATTTGGAAGTGATTGGACAGCATCAATAATTTCCTTCCTTGTCACTGGAAGAAGGATCTGTTGTTGTTGACTGATTGCTAAACATGGCCCATCCCTTGCTATTCTTGAGTCAATTCCTGGCATATCTGGATTAGCTTGTCCAAGTAAGGACTGAAAGAAGTTCCTGAATTCCCGTTAGATCAAGGTGGGGTCTGTAAGCTTCTGGTTCTGATCATTAAAAATGCAAGTGACCCTATTTTTAGACTGCCTGTATTTTAGCTGGGCAAAGAAGTACTTTGAGTTCTTATCTCCACTGTTTATCCAAGTGGCCCTTGATTTCTGCCGTAAGATCTTTTCCTGAATATTATTCCAATTTTCTATCTGAAGGATGAGTGCTTTCTCTTCCTCTATTAGCTGCTGATTAAAATAGTCTCCATTCAGAGCTTCTTGCACTATTTTTAGTTGGTCTTGCAGTCCTTGTATTCTGAGCTCAGTTGAGGAAAACTCCTTATGCAACTCTCTAGTTTGTTGTTCCAACTGCTGAAGTTTTTTCAACACAGAGAACATGGCATATCCCTGTATTGGTTGACTCCAAATGAGTTGGACATCCTGTTGAAAGGCCTCGTGCTGCAACAAAACAGTTAGAAGTCTAAATGGATTTTTGGCAACTGTTCTTGTAGTTTCAGTGTTTATCAAAATAGGGGTATGATCCGAGTATTCAGGAGGCATATAAATTGATACAATAGAAGTATAGGTCGTAAACCAATCTGCATTTCCAAAAACCCAATCTATGTGACTATATATTCTCTCTTCAGAACCCCTTTTATTACACCAAGAGTATTGCTACCCACTTTTGTTAAGTTGTCCCATTTCAATATCATCCAGGCATTGTTGAAAGTCTTGTGTCTCTGCTTGATGAATTGGAACACCATTCAACCTATCCTCCGCATGTAATATGCTGTTGAAATCACCTAGTAACAACCAAGGACTACCGATGGTGTCCTTAATATCTCTAATTTGATCCCATAAAGGTCTCCTATCAGCCACAGTGTGCAAACCATAGACAAAAGTAATAAAACTTGAGAATGAGGAATTCCTATCTTGCACCTGACAGTGAATCAATTGTGCAGTAGTGTATACCACATTCACATCTACATTGGCAGTTTTTCAACCCATCCATATCCTTCCATTCAGAGCATAGCTATAGTTGTCAATAAAACTCCATTCCTGTCCAACTTTCCTCTGAATTTTATTAGCTTTATGTTCTTTGACTTTGGTTTCATAACAGCCCATCAAATCAATTTTATTCTTTTTAAGGAAACTAGTCCACTCCTTTATTTTATAGGACTAATTTAGTCCTCTAATGTTCCAAGAACAACTTATCATGTAGGATGGTGTTGTGAAGAGTTGATACCTTTGTCCACTGTTAGAGTGGACTTAACTGGGTGACCTCCTTCATTTATCCTGAGAGTAGCACACTGGTTTCTCTGAGCAAGTAGTACAGGATCGATTCTGCTCTTGTCATGATACACCATGACTTGTTTCCCATTGTTATCAATCTTTCTTGCATTCTCAGTAGAATTGCTCCTTTCCACACTCTCAGTAGGTGTCTTAGAAGTACTGCTCAGTAATTCGGCAGATGCCTCCTCAACTTTAGAAGATTCTCCTGTAACCTGATGATTGTTACCCCTCTTGGCTTGCTCCTATGGCTTTGATTGCCAAGCCTTCTTGTCTCTGCCTTTTCGAACTTTCTTCTGTTGAGGCTCAGGATTAGAATTTGCCTGACACTCACCAGTGAGATGTCCAAAATGATTGCAGTCTTGGCAAAATCTGGGTTTCCATTCATAAGTAATTGCTTGCTCCCATATACCACCATTCGGAGTTTCAATAGCTATCTCATCAAGCAAAGGTTGAGTTATATCGATTTCTATCAATACTCGAGCATAAGAGGTTCTTTCATATTAAGCCGTCAATTTATCAGTACATACAGACACACCTAAACAGCTTGCAATTCTACCTAAATTTTCCTCAGCCCAACAGTAAACCAACAATCCTGGAAACATGACCCAGATGGGAATAACCCTCATGGGTTCATGGAGTATCTTAAAAATCAGGCGTAAAATCCTTTAAGACCATAGACCGACTGTTGAATGTACAAGGACCATTCTGTAGAATCAGATCTTTGTCCTCTTGGTTGTCGAATCGGAATAGGAAAAAACCATCATCGTGAATCAAAACTTTAGGAGCAATGACAACATTCAGGGGTGAGCACGGGTTCAGGTACCCATATACCCGACCGGAACCGATACTATCGGGTATGTTTCGGGTAGATATATTATAATAACGGGTAGGTTCCGGGTATTAAAATTAGGAACCGATCAATATCGGATCCGGTTCCGGTAAATAGAAACCGGGTACCCGGATCCGAAACCGATACCGATACCCGGACCCTATGAACCTACCCCATTTAAATTATTTAGTTTTGGGCTTTGGGGCGTTTAAATTTTTGGCCCAGTCCGGTTATTTAGTCCGGTTAAAAGGTCATATACGGAATTAAGTCATTCGCAGTTCACTTCGCCCTAATTTCCAAATTTTTCACTTCGCAGTTCGCACTTCGCACTACTACGCAGCTCGCTCATAGGTTCACTTCACAGTTCGCAGTTTACCAGTAGATCACCCTGAAGTACATCAGGTATTGAAGTATTCAGAAAGGAGACAAGTAGCTCGCGCCTCGCCAGTCTCCTCTCTCACTCGCAGTAGCCTCGCCATCGCCAAAACCATCGCCATCGCCAGTCTCCTCTCTCACTCCAGAAGCTTGACAAAGGTTGTTGTATTGTGCTCGAATTCCTCTCGGTTTTGTTAAAGGTAATGAATAACCCTTAAAGTTGTTGCATAGTGAAGAACATTAGATTTTTGCATTTCTTGGGTTGATTTCCGTATTGGGTTGATTTCTGTATTATAATGTTACTGTTTTTTATTTTTTATTGTTTGTTGTTAGTATTTGGGTTGATTTCTGTTAGAAAAGCTAGTATTTGGGTTGATAATTCCCTTTTATTGTTTGTTGTTAACTTGTTATGTTCAATTTATTGGAGTTGCTGTTTTGTTTTGTTTTATTTTGATACTTTTTTTTGGTAGATGGCTGAGGCTAGCACGGCATCCACAACTCGTGCACCATCGAAAAGAAGGCAACAAAATGCGAGGTTTGGGAGCATTTTGGTAAAGCAATAGATGAGAAAACTGGTAATGTTGTTTCTATTTGTAACTATTGCAATGAAGGCTTAGCTTATAGTGTTAACAATGGTACCTCATCCATGTGGAAACATTTGAGAAGTTGCAAAAAGTATCCTCACAATATTGACAAGAAGCAAAAATTGCTTGGTGGTCATTTTAAAGGTAGTATAAATGGGGATAATGAGCATATGCTTAGCACTTGGAAATATGATAAAGAGTTTTGTAGGCACATGTTGGCTAGGATGATTATTATTGATGAGCAACCATTTAGAACGGTTGAACGTGAAGGTTTTAGGGGTTTTATGTCGGCATTACAACCTTTATTTAAGCATATTTCAAGATTCACAATTGCTAGGGATTGCATGAAACTTTATGTTTGTGAAAACTCATGCTTAAAAGATAAATTGTCATCTCTTAAATCTAGGATTGCTCTCACCACTGACATTTGGACTTTATTGAAACTTTATTTTTTTTTTCGTTGTATTCTATTACTTTTAAAAATAAAGTTTATAGCAAATTATATTTTATTAAGAATATCTGCAAAAAGTGTTAGACCATCATTTACAACTAAATTATATATATGACATGAACATTTTATATGAAAATGATTTGGAAAAGATGGAGTTAAAATGTTTTTTAAAATTGTAATAGCATAATTATTAGAAGAAGCGTTATCTAATGTAATAGTCATAATTTTATCAGTTATTCCGTAATAATCACAAACTTGATGAATATTTTCTGCAATAAAAGTATCAGTGTGCGTATCATCTATATATCTATACGCTAAAATACATTTTTGCATAGACCATTTATAATTTATCCAATGACAGGTTACCGTTAAATAAGCATGATCGTTAATACTACGGCCTATATCATACGTGATAGATACTTTACCAGGAAAATGATATAAGGAATAACGTAAATACTGTTGATATTCATGTGCAAATTTAAATACATCTCTCTTAACAATTGATCTAGGAAAATCGTTAATAGGATGAATATACATATCTCTAATATAATGAATAAAATCGGGAGAGGAAGGAAATGAAAAAGGCAAACCATTCATAACAACTAATTTTGATATTGCTTCCCTATCTCTATTTTTATCGTATTTAGAGCCTACAATTCCCCCCGTCATAGGGTTAATTTGACCTTGTACTTGGTCCGGAATAGTATGTGAACCTTATCCTGACTGAGAGGGCACTGGCGCACCCGATTTTTCAGTTAGGTGTTGATTTCACCTAGCTGGGTGAAAGTTTTTTATGTGTCTCAATAAACCTCTCGTACTACCATGACCTTTTCCCATTTTAAATTTAAAATGATTTTTACAAATTTGACATCTAACTACTTGATGTTCTACGTCCCTATCAAAAAAAATTCATGCATCTAATTTTAATTTTCGTTGTAGTGTGCCTCGTCTCATATACTAGGGGGAATAGAAGGCGTTCTAGTTGGAGGTGCACTAGTGGGTGTGTCATCTAGATTAGTCGGTGTATCATCTAGATCAAGTGGTTTGTCATCTAGATTATCTTCTAAATTAAAGTCTTGTTGAGTTCCAGAAAATATCTCCTCGTCTAAATTTAATGGTATTTCAGGAAAATGTGAAGTATCAACAAAATCATCCTGTCTAGGAATATGATGACTAGAAGAAGTACTCCTTCCCTTGTTACCCCTACTAGAGGAAGTCGTACCTTTACTCTTAAACATACCTCTAAGTCCTTCCATTTTAATTATGCTAATAAATAATTAAAGATAATGAAATAAGTGCGCTAATTAAAATAAAGAAACAATAATAATTTAATGAAGGAACGAATGTACCAAACGCCGACGTAACGTCGATGTGTAATCGAGAGGTTGAAAATTGAAACTTTGCTCAATGGATGATCCTCAATCTAGTTGCCAACTTCACTCCAAATGAATAAATAAAATTGAATATTTAGTACACAATGAAAACTTGTACAGAGATAGATTGAGAGATTAGAGAGATTGTAGGAAGATTTGTGAGAAAGATGAAGAGAAAAATGAGGTATTTATAGTTGAAAAATTGAGTTAAAGTGTAAATATAATAACTTAGGGGTTAAAAATAAATATTAAGGGGGTAGGGGGGTTGGGGGAGGGGAGGCCAAAAATGGCCGTTGCACAATGGCCAAAATATAAAATGACCGTTGTGCAACGATTATTTTGTGCAAAGGGGGTTATCGGGCGGGACATGGAATGGCCGTTGTGCAACGACTATTTTGTGCAAAGGGGGTTATCGGGCGGGACATGGGGCGAGACCGGGGCGGGTCGGGGCTGGCGGTACTGTATCGGGCCGGGCCCCTGCGGGACTAGCCTCTCTCTCCTAACCTTCCGTTTAATAATACTATATCATATAGTATTTTGAAATGAGTGGGTGTTTACAACGTAATTTCTTGAAAGTTCAGGACTTCAAGTGAATTATGTATATGATTCCAAATTTGAGAGTAACATGCAATAGCTATTAAAAAAGGAGGTATTGGAAATAATCAGTACTTGAATAGTAGCAAATAGCAATCTATGTCCGTTCTTTTTCTTAATAATAAAAATATGAATCATGTTGGAGTTTTATGAATTGGTGTGAATGAAAAATGAACCATTGAATCTTTTTATGGAAAAGATTTCGCACCTTTTCACTCCTTCACCTTGCAGAGTATAAATATTTTATTTTTCAAATTATTCCCTTATGAAAAACTCTGCAATCTCTTATCTTTCTGCATCATATTTTCTGCACAAACAGAAAACTTCTAAGTATGGTTCAGTTGCTTCTTTGCATTCACAACATACTGGCGTTTGAGGTACGGATACAACGGTGATGATAATCCATTCTATACTAGGAGGAAATAATACATAACATCAGATACTTGGGGGTATTAAGTTTCTTAAGGAAACACTGTGAATTCAGTGGGCTCAGATTTGTTCATCATTTTCTTATTTCTTCTTCATTTCTGTTTTACTTTGATTGATTACTTTTCTGAATTATATTTTACAATACAAAATAACAACAAGCTCAAGGAACTTATGATAATATTCTATATTCTAGATTCTCTTAATTTTCAGAAAATAAAATTACTCGTTTTCAGAATATAAAAGAGAAAGTTACTTTTTTTTTTAAAAGTACTATTTTCATAATTAAAATGTATTTTGTTCAAAAGTAAGAAGTACTTTTTTTCCATAAGTAAAAAGTATTTTTTTCATGAGTAAAATGTACTTTTTTCAAAAGTAAAAAGTATTTTTTTCAGAAGTAAAAAGTATTTTTTCAGAAGTAAAAAGTACTATTTTCATAACAAAAGGGAAAAAAAGGGAATTCTTTTTGGTGACTAAAATCTTTGAATTTTCTACTCCAATTTTGAGATTAAAGTTTTCGTAACTTTTTACTCATTTGGTTACTCGATTTGAAGATATAAAAAACTTAATCGAGTAAATAACGTTTGATTTTTAGTTTGAAGAAATAAAATATGTGCTGGATCTCATTGTTGTTCATTCGGTTTACAGAAAATATGTTTTTTTTTACCGATTTAGTGATTTTTGACTGGTTTGAAGATATAAAATCTTCATTGATTCTCATTGTTGTTTATATGGTTTGAAGATATAAAAACTTCATCAATTTTTTAATTTTGTTTGTGTTTGTCGAACAGAAATGAGAGATCCAGCTGAACATGTTAATGCTACTGGTTCTGGCACAACAACCTCTGTCATTGTCTCTACGAGAAAAGTTGCTTTGTTCAGTCATTCTGCACAGCCCCGGCACCAGCAAAGAGGCCCGAATTTTTTTCTAAAATTGATTTTAAGCGGTGGCAACAAAAAATGTTTTTCTATTTGACTACTTTAAGTTTACAAAAACTCATTAAGGAGGACGTTTCGATTCTGCCAGAATCAACTCCCGAGAATGAATGTTTTATTATGATACAAGCATGAAAGCACTCCGATTTCTTATGCAAAAACTATATACTTAGTGGACTGGAGGATGATTTGTACAATGTCTATAGTAATGTGCAAAATTCAAAAGAACTTTGGAATGCATTGGGAAAGAAATACAAAATAGAAGATGCCGGGTTGAAAAAGTTCATAGCCGTAAAATTTCTAGACTACAAAATGGTAGACAACAAGTATGTCATTACCCAAGCCCAAAAATTGCAAGTTTATTATCCATGATCTCCTTGATGAAGGCTTGGTTATTAATGACGCATTTCAAGTTGCAACATTAAGTGAGAAGTTACCTCCTTTATAGAAGGACTTCAAAAATTATTTAAAACACAAATAAAACGGGATGATGCTCGAGGATCTCATTATTCAGTTGAGGATCGAGGAGGATAACAAAGCAGCTGAAAAAAAGGCTAGAGGAAATTCAACAATTATGGGAGCAAACATTGTTAAAGATACCCTAACTAATTCGAAATTGAGAAAGAAGCCTTCTGGATCGAAGAATTATCCCAAGAAGAAGTTCAAGGGAAATTGCTACAATTATGAAAAATTTGGACGTAAGTCTACAAATTGTCGTGGTCTAAGGAAGGATAAGAAAAAGAGGCAAGCAAATATGGTCGAAAGAGTGGTGGATTCACTCTAGAGCCACTCGTCATGTTTGTGTGATTAGAGAAACGTTTGTCTCATATGCTCCAGTTGTAAATGAATAAATGCTCTCAATTGAAAATTATGCAACGACCAAGATTGAAGGCTCTGGGAAGATACAATTGAAGATCCGGCAAGGTGGTGACTTTGAAAAATGTGTTGCATGTTCCAAAAATAAGGAAAAATTTAGTCTCTACCGCACTTCTCATCAAGAACGGTTTAAGTGCGTTTTTGTATCTGACAAAGTTGTCATAAGTAAGAACAAAATGTTTGTAGAAAAAGGCTACCTTAGAGAGGGCCTTTTTAAACTTAATGTAATGGTCGTTGTCAATAATAATAAAACTTCTGTTTCTTCTTACTTACTTGAGTCAAATGATTTATGGCATGAATGTTTGGGACATGTAAATTATAAAGCCTTGCGGAAAATGATTAATTTTTAAGTTTTACCTAAGTTTGAATGCAATAAATCTAAGTGTAAAATATGTGGAGTCAAAGTACACTAAACATTCTTACAAACCAATTGAAAGGAGTTCTGAACCTTTAGGCTTAATTTAACATTCCGTAAATCCGAGTTAGGTGTGAATGAATTAAACAAGTATTGACGTGTCATATTTTCGTTATGTGAATCCCTTCAAGATGAATTCTGTTTGTAGATAGTCGTTTTGAAGTCAAACCAAATAGTGAAGTTCGTAAGAGCTCTTAAATTCGTCTATGTCTGAGGTACGTTGCACTTATTCCCAGTGTTCGGGTAGTTTCACTAATAGTTTGAGAAAACTCAAAATATCAAAGTCGTAGGTCTTCGAAATACCTTTGCAATCATATCTTATATAGCTCAATATGAGTTATGTTCTAGGAGTTATACCTATTTTACTGGGCACTACACAATCTGCCCGATCGGTGCGCGATCAGGCCTTCCGGCGCACTATTGCACACACAAAGCAGTGTACTGCTCTTGGTGCATGATCACTACGCATTTGGCCCTTCCAGCTACGCGATCACACACAGTGGGACGACGTTTGTAAAGTCTAACTTCGTTATAACTCACCCCACTTCGTTTTGGGCAACATTTTGAGGGAAAACAACCCTAAGACTTACCCAAAACTTCTAAGGTAAGTTTTTGGTCAATTACCATCATTATTACATCAATATAACATCAAATTAACCTTAGTTTATCTCTTCAAATCCTATATTCTTAAGAAAATCAAGAGAGGAGAAGGAAGAACGAGTAGAACTTCGTTTAAAAGGTATGCACATTGGTTTCCCTAATTTCGTTGATGACTTTTAGGTTAGTATAGATTATACTACGTGATTATAATCTACAAGTGATTCATATGAGGTTCAAGAACAAGTTTTTAAGGCTTCGAAAAATCCTAGTGTACGAAAATTAAGGAAAGCTCGTAGAAATGATTAAAGTTCTAATCTTTATCATCCTTATCAGTTGTAGAGCGATTATTGAACGTGGAAGAATACGTTTGCTATCTTTTAGCAGAAATCAAGGTATGTCTCTTTTAAAAATCATTTTTGACTATAAAAGTGATTTGTATGTCTCTTTTTAACATACTTTTAACCTTTAAAAATGGTTTTTGGGCAAGGTTTCATGAGCGTGAGGGACAAGCCCTCATGGAGCCTTAGGTGTATTATAAGCTATATATGTATTCGTGATTTCTCCTATCAAAAGGTTATTGAAATTTGTGCATAAAGCTATAAAATTTGAACGTGATTTACCCCGATAAGGGACGTATTGAACTTGATTTGTGGAAGCTTGGATATTTCATGTGTTTTGCTTTATGTACGGGTTTGTTGAACCTGAAACTTATTTAATAACTTGAACTTGGTTTCTAAATCCATAAATTATTTGATGTACTCCTAATAATGTGATGATGAACAAAATTTATAATAAGTGATTCGGCTTCTATACTATGATTGAGATTCGGCTATTTTGCTATGGTTCTATTGTCTATGTTTGGCCTAGCTACCCTGGAGGAAGGGTAGTCACTATGGATCCTAGTGTGGTTTGCCTAGATATTTAGGAGGAAAGATATCCACCGAAGGTCAATATCCTCGGTCTGGTTTTGCCTAGTTATTCGGGAGGAAGGATAGCCACCGAAGGTCAATAGCCTTAGTGTGGTTTTTCCTAGTTATTCGGGAGAAAGGATAGCCACTGAAGGTCAATAGCCTCGGTGTAGTTTTGCCTAGCTATTCGGGAGGAAGGATAGCCACCGAAGGTCAATAGTCTCAGTGTGATTTGCCTAGCCATTCCTGAGGAAGAGTGGCCATCGAGTGTTCATAACTCTGATGTGGTTTTGCCTAGCTATTCGGGAGGAAGGATATCCATCGAGGGTGACAACCCCGATATGGTGATTCTATGCGGTTTTCGAAAACCTTAATGGTCATCCCTTCGTTACATTAACTTGACTTGTATTGGCATAATCATGGTTGTTCATGAGTGACTTGATGTTGATCTTAAGTTCATAAATGGAAGACTTAATCTTGAGAAATGACATAATGGATTGAAAGTGAATTAATTCTCTTTTAATGGTTTCTCTAAGTTTGGTGAACTGTTTTATCTCTGAATTTTGACATGTTTTACTTAAATTGTTTTACTACTTAATATTATATTATTTTACATTAGTTATTGTCCCAAAGACACTCACTGAGTACCAAGTACTCAGGCATACCATTGTTATTTTTGATGGTATGTTAGGTGACAAAGAAGAGAAGGTTCGTGATAAGCGTACGAAGTAGGAGAGCTTGCTGCTTTCCAGACTTGTTAGTGAGCCCACATACTTGATCGTGGGACATCCTTCTATCTTACTTTATTACTTTTAGTTTTCGGGATGCGTCCCAAAGTTTGTTCATTCATTTATTTATCTTAGAAGCTCCATAGATAGTGTCAGATTGTGGGTAGATATTGAAAGTCTCGTATGACTTATTGAGGTGTTGCCACGTTTATGATATCTTAATTCTATTGCAATTTCGCTAATTTTATTTTATAAGTTTGAGCATGATTTTCATTTAACTTTAATGACTTGCTTTAAACTAATATTGAAAGACTATTAAAAGAGATTAGACGTTAATGATTTTATAAGGTGATTCCGGTGTTGTTCATAGCATCGGATGCCTATTGCGTCCAGGGTGGATTTTGGGATGTGACACTTAATACATACTGATATATGTGATATGAAGTCAATACCATCTCGCGATGGAAATAAGTATTTTATTACTTACACTAGATATTGCTATGTTTACTTACTTAGTAGTAAAGATTAAGCTAATGCATTCAGGCAATACAAAAATGAAGTTGAAAAGCAACGTAACAAAAAGATCAAAATGATAAGAAGTGATAGGGATGGTGAATACAATTCTCCTTTTGAACAAATATGTTTAGAATCTGACATTATTCGTTAAACAACTGCCCCATACACGCCTTAATCCAATGAGATTGTAGAAAGAAAGAATCGTTCTTTAAAGGAGATGATGAATGCTTTGTTAATAAGTTCGGGTGTACCTCAAAACTTGTGGGGAGAAGCGATCCTTACAGCTAATCGAATATTAAATCGAGTTCCCCGTAGTAAAACACACTTCATTCCATATGAGAAATGAAAAGGAAGAAAACCCAACTTAAATTACTTAAAAGTGTGGCGGTCTTTGGCAAAAGTGCAGGTTCCTAAACCCAAAAGGGTGAAGTTAGGACCAAAGACAATTGATTGTGTCTTTATTGGATATGCTACAAATAGTAAAACATATCAATTTTTGATTAATAAATAAGAAAATTGTGATATTCATCTTAATACAACAATGAAATCAGATAATGCTGATTTTTTTGAAAATATATATTCGTATAAAATTGAATATGAGTCGATTGGCAAAGGATCCAAATGACCTCGGGATAGAATTGAAGAAAACACATATAATGAAGAAGATACAAGACGCAATAAACGTCAAAGGACATCGACTTCATTTGGACTAGATTTTGTGACTTTCTTGTTGGATAATGAGCCTCGAACATTCAAAGAAGCTATGTCTTCTTCAGAATCCATATTATGGAAAGAGACGGTCAATAGTGAAATAAAATCCATATTGAATAATCATACATGAAAATTGGTTGATCTTCCTCCTGAAAATAAATTGTTAGGCACCAAATGGATTTTTAAAAGGAAAATGAAAGATGATGACACTATTGACAAGTATAAGGACCTATTGTCAAAGGTTATAGACAACGAGAAGGCTTTGCTATTTTGACACATACTCACTAGTTACGATAATTACGTCTAAACGGACATTAGTTGTTGTGTATGGTCATGAAATTCACCAAATGGATGTTAAGACGGCTTTCTTAAATGGATATTTGAAAGAAGAAATTTATATGGAACAACTAGAAAGGTTTGTGGTTCCAGGAAAAGAAAAGAAGGTATGCAGACTTGTTAAGTCTCTTTATGGATTAAAACAAGCACCCAAACAATGACATGTAAAATTTGACCATATAATGTTGTCAAATGGTTTTGAGATTAATAAATGTGATAAATGTGTACATTAAAAATACACCAAATCACATTGTCATTGTTTGCTTATATGTGAATGATATGCAGATAATAAGCAATGACATTGCCAACATAAATGCTACTAAGTGTATGCTAACTAGCAAGTTTGATATGAAAGATTTAGCAATTGCCGATTTATCTTGGGCATTAAAATTCATAAGACTTTTCAAAGATACAGTACTTGACAAGTTTAAGTACTTGGATTTCAAGGTTGTAAAGACACCAATTGATATAAATCTTGCACTTGCAAAGAATAAAGGTCAAAGCATATCTCAATTGGATTATGCTCGTGTATTGTGATGTTTAATGTATATCATGAAATTGTACTTGACCCGACATAGCTTGTGCTATAAGCAAATTGATTCGGCAAACGAGCAATCCAAGCCAATCACATTAGATGAAAATGAAATGAGTTTTAGGATATTTAAAACACACCTAAGACTTTGATTTGCACTACACTAAGTATCTCACAGTTATTGAGGGATATTGTGATGCAAATTGGATCACCGGTTCAACTGATTCTAAATCCACAAGTGGATACGTATTCATAATTGGTAGTAGAGCGGTGTCTAAGAAATCATCCAAACAAACTGGCATTGTCCGCTCTACAATGAAGGATGATTCATAGCCTTAGATAAAGACGGTGAAGAAGCTAAATGACTTCGGAATTTCATGGAAGATATTCCATTTTGACCCAAACCGTTAACATCAATATGCATACATTGCGACAGTCAAGCGGCAATTGGAAGGAGTGGGAGTTATGTATACGACATATACATAAAATTGTTTGACAACTACTCTTTAGGGAAATTATCACAATTGACTATGTAAAGTCAAGTGATAATGTATCGGATCCACTCACAAAAGGTCTAACTAGAGAGGTAGTTGAGAAATCATCGAGAGGAATGAGACTATGTTCGAGGACAAGTCATCACGGCGGTAACTCTACCTAGAAGACTAGAGATCCCAAGATCTAGGTTTCAAGGAGACCAAGCAAAGTTATGAATGATGGTTCAACATTGTTAAGACAACCTTTTGGTCATTCTCGTAATGAGATAATGTTCAGTACCAAGAATAAGTAATTGAAGTCTTCTAATGATTTCTAAGTTTAATACGAGGTATATCAAATAGTATTTCTAAGGGATAGCACGTTTAGGAATCACCTATGTAAGTATGAACTGTGAAGTGTTAGCCGTTTCAAGGAGAATTTTGTAAGTGTGGCTAGTGGGCCGGGCTCGGGACCGTCGGGCCGTGACGGGGGGAAGGGGAGGGATCGGGTCGGGTCAGGGGGGATCGAGATAGACGGGATTTGCCGAAGTCCCACCCCGATCCCGATCTCGTCGGAATCGGGTCGGGTCGGGATTGAGATCGGGATCCCGGGCCATTTTTTTTTGCACTTAATTTAAAAAATAACATATATTAAAAAAACTCAATAATTAAACAAGACAAGATAGTGTAATAAAAACATCCCAAGACTATTTTTGTGCCTCTTATATTATTTAATAGACATATAATTTTTTTTTGTAATACAAATACAATTGTCCAAATTGCAACTTTGTGGTGTTGTTCAAAAGTTGCAAATTACATAGTAAAATTGCAATTAAAAAAATTACATTATGAAAAAAACCTGTTCTAGTTTCTTGATAATTTCCTGTGGTTATTCGGTTAGAATTGATATTTGTTGATCAAATTGCTCCACGTCGCTTCCACCACCTTCGGATAAGATTCCGTTGTAGTTTTTGTCTTCTTCTTCGTCGATCTCCGGTTGACCGCACCTTCTCCGCGGATCCGCTCGTATCCAATCTCTGAATAATACTACAATCTCCAAGCTGTCTCCGGCTAATGAGTATCTGTGCTCTCCTATTTGATATCTGCCGGTAGAAAAAGCACTTTCAGACGCCGTTGATGACGCTTGAATGTTCAAAACATCTCGGGCCATCATTGAAAGTGTCGGAAAGGTCTTCTCATTATCCCTCCAGTATTTCAGCAAGTCTTCACGTCCTTCTTCATTGAGAACTGCTTGGTACGGTACAGAACCCTGCAAAACAAAAATATCAAACTCGCTAATTTGGTTAGTAGCGGTACGGCCGCACATTCTATTTCTGAGGCTTTCAATACTAGCCACAGAAACAACATGTCTTTTGTGAGGTTGTGTTAAAGAAGATGGTATGGAAGCCGGTAGGTTACTAGCACTTTCTTGTTAGTAAAACCTATATACTTTTTTGCATTCGACTTCTATGCTAGACGACACTTCTTCTTTAGTTTGTTCAATAGGTGGTGGATGATTTGGATTTTTGGGACTTGGAGGTGGTACTACTTCTATACAATCGTAAATAGTTTCAATAAGTGATTTAGTACAGTCTATTTTAATAGTCGGATTTAATACATCACCAATAATATAAATAGTGGGAATAGGAATAAAATATTTTTTTATTTTGATAAATATTTTTTTAATACCTGCCTTATAAGCTGGTTTTTTCATATATTCACTAAGTAATAAAAATATTAGAGCTATATAAAATAACATAGTTGAAATAGTAGGATAATATATACCGAAAAATTCTTTTGTTGCTTGAAAAAATTTATCTAAAAATACAATAAGTTCAGAAATTTTTCCCCAATCGCTATCTACAACCATATCAGTTGGATTTTGATTATGAGAGTTAAAAAATAAAGCTATAGGTTTTCTATAGTCATAAGCAACAAGTAGTTGATCGTATAAAGAATTCCACCTAGTGGGTGCTTCTTCTGGAATTTTTCTATAAGGTAGTTGGCAATCGTGACAAGTTTTTTTTATATTCTTTTCTTCGTTGTATTCTATTATTTTTAAAAATAAAGTTTATAACAAATTGTATTTTACTAAGAATGTCTTCAAAAAGTGATAGACCATCCTTTACAATTAAGTTATATATATGGCACACACATTTTATATGAAAATGATCTGGAAAAGATGGAGTTAAATTATTTTTTAAAATTGTAATAGCGTAATTGTTAGAAGAAGCGTTATCTAATTGTAATAGTCATAATTTTATCAGTTATTCCGTAATAATCGCACACTTGATAAATATTTTCTGTAATAAAAGTACCAGTGTGCCTATCATCTATATATCGATACGCTAAGATACGTTTTTGCATAGACCATTTATAATCTATCCAATGACAAGTTACCGTTAAATAATCATGGTCGTTAGTACTACAGGCTATATCAGAAGTGATAGCCACTTTGCCATTAAAATGATATATTGAATAACGTAAATACTGTTGATATTCATGTGCGAATTTAAATACATCTCTCTTAACAGTTGATCTAGGAAAACCGTTAAAAGCAAGATTATACATATCTCTAATGTAATGAATAAAATCGGGAGATGAAGGAAATTAAAAAGGCAAACCCTCCACAACAATTAATTTTGCTATTGCTTCCCTATCTCTATGTTTATCGTATTTAGGGCCTACAATTCCCCCCGTCATAGGGTTAATTTGACTCTGTACTTGTTCCGGGACAGTATGTGAACCTTGTCCCGATGGAGCGGACGTTTGCGCACCCGGTCTTGAAGCCTCGTATTGGGCATACCTAGCAGGACGAGACCTTGATACGGGTCTCATTAAACCCCCCGTCCCACCTTGACCTTTTCCAGTTTTAAATTTTAAAACATCTTTACAAATTTTACATCTAGCTACTTGATTCTCTACGTCCCTATAAAAAAATATCCATGCATTTGATTTTAATGTTCGTTTTGTTGGACCTCGTCTCATACTAGGGCAATATGAGGCATTTCAGTTGAAGGTGCACTAGTGGGTGTGTTGTCATCTACATTAGTGGGTGTATCATCTAGATCATCGTCTAAATTAAAGTCTTCTTGAGTTTAAGAAAATAGCTCCTCGTCTAAATCTAATGGTATTGTAGGAAAATGTTCAGTATCAACAAAATCATCCCGTGTAGGAATATGATTCTGTCTAGAAATAGGACCATTGCCCTTGTTGCCCCTACTAGAAGAAGCATGACCCCTACCCGTAAGCATACGTTTAAATCTTTCCATTATAAATTTATAATTATACTAATAAATAATTAAAGTAACTGAAATTAAGTGCGCTAAATAAAATAAACAGACAATAATAATTTAATGAAGGAACGAATGTACCAAACGCCGACGTAACGTCGACGTGTAATCGAGAGGTTGAAAATTGAAACTTTGCTTGATGGAAGATCCTCAAGCTAGTTGTCAACTTCACTCTCAAATGAATAAATAAAATTGAATATTTAGTAGACAATGTAGACTTGTAGAGAGATAGATTGAGAGATTGTAGGAAGATTTGTGAGAAAGATGAAGAAGAAAATGAGGTATTTATAGTTGGAAAATTGGGTTAAAGTGTAAATATAATAACTTATGGGTTAAAAATAAATATTAAGGGGGGGAGAGGGGAGGCCAAAAATGATTGTTGCACAACGACCAAAATGTAAAATGGCCATTGGTGCAACAGTTATTTTTGCAAAAGAGGGAGTTTCGGTCGGGATCGGGATCGGGATCGGGGCGGGATCGGGATCGGGGGTCTGGCGGGACCGGGATCGGTGCGGGTCAGGATGAGATCATGTCCCGTCCCGGTTCGAGTCCTGATACCGTGATTTTTTTAAATAGTCGGGTTTGGTGCGGGACCGGGGCGGTGTCAAGGCGGGACTAGGATGACCTAGCCCACTGGCAAGCCATATAATTTTGTAAGGCCAATTCTCTACGCACTTATGAAATCAGGCAGTGTTCATGGCTGAAACGAACACAACAATGAAAATTAAAGACGGTTAAGAGTTAATTGTGTGACGTAAGTTGTCTAGATATACACTAAAGCTCAACAATTTCAACGATTAAATCTACCGATTGACTGAGTATATCTGATATGCGTTCACTATGGAAAATTTCAAAGGGAAACCTACTTATCCATATGCGATTAATCCTTACTTGAGAATCACACAAATTTTCATGCATGTTTCCATCATATAGTCATTCCCCATTCATATGAGGGATTGTTTGGGATTATGAATTGGTGTGAATGGAAAATAAACCATTGCACCATTTCATGAAAAAGATTTCACACATTTTCACTCCTCCAACTTGTAGGCTATAAATATTGTATTCTTCAGATTTTTTTTCTTACGAAAAATGTTGTAATTTCTCATCTTTCTGCATCATATTTTCTGCACAAATAGAAAACTACTAAGTGTGATTTGGCTGTTTCTTTGCGTTCGCAGTACATCGGCGTTTGAGGTACCGCTACACCGGTGACAATTATTTGTTCTATACTGGGAGGAAATAATTCATTTCTCGGATACTTGGTGGAATTAAGTTCCTTAAGGAAACACTATAAATTCAGTGAGCTCGGATTTGTTCATCATTTTCTTGCTTTTTCTTCATTTCTGTTTTTACTTTACTTGATTACTTTTCTGAATTATATTTTTCAATACAGAATAACAACTCACACTTATCATATGATTCGTAATCGTTTCATATTGTTAAAATAAACTTTAGTTCATTGGAATTAGAAAGAGGGAGTAACAAGATTAAAAGAAGGGGGAAAAAAGACGACTTATTCTTGCTAGAGAAATGCTTAAATTAAAGTGCAATCCTCTCCCTAGATTGTCATTCGTAAATCGTAACCATTGGTTGCATCTCATCTTTTAATTTTTTAACATTAGCCATCCTTAATTATTGCATGTTTTAGGAAAATACATTTTGTGGTATAAACACGAAAAAATTGAAAGTTAATTTAGTAATATCAAGTTTTAAATTAACTATCAAAACTTTTGAAGATAAACTAGAAGAAACAAGAATATTTATAGACAGGACACATTTTCTCTTGGAAATTTACTAAATGTGGAATTAAGTATATCCCATTATTTATGACTCAAACAATTGGGGCCCTGCACGTCGGAAATAGAGATGGCAGTGGATCCTGGACCGGTCCGGATCCGGTGGATCCAGATCCGTTTTATAGGATATGGATCTTCAAATTTTGGACCCGACGGATCCGGATCGGACCCGGATCCGTTTCTGACAGATCGGATCTGGATCTGGATCTTGTATTTGAGATCCGTATCCGGTCCAGATCCGACCCATGGATCTGTTTTTTATTAAATATATTCATAACCTAGAATGTAATTTTATAAGTATTTTCTTAAAATTACTAAGCACATCCTTGCAAGTTTAATTCTCAAAATAAGTTTAATTTATCCCCGCGTAAACTCAAAAACCAAAAAATAAAGAGGTAACTTCGATAATAAAATTAATGTTATATCAGTGAATGACTAACATCTCCATAGACAAGTAGTTAAAATTATATATCACTTCATTTGTGAAGATTCCAAGCACATGCAAGTTTTGCATTGTGGAAATACTAGTCAGCATTTTCCACAACTATTGTCATTGTCCAACATTTTCAATTAATAGCTCACAATCAAAACGAGACAACGAACAAAATATCTCATATGAACATTTCAAAATTGAAACACAGTAAATTGTTAGCTAAGTAAAAATCGTTTGTCAGTTCAAAAAAAAATTCTTAGCAAGGTTACAATCTTAACAAGGCAATTTTTTTTACATGTGGATCCAGATCCGATCCGTGGACTCTGTGGATCCAATGGATCCGGATTTGGATTTGATTTTTATGGACCCGACGGATCTGGATTCAGGTATGAAAAATGGATCTGGATCTGGATCTAGTAGGATCCGGTCCAGATCCGATCTGTTGCCATCCCTAGTTGGAAACGTCATTTCCACACACTTGCACACATAGTGCCAAATATCGCAAATTTCATTAGTGAAATAGATATTGGTACGTATGTAATACGTTTGAGACATAGAATGATGGACGGTTATTGGCCAAATAACAAAGTATTCCACGTTGGTAAATGAAGGAAGAAGTGTATTATGAAACGAGTCAGAAATCTCCGCGGAGCTGTGAAGGGCCGCGACGCTAATTGGTTGGCCAGTCACTAGAGCCGCGGCGCCATGACGCTAATTCACAGAGTCGCGGCGCTTCGGAGGAAGAATGCTGCGACGAGAAGTTGGAAAGTTCTGACCTTTGAGCTGGTTTTGGAGTATTGATTCTCCATTACTTGACACATGAATTCAGCCATTATTTGGCCGAATGTAACCCCTCAATTAAGTGTCATTACATGACTATTGAAGTCCATTAGTTGGCTAGTTGAGGGGTCTTCTCCTTACACTATAAATTGAGGCCTTTGGCTCAATTGAAGAATACTATACAACACTTAGAAAATACTCCAGAATTTTCCAAATTCATCTTCTTCCTCTCTAGCAAAGTTACTATACTCAAAGTTCTTCAAGAGTGACACAAGATTTTGTTGTAAGTACCTAGAAAGATGACTGGAAGAGAACAAACTGCTTCTGATTCTGCTGCTGCTGCTACTCAAGGCAATCCCTTCCCCCACTGCTCAAGGCACACCTAATGCCTTTCCAGTTGCTCAAGGCTCATCCAACGCCTTTATTGCCGCTCAAGGGAATGTTGTCGTTCCTCTACCCGATAGATTCCACCATGAACGCCCTGAAACGTTCATGGGCTCAAACTTCAAGAGATGGCAACAGAAAATGCTATTCTATCTGACTGTTATGGGAATGACACATTTCCTAACAGAAGATCCTCTATAAGCTGGAGATGAAATGGACCATTCGCCTTCTGAAATGGCTGAAGGAGGGCTAGGTATCCACGTCATTAATGGCATGAAGATGGTTCTTGATGTATGAAATCATAGTGATTTCATGTGTAACAATTACATATTGAACTACTTGTCAGACCCTCTCTACACGGTGTATTGCACCGTAGGCACTGCCAAAGAGTTGTGGGGGAAACTGCAAAAGAAGTACAACGCACAAGATACAGGTACTAAGAAATTCATCATTGAAAAATTTCTGAAATTTCAAATGGTGGATAGTAAAACAGTGATGTCCCAAGTCCAGGAATTCCAAATGATTCTACATCACCTGGATTTGGAAGGTATGAAACCAAATGAGCAGTTTTTGGTTGCATTACTGATTGAAAAGTTACCTCCCTCGTGGAATGAGTTACTTAAAACACAAAATAAAGGAAATGACCTTTGAAGAACTTATTATCAAAATCCAAATTCAGAAAGATAATAAGAAGGCCTTACCTAGGGGTAAACAACCCGCTGAGGCAAAGGCAAATCTGGCTGAGGCCAAAGGGAACCCAAGAAAGAAGCGCAAGTTCCAGAAATACGGCAAAACCCAAGCGGTAGAGAAGTTTAAAGGAAACTGTCACCACTGTGGGAAACCTGGTCACATGATCAAGGACTGCCGCAAGCTTAATACTGAGCAACAAGAGAAGGACAAGGCTAAGGGCAAGTCACAAGTTAACGTCGTCAAAGACAAATTTCTGGATGACATGATTGAGGAGTTCTCAGCGGTGGTGCTAGAAGCAACCTTGTTGAGAATCCCATGCAATAGTGGATGGACACAGGTGCTACAAAACACATCTGTTCTAATAGAGATGCCTTCTCCACTTATACACTGGTTACAAATATAAAGTTGTTCATGGGCAACAACGCTTCCTCTGACGTGCTGGGGGTAAGAAAGGTAGTCATAAAGATGACTTCTGGTAAGGAGCTCACTCTGAAGGAGGTGATGCATGTTCCTGAGATTAGAAGAAATTTAATTTCAGGTCATTTATTGGTTAATACTGGTTTTAGGCTAGTGTTTGAGTCCAATAAATTTGTAATCTCTAAGAATGGAACGTTTGTGGGAAGAGGATTCATCTGTGAGTGCCTCTTCAAAGTTAACGCCATGTCTGTATTACGTACATGCATTAATATTAAAGCATTTTCTTCTTACTTGCTTGAGTCCTCTAATTTATGGCGTCATAGATTAGGACATGTCAACTACAAATCCATCCAAAGGTTGGTAAAGTTGGAGTTGTTGTCGTCTATCGACGTAAACCCTCAATATAAGTGTGAGGTGTGCATAGAGGCAAAACTTACAAAGCTTTATTTTCGATCCGTCGAAAGGAATACCGCTCCTCTAGAACTTATTCACACAGATATATGTGATTTGAAGTTTGCACAAACTAGGGGGAACAAGTACTTTGTGACATTCATTGATGATATCACAAGGTATTGTTACCTTTACTTATTGAAAAGTAAGGATGAAGCCTTTGAAGCGTTCCAACGTTACAAAGCAGAAGTTGAGAACCAACTAAGCATGCAGATCAAATCCATTCGTAGCGATAGAGGGAGAGAATATGTAGCGCTATTTGAGGAATATTGTGTCGAATCGGGCATTATTCATCAAACGATGACTCCATACGCATCTCAGTCGAACGGTGTGGCGGAATGTAAGAACCGCACATTGAAGGAAATAATGAATGCATTGCTCATGAATTCCGGTCTTCCCCAAAACATGTGGGGATAAGCCATCCTTACCGCTAATATGATTCTTAACAGAGTCCCACATAAGGGTAAGGATAAAACTCCATATGAATCATGGAAGGGAAAGAAACCCACCTATAAATATTTAAAGGTGTGGGGTTGTTTGGCAAAGGTTTTAGTACCCAAGCCAAAGCAGGTCAATATTGGGCCTAAGACTATAGATTGCATATTCATCGGATATGCAAATAACAGTAGTGCTTATCGCTTCTTAGTGCATAAGTAAGATATTCCAGATATCCACGGGGGTACAATCATGGAATCAAGGAATGCTCAATTCTTTGAAGATACCTTTCCTAGAAAGTAAAAAGACATAACCTATCGCAAATGAAGTTATGAACAAAGCTCTCAAGAATCGGGAGTTGTTGACGGCCTAGATATAGATGGTTCAGATCTAGTGGACCTCGAAGTGGCTCAATATCCAGAATCTAGTGTTCCAGATTCTCAGGACTTGGAGACCCGAGATGGAACTAAGGAGAAGTAAAAGGGCCAGGAAGGAGAAATCCTTCGGTCATGACTTTGTAGCTTATATGGTTGATGATGAACCAAGGACAATTGTTGAAGCATTATCAACTCCAGAGGCACCGCTCTGGAAAGAAGCTATTGAGAGTGAAATAGACTCCATTCTGCATAATCATACTTGGGAGTTGGTTGATCTTCCTCCGGAAAATAAACTATTGGGTTGTAAGTGGATACTCAAACGGAAGTATAAAGCAGATGGGTCGATAGATAAGTACAAGGCTAGGTTGGTAGTCAAGGGCTATCGGCAAAAGGAAGACTTTGACTATTTTGACACGTACTCCCCGGTGTCTCGGATGACGTCCATATGAGTATTATTGCGATCGCAGCATTGCGTGACCTTGAGATACATCTAATGGATGTCAAGACAGCCTTCCTAAATGGTGATTTGGAAGAAGAAATCTATATGGAACAACCCGAGGGGTATGTGGTTCTAGGACAAGAGAAGAAAGTTTGTCGGCTTGTCAAATCTCTGTACGGGCTGAAACAAGCCCCGAAGCAATGACACAAAAAATTTGATAGAACTCTACTATCGAAGGGTTTCGCCATTAATGAGTGTGATAAATGTGTCTACATGAAAGGTAGATCTGACTCGTTCGTCATGATATGCCTGTATGTAGACGACATGTTGATCACATGGAGCAGTCCTAGTTTGATTTTAGAGACTAAGAACATGTTGAAACAATGCTTTGACATGAAGAATATGGGTATTACAGATGTCATCTTAGGGATAAAGATCTCTAAGACATCTGATGGACTGGTCTTATCTCAGCCTCACTACATCGAGAATGTGTTGAGAAAGTTTGGGATGTTTGACAGTTCGCCTATAAAGGCACCACTGGATAGAAATCAAAATCTTGATAAAAATTATGGTGCACCCGTATGCCAGGAGCAATATGCACAGGTGATTGGTAGTTTGATGTACATAACAAACTGCACCCGACCTAATATTGCTTATACAGTCAACAAGTTGGCTAGGTTTACCCATAATCCGAGTAATGATCATTGGAAGACGTTGAATCGGGTGCTACAATACCTGAAATATACGTTAACTTACGGGTTGCATTATTCGAGATATCCAGCTGTACTAGAGGGGTACAGTGATGCAAACTGGATATCTGATATAGAGAACACCAAGTCCACCAGTGGATATGTATTTACAATTAGTGGAAATCCTCTAAGCAAACTTGCATCGCCCGATCCACCAGTGGAATCAGAGTTTATCGCTTTAGACAAAGCAGGAGAAGAAGCTGAGTGGCTTCTCGACTTCTTAGAGGATGTTCCTTATTGGAACAAACCTGTACCTTCTGTAATGATCCATTGTGACAGCCATTCGGCTCTAGGAAGGGAACGGAATGCTATGTACAATGGCAAGTCTCATCATATTCGACGGAGACATAAGACCGTTAGGCAGCTGATCACCACGGGTATAATATCTATTGATTACATAAAATCAAAGGATAACATAGCAGACCCACTGACAAAAATCTTACCCAAGGATCAGATGTTCTGCCTGTCTAGGGAATGGGCTTAAAACCCAAGGTTTAAGGACCAATACTGTGGTAACCCAACCTTACTAACTGGAGATCCTAGGAATTAGGTTCAATGGAAAAACTAAGTTGTAAAGGTTCAGTTGATCGCTTCGGTGGAAGCATGAGCACTTCAGATAGTGATTTCTGTAAAGAAACACCAAATCCAAAGTCATTCCCGTGATAGACAATAAGTGCTATCTGTAGTGTGGATGAAGGTTAAGGTTCCAAAACCTTTAATGGTCCTCACCGGCTAAGGTTAGGTTTGGGGAAACTTTTAATAGTTTCTAACACTTGTAAAGTGGGGTATAGAAGGATATCTTGTAGGAGAACACCTATTTAAGTGCAAGGACATGCCGCCTTAAATGAACGCACTTAAGAATCCAAGAAGTGTCCACGGTCACAATGGACAAAACATTACAAAGAACTGAGTAAATGAAGTTGTTGTGTTGGTACCTTTGACTTGGCTTACACTAAACACGGACGGTTCAAGATATCACGTTCACTGCGCAATAAGTAAGTCGATGGTATTCAACTATGGAAGGTTCAAAGCGTATGCTACCTATCCAGATGCAACATCGATCCGCTGAAAGATTGCTGGAAAAGGCACTATGTGTGTGCGCCAAAATCTCTTTCAAGAGGGGATTGTTGAAAATTTACTAAATGTGGAATTAAGTATATCCCATTATTTATGACTCAAACAATTAGGGCTCCGCACGTCGAAAATGTCGTTTCCACACACGTGCACATATAGTGCCAAGTATCGCAAATTTCATTAGTGAAAGAGATATTGGTACGTATGTAATACGTTTGAGACATAGAATGATGGATGGTTATTGACCAAATAACAAAGTATTCCACGTTGGTAAACGAAGGATGAAGTGTACTAAGTGTAATATGAAACGAGTCGAAAATTACCGCAGAGCCGTGAAGGGTCGCGGCGCCACACCGTCGGAGCGTTGCGACACCTCCCAGGCAGCGCCGCGGTGCTAATTGGTTGGCCAATCACTGTAGCCGAGGCGCTTCGGAGGCAGAATACTGCAATGGGAAGTTGGAAAGTTTTGACCTTTGGGCTGGTTTTGGAGCATTGATTCTCCATTACTTGGCACATGAATTCAACCATTATTTGGCTGAATGTAACCCCTCAATTAAGTGTCATTACATGGCTATTGAAGGCCATTAGTTGACTAGTTGAGGGGTCTTCTCCTTACACTATAAATTGAGGCATTTGGCTCAATTGAAGAATACTACACAACACTTAGAAAATACTTCAGAATTTTCTGAATACATCTTCTTCCTCTCTAGCAAAGTTACTATACTCAAAGTTCTTCAAGAGTAACACGTGAGTTTCCTTTGCTCATTTGTTAAGTTCTTGATTTCCAGTTTATTGTAATATTTAGTTTATCCTTTCTTACCATTGTAATAGTTACTTACTTCATGTTCCCTAAAACAATTGTATCCCAAAATTTTCTGCAACACATCCCCCACCGTGAGGGCTATAGCAATTTGTATTTGGTCAAGTGCGTTCAAATCTTTTTTTTATAATGAGTGACAATGAGACTTGTAACTTAAAAGATAAAACTTATTTGCTTTGATAATATATATAATGAAATATGTGATCACTTTATTTAAAATACTAAATTAATTGTTAGAGAGGGGATACATTTATTTATATTCGGGCATCAACAAATAAGTCTTTTAGTTTCTTTTCTTTTTGATATAGTTTTTTTTTCCAAATTCATTTTATAAAAAAATAGCCTTGATTTTAATTCAAACGAGACATACTACTCCCTCTTTTACGATTATGTAATGTTATTTTTCTTTTTAGTATGTTTTAAAAATAATATCACTCTTTTATATTTAGAAATAATTCAACCTTACACTTTCTATTTTACCCTTAAAAGCATTATTTTATAGTACTAAAAATATCTATGGCTTGTTTAAGATTGCAAATTTTAAAATTTTGTTTTTTTAAACTCCGTAACAAATTCTCTTTTTTAAACTCCGTAATAAGCCGTGAAAACAGTCTCTGACATAAATGCAAGGTAAGATTGCGTATAACAGACCCTGGTGGTCCGGCCCTTTTTCGGACTCCGCGCATAGCGGAAGCTTAGTGCACCGGGCTACCCCAAACTCCGTAACAATCAAACACATAATTTGAAATGGGAATAATTATTAGGTGAGAGAATTGGCCAAAATTTGGTTATAAATATCATCATTTTGAATAAGTAGAAGTCACTACTCTACATGTGATTCGTTTAGATTAAGGGTCCTCATATGCTACTTTCTCTTCTTATCCGAGTGTTTTTTTTTTAGGTTTAATCATATGATATTTGATAGCTATTACTGCATCTAGTTCGAATTTGTGTTGCATAGGTTCATTAAAGAGAAAACACTTCTTATATATGTGGAAATGGAAAAATGTAAAGTTAATTCCTCAATCTTTTTACACATAGCGTATTTTATCGAAAAGGTTGAAAATTCTTTAATTTTTAGATAAAATTTTTCTCTATTTTGATGATTCGAACTCAAAATTTAATTTGATTAAAGATGAAATTAAAAGCTCTCACTTACCCGATCACATCACCTAATCTAAATAAGTGTCATTTTCCCGCAAACGTAATAATGAAAAATAATAGTGATCCACTAATGGCTCTAAAGAGGGATATAAACCAAACTTATCATTAGTTGTTTAAAATAAGTAATAGGTTGTGAGATTACCTTTGTTAGCTAAAATAGTCTTCCAATTCAAGTAAAGTTAGTTGAGGCCCGCCAAAAAGGTCATTGAGTGAAAAAGTGGCCAACTTCCTTCCCCACCAAAAAAATTGATAAGGAAAAATTATCCTTATTCTAAAATAAAATATTAAAAAGTACAATTTGAATCAAATTTAGTCGTTCCTCGAGATACTTTCATCATGAAAAATCATTAAAACCAAAAGAAAAAGTATAAAAACTCAAAAGGTGAAAGGTAAGGTGGAGAGAAAAGAAAAGGTTAAAATATACTCCCTCCGTCCTAAAAAAATTTACTTAGTTTAATTTGACATAAAATTTAAGAAATAAAGAAAATTTTTGAAATGTGTGGTCTAAAATAAATTTTAGATATTTGTATGATTGTAAATAGTTTATAAAGTTAAATTATTTTTAAATATCGAAAGAAGTCAATCTTTTTTGTATAAACTAATAAGTCAAAGTAGGCCAAACTTTTTGTAACGGGCGGAATATTACTTAACAATAAAGAGGAAAAGAATAAAAAAAATGTTTCCAGCTACAAACAAGATACAAAGTAGTTGGTGAATCAAAATCCTAAAAAGGGATACCAATATTATGGTATTAGCAAACTGAAAATATTGAGCTAGAAAGAGAGAGCAAAAAGCTCAGTTCTTAATTCTTCTTGAATTGCAATTTGCTTTTTTTATTTGCAGCTTTTATCATAGGGTCTATGGAAGATTCACAACAACACTTGAGGTACAGAATTGGATCTTTCTTTGAAAACTAAAATTGACCTTTTTTTTTTAATGATTTTTGGTGGGAAATTCAACCATTCTTTTTTATGTTTGTTTGCTTCTTGAACTAAGAATTGATTTTACTCTCTCCAACTCTGTTTTTGTGTGTGTTTCTCTCCTTTCTTCTTTTATTTTTTTCCATTCGGTGTCTAATATCCGTATTCGCCTGATAGTTCGGATTTGGCGCTGCTAAGCGCTTCCTACCACGATTTTTTTCATACCCATGCTCGAACTCTCGTTAAGAATGAATACTATCAATCCCACCATAACCTTTGGTGATTTTTTCTTTTTGTTTCTCACTCGGTGTTCAATATCCATATTAGGCTCGATTAACTTGAATTTGCGAAGGAGCGCTCCCTAACACATTTTTTCACCCTAGGCTCAAACTTCCGTTAAGGATAGAAAGACCTATCAATTCCATCACAACCTTAAGTGATTTCTTTTTTTGGTTTCGTACTTGGTGTTAGGTATTTCTCACTTTTTTTTGTGTGTGCATGTTCAACATAATTTTAAATACAGCCCGACCTCTCTATATAGTCATCTTTTATAACAACAGTTCACCATCACAACCATATTTTCTGTGATACCGATCTTTCATGTTTGTTATATTATATGTTCTTTATAACAACATTTCGCTAAAGTAGCTAAATAATATCGGGACAAACGACATTGTTATAGAGAGGTTTGACAGTATAAGTAAAATCCAATTCTTCCAATCAGAAAGGAAATGGCAATTGTATGTGTAAATTCTGTAGTATTATTCTTTCAGTATCATCAATTGTTGCCTTTTGAACTGCATGTGTTCAATTAAGTTAATCTGCTAATTGTTTTCAGGGTGAAAGAGTAATGCTAGAACTATGGGGAAAAAAGGCAGTTGGTATTCTGCCATCAAAAGGGTGTTTACACCCAGCTCCAAGGAGAAATTAGCCAATGTAAGTTTATTTCACACTTTCAGAAGGACAACTTGCTAGTCTCTGCCTTTATTTTCTCTAAAAATCATATACCTCATATTAGGAAAAAGTGTGGTTACCTTCGTATTCGAAATTAGCTTTCTCGGATTTTTTATTTCACGTCGATGATGATGTTTGTTTGCAACTAAAGTCCTGTTTTCAGACAATATACCTTGGTGAAAAATGTAGGAGAAATTGATCATCACTCTTCACATTTTCATTGGTTTTCTGTATTTACTTTCCAGATGTCTTATAACAATTATTTTATTGTCTACACTATAATGATTACAACTCATTGTATTAGAAGGCATCCCCAAGTGTTCAAGAACTTCCAAGAAAAATTATCCTACTTCTAAGTTATTATAGTTCCACATACATAAGAATTCAGATCATAATGAGATTTTGCCCCTACAAAACTAGTCTATGGACCAGTTTCAACTAGTAGTGTCTTATTTCCCCTTACTGAAAAAATATATGTATGTAGCAATTGAAGTCAACTTAAATGTTCAAAACTATTTGGAAATCGAGTTGTATGAAATGAGAGCACTATTTACATAAAATTTCTGTTCTGTAGCATACAACAAAAACAACTACTACACCTCATCCTGAGCAAGTTGGTATCGGCTATATGAATCCTCATTGTCTATGTTGCTACATTTAAGCTCATCTTAATTAGTACTGTAGTAAAGTATTATATGTTCTGTAGCATATATATTTCTGAAATGTTTCTGGAAGGATCATGGGGGCAATTTTCTGCATGTTTGTATACCTCATATACGGTCACTACAAAAGAAAACTAGAATTAGCTATGAACTTCGTCGCTGATCCATGCTCGTAGCTAGTGGATATTTGTGATAATCCGTCGCTAATTTGTTGTTAAATAGGATTAGCAACAGATTTTGCTGTTTAGGTACAAAAATTTTCCATCGCTAATTCCTGTTTTTTCTTATTAGTGAGTAGTTACTTAAGTTGGATGATTGTTGCAGGAATCAGACAAGAAACGTACTAAGGAAAAGAAAGGTCGCGGAAAACTGAAGCATGCAGAAACCAAATCTTTTATCCCTCTCTTTAGAGGGCCAAGTAGTATTGAGAAAATACTTGGAGAAGCAGATGAACAAAAACTACTCTCTCCAAGATTCACTTTACCGGGACCCGTCTCTCCTCGGGGTTCTTCTTATAGGATTACCTCTCCTACTGCTACTTCGCCAAGAGTTGCCTCTCCTCGGGCTATGTCTTCTTCTCGCAGGCTTACTTCTCCTAAGGCTCCTTCTCAAAGGGTTACTTCTCCTAGGGATGCTTCTCCAAGGGCTATATCTCCTAAGGCTCATCCTGTTAGAAATGTTGCATACACTCAAAATAAAATGTTTAGCAGGGAGGAAAACATGAAGAAAAAAGTGGAACAAGTAACAGAGAAGTCTTCTCAGCATGCAAGGGTATCGTCTCCTAATGTGAGTCGCAACCGCAAAGAAATGAGCTATGCTTATAGACCAGAACCAACTTTGAGAACTCTCAATCTTTCAGCAACCAAGATACAGGCAGCCTACAGAGGTTACATGGTAAGTTTCAATATAATTGCCTCTTTGCAATGTTCGTGAACAATTAAACCTAAACACATAGTTTGCAGGATCATTGAATCCGTTTCCCGGCTTCACTTGCGCGATTTGCACTTCTGATTGGTTCCAGCCATCCCCAACCAACATGAATGGACTATGAAGGGGTCAGTCAAGCGGTTCGGGTTTTCGGTCGGTTCCCGTTCGCCTTCCCCCCCCCCCCCTCTACGTCCATTAGTGGGTTCACATGTTTATGAAACACGAACTACACCGAAATAGCCACCGTCTATAATCGTACCTTAGTTACAGAAGTTGTTTCAATATTCGTAGAAGATCACTATCGTTCTTCTCTGAATCTTCAGCAGAGAACTTCTGAGAGGAAGAGAGTCTTTTATTCTTGTTTTTGGAATAACAGGAAGAAGACTTATTTTCTTTTTGTTGAGGAGAAGGAAAAATAATACTTTAGTTTCTTCCAACAGAAACTCTTTTATAATCCTAAAGGGATACAACCTTTCAGGATTAATCCTAACAGTTGTGTCTCTTCTCTTTTATTTATTAATATTATAATATATATATATATATATATATATTATTTCTCTGGACATGGATCTGGGTTGACCACATGGGTGACCCGATCCAATTTCCTTCAGTTCGGCTAACCTTTTCTTATTACTCCCTCCGTTCCCAATTTATGTGAAGATGTTTGACTAGGCAAGGAGTTTAACAATGAAAGAAAGACTTTTGAAACTTGTTGTCCAAAATAAGTCATAGATATTTGTGTGGTAAATCATCTCAATAAGGGTAAAATGAGAAATTTAAAGTTAAATTGTTACTAAATATAGAAAGGTGTTATTCTTTTTTGGACGGACTAAAAAGGAGAGAGTGTCACTAAAAAGCTTGTGATTTAGTTTTTGATGCAGCAAGTAGAGGAAAACAATTCTTACTTCTTGGTACCAAAAGTAAAGCAGTTCATTCAATAGAGTAGACTGCATCACACATTGTTTAACCAAATCCAATTCTTTCTCGATATGTTCCTCACAAATCCGATTCAGGGCAGATTCTTCCCCCAACTAAGAACAGACCCCACATTCAACCACCCATTTATACCATCAGCAAGAACCTTTGTTAGTTGCATATAATACAGAATTCGATCAACTGCTACAAATATGTAAATCTAATATTTTCATATACTATCTGACCTATTGCCAATACTAAGTAGCAGTAAAGATTTGTATCCATTTTTCACACATTCTTGTAACTGTGCAGATTTGAAGGTAATAACCTGCAGTTTCAGCAATACAACTTGAATTTAGTGACACATGTTTGTATTCAGTCGTGAGATGTCGACTTAAAATTTGTAGGTCGTATAATTGAAAAATTATGAGATATTGGATGAAAATATGTCATTCTGAAATTTCGTTCGCCTGCCCAATAACCATCTCCATACGTCCGCTGTCGTTTTGTTAATATGACAATGATAGCATTGACTGTGAAATAGCAATTCAGTATTTGTGATAAACTATGTGCTTGTTGAAATGGTTGTGACTATCTAATATATTTGGGGGCTTTATGTAGAGAAAACCAATTTAGGTGGAAAGCAAGTAGGTATTCCTTCAATGGTCTCAATGCTCATTCGCCAGCAGAGAAGTTATTACCAAAGTCTTCCTATGTTGTGTACTTACATTGGCGTTTTACCAACTTCTCTCCTTTGGCGTAATTGATTAAGATTTTGGAGATGTGTACTTCCATTGTAGACAACTCCATTATAGTTCCATACAACTTTGACAGAAAACAAAATCACATGCAAATGATATGAACCAGTGTGGAAATAAACTGGGAGATTAACTTTTTTTCGACATTTCTTCCAATCTTTTTGTTTCTTTTGTTAAATTCTAGACCCTTAATATCGCCACCATGTCTCCAAGAAACTAGTTGGCTCTCATTCCTCAATGGAGTGTGCATTCATTCATTAAGGAATTCTATCATATTGCCCAAGTTTATTCTAATTGACTACTAGGATTAGCATCTTATGCCAAACGGAGACATGTAACATTTTGTGACTGTCGTTTCTTGTTAGTTAATATAATATTTCCTCTTCAAGGAGTGGGGAAGTCTAATAGATGTTATCAATTGTTAATAGATGTTACATTACATTACAATCTGAGTATTTTCTCTTTTCATAGGCAAGGAGGAGTTTCAGAGCTTTGAGGGGTTTAGTAAGGCTTCAAGGAGTTGTGAGAAGTAGTAATGTACAAAAGCAAACAGCAAATGCCATGAAGCAGATGCAACTACTTGTTCGGGTCCAAACTCAAATTCAGTCAAGGAGGATCCAAATGTTGGAAAACCAGGCACTTCAACACAGGAACGACAAGGAAATCGAGAGCAGCATGAGCAAATGGACTCAACTGGTATGTTTGGACCATCTTCATGAGTTCAATTCCTATTTAGTGGTGATAGTTTTGTACCATTCTTGTATCCGGAAATCATTATTCCATAATGATAGATGTTGATAGTTGTTGGTTCAAGTTGATCAGTTTAAATTTTATGATTTTCTAAAGGGCTTTTTCCATCTTTGGACCGTCTGCCTAAACTAATTACGGGCGCTAGACAAAATATACAAAACATATACATTGATTATGTATATAATATGTATATTATATATTTATGTATATTCATGTATATAGTATGTATATTTACACTTAATATACAGAAGATATGCGTTTTCTGGCTCTCTTTTTTAGGGAGACCCGAAAAAGGTAATTATCCCTTTTCTCTAAATAATGGTGCTTTCTTCTCCTTAAATTACCATGTGTAGAAGAATTAGTACAAGTTCCCTATTTACATAGGTATTGTTAAGCTACACCTCAAAATTTCTATTACATCATCATTTGGATGCAGGGATATCAGAAGTACTCAAATTAAAACTCTTGTTTTCTTGTTATGCAAATAGATTTTTAACTTTTCCTGTGATGTTATAGTGTGAGGCAGGTAACCAGGATAATTGGGATGATAGTTTGCTGGCAAAAGAAGAAGTAGAAGCAAGGCTGAGGAAAAAAGTGGAGGCAGTCATCAAGAGGGAGAGAGCAATGGCATATGCATATTCTCACCAGGTACAATAACACCTCTGTCCTTGAGAAGTTAAAGAAATACATTGTGGTCATGTATTCCAATAATTCCAGAAACTCATTATCCTTTTTGTGCAACGTGTGGAAATGGTGAAAAATTGTATCATGTATCTCACACAAATGACATTAATTGTGTGAGGCTTCTCTTTGACTCACAAAAAAAGTGAACTCAAATCTTACACTTTTGTGAGAAAAAAAAACTCACACAACTAGTGTCAGCTGTGTAAGGCACATAATAGAAAAGTTCAGAAACTCTAATTCACTTAGTATTTTTTTCTTTCTCTTCGGCTTGGTCCTCTTTCTTACCAGTTTCTTCTTTTATATTATGCAAATCCTGATAATAAGTGTGATTCTCAGCAATATAACAGGAGTAAAACACGGTATATCACCAGGGATAGGATCTAAGATTTAAACTTGATGGGTTCAACATTAAAAGTTCTTACCACGGAATCCATCACAATTTTGAACTTATAGGTTTAGAATTTAATATTTGTTGACATCTTAGTGATTTTTCACATGTATATGTATGCTCATGTTGAAAATGATAAGTTCATTAAACGTATGCATATCACTGGTAACTGGTGTTCAAGGTCTTGATAGTTGTTTGTTGTTATTGGTCTTTGCTAAGTACATTTTGGCAATTAAGTATCTCTTTTAACCGGTTTCAAGGCTAATGTTATTAAATTACCTCTTTATCAGCTATGGAAGAATGATCAAAAATCGGCTTTGGACATGGGAGCTAATGGTTTTCCGTGGTGGTGGAATTGGTTGGAACGTCAGCTACCTTCAGGAAACGCTAACAAGAGTCAATCCGCTGTGAAAGATATGAAACTAACACCACCAAGGGCAATTTCAGAGCACAAACCGAGTCCAACGCCTCTAAACAACATTACTTTCAGACGCATACTTTCTGATTACGATAACAATGAATCACCAATCACACCAATGTCGACCAAGTCAGCAATTCCAACAAGGGGAAAACAGATGATGCATACTCCAATTAGGACACCACAAATGAATAGCCCAAGTCTAAAGAAGTATTCGAGAGCTCGAGCTAGTGCTGCTAATAACTACCCTTTTGATCTTCCATTGAAGGACGACGATAGCCTCACGAGTTGTCCTCCGTTTTCAGTTCCACATTACATGTCACAAACTGCCTCAGCTAAAGCCAGAGCAAATAGCAATCCTAAGGAGAGAAATCCGGAAAAACAATCCAGTGACGCAAAGAAAAGATTTTCATTCCCTTTGACTCCAAATATTTGGTCTTCCAAGTGGAGCAAAGGCCCGGGAAAGGATTCTACTTCTCGAAAAGAAGTCGATAAACATGAGTCCATGGCAGACCATATAAGTGTGGATTCAAATGTTTCCATGCCCGCTGTTGTTGGTGGGAGGAGACCATTTAACAGATTTGTGTGATTGTTCTTTGTATGTTCTCTATTTTATTTTTTTTCCTTTTCTTGGATATTCATATTAACTTCTGGAGTTCATTTTGTTTGTTTTTTCGTTGTAATATGAGTGCATGGATTGTTGGATGGTACTCACAGAATAGTTATGTACAATAATGAAGAGGCCATAAGAAGATTTTACTATGATTTAGTGCCTCACTCACAATGCTTTGGTTTCAAATAAAGGAAGAAAACAAAAAGCTGGTGATTGAAATCTTTGTAGCAAGTTCAACAGAATCTGTTGCTTTAAGTTCGGATCATGTTTGACCCCCGTGGGGGAGACTATATCGGTGGATAGAGTTTATAGAGATCGTGTGAAATCTGTAAGGCAGGGACACCGTAGTTGATCTACTATAGTCAGAGCCATCCCTGGGGCGGAAAGATTCTTCATTCGAGTTAGCTTCTTTTGCTGCGGTCGAGGCGGCGCCGCTGCACAAAGCCCGGCCGGCGGGGCCTCCGCCCCTGAATTTTCTTTTATTAGTTTCAAATATTAAGATATGTATTAAAAATGACTTTAATTTTATTAGTAAGAGTTGTAGCCTAGCGGTTGAGGGTTCCTTTCAAAATTCATTCTTTAGTGAGAGGTCGCGTGTTCGAGTTCAATGAGCAGTGAATGATTTCTTTTTTTTTAAAACACAAAAAACAAATTTGGGCCCAAGCTCCAAGTCCCAACCAGTCGCCCCCCTCCCTCTTTAAACAAAATTTTTTTTTTAAAACACAAAAAACAAATTTGGGCCCAAGCTCCAAGTCCCAACCAGTCGCCCCCCTCCCTCTTTAAACAAAAAAACAGGCGGCCCTAGAGCATTAAAAACACCACAAATACAATCCAAAAACAAAAACTCCCCCATTAATTATTGTAGAACTTCAAAGTAAAGATCTTTTTGGTAAGTTAATGTTTTGAGAATTATTTTGCTCTAATTCACCATTAACATGGATTGATTCAATTGCATCAATATTTATTCCATTTTGCTTAGTGTTTCAAATTTCTCAAATCTCAATATTATATTTAATTTAGTGTTCTCAATATTACATTAAATTAATTGTGTTTAGCTTTAGATTTTACATTACTTTTATTGGTAATGTATGTAATGGATGACTTGTATTTTACATGATTACATTAAATTTAGTTTGTCTTTTTATTTCAATAGGAGAATTACAAATGGCTCCTACCCGAAAATATCCATCTGGACATGAAAAACGTAAAAAAAGAAGACACGAAGAAGAGTTCATCAAGTCTCAAAGAGGGGCATTAGATAGATTTGTTGTGAAGCTGACAAATCCATCACTTGAAAATTTAGCAAATGAAGAACAAAATGATGGTGGTGAATTACATGAAGGCTTGACATTTGAAAATGATGTGGATGAACATGTGAATTAAATTGAGGACAATCAAAGTGGTGATGGTTTAATCATAGAAAATGTTGTTAATGTTGGTGAAGCTCATGACGATGATGATGGTGATGGTGATGAAGATGAACTTGCTTCATCAATGGAGATTGATCTTATTTTTCCTAAAAGGAGACAAATATATAGAAAGAAATATTTTGATGAGCTCTCTTATGAGTCTTCCCAAATGCAACAAGAATCTCCGGAGGAAGCTTTTAGAGTTCATTACTTTTTATACATAGTTGATCAAACAATTGGGTCATTGAAGAAAAGGTTTGAGCAATATGAGGAATATGAAGATCTTTTTGGATTTCTTTTCACAACTGATAAGTTGAGCTCATTGAATGATGAGGACTTGAAGACTCGTTGCAAGAATCTTGAAAGAAAACTACAAATGAAAGAGGGAACAAGACCAAATATTTCAGATTTGGATGGGGATGATTTATATCAAGAATTGAAGATCATGCAACATATTCTACCACATTAAGCAAAAACAGCTAGTGCAATAATGAACTTTTTGAAAATGAATTATTTTCCCAATTCATTCATTACATATAAGATATTGTTAATTATTCTGGTGACCGTTGCATCTGCAGAGAGAAGTTTTTCTAGATTGAAGTTGTTGAAATTTTGTTTGAGATCAACCATGATGCATTCAAGATTGAATGCATTATCTTTGTTGAGAGTGAATTTCTATACATTCTTGATTATGAAAGATTGCTTGATGACTTTGTAGATAAAAATGCAAGGAGATCAATTTTCTATGCCTAATGTAATGATAGTTTTTCTTATAAATCTTTCATGTAATGACATTAAGGTATCTCTTTCGTAGTATTATTGTTCTGAAATTGAAAATATTGAATCGAATATAGTGTTTACTATACATTTATTTGATGTTTTGATCAATAATTTTTTTTAATATTGATCAATTAGTTAATTTTAGTTTTTCATGTGAATAAAAAAGAATCTCTTTTTGTTTCTCGCACCGAGCCCTTAAAAGTATAGGAACGTCCCTGTCTATAGTTGTCGATGTCCGACTTCGATCTGATTATGGACATGAATTTGTTGGCTTCATGTTACGCAATAGGTTGATTGCTATGCTAAGCTTATAGTTATACCATATGAAAAATAAAATAGTAAAATTACAATGAGCATTAATAGCCTTATTTTGGAGTACTCATCTTGTATTAAAAAAAAACTGAAAAAGGTTAAAAATGCTCCTAACATATAGAAAATGATTCAAAATTGCTCCATTTTCACCTATTGGGCCACAATAGCCCTTAAACGTTAATATTTGGGTTTAAAATGCTCCTTTCATCTATTGGACCCCAATTACTCTTAATTTTAATCATTGGATTTAAAATGCTCCTTCTTCCACCTATTGGACGAAGATCTAAGTGAATACTTGTGACTTTTTGTATTCGAACTCGTAACACTATTACATTAAATTTTGATCTTTTTACTATGAACGGTAACATTGAAACGGTATATATATGTTCTTGAAATTTGCTTCCTGTAACCTGGTATCATCGGGCTATTCTAATTCTATACATATATGTTGACCACTTAGACTTTCATTTTCATAGATTTGATTAAATTAACATTAGGTCAAAATCACATTTTTTTTCTTGCCCAGTGTTACTCGAGAGATCAATAATGTTGTATATAAAACATTCAAAAATAGCTGAAAAGAGTAAAAGAAGAAGCTAATGTCAAAGTTAGGCAAATTGTAATAACTGTGTTAGTTATGAAGTTACTTGACTAAGTATAACAACCTATACGGGTTATAGCTGTAATGATATTTTTCTTTTATGAAGTAAGTCAAGGAGGAGGAATACTTTTTACCAATTTAAAGAAATTAATACGAACAAGTGATTTTTAATTGTTTTGCGTTAATCCTGCTTAATTAAAGTCTCAAATGTGTCATCTCATAAATCCATTAAAAACTTTAACCCCAAAATTATTACTAAGGGAAATTAGGGTTCATCAGTTCAACTTAAGATTAGCATTAGCCTCAATTCAAAACCCATATTTTTGATATTTTTTAAATCTTTATTCTTTCAAATTCTAAAAGTTAAGATTGTTAGAAGTCTTAACAATACTTGGATAATTTTGCAAATTTGTGCAATTTTTGTTTACTTAGAAATCTCATAACATGTTACTTTGGCATCTACAATTACTCTTTTTAGGCAAAGGGGTGGAAAGGTTGCTGATGTTTAATTCATATAAATATCCCTTTTTTAGATTACCATTTAAATTTTATCTCTATTTTTAAAAATTGTGTAAATATAATTCTTGAAAATTACACTTATAAATAAAGTTAAGAGTCAAGTCAAATTAGAACTTTTAGAACCCTAACCCTATTTTTTTAACAAGGCAAAATTATTCAAAATGGGCCTACAGTTATGAATTGGAAGTTTTATCATTTTTTTTGTGCGGATTCTTCTTCAAAAGCACTGGTATTTAATTTTTTCTCCTCAAATCGTTGGTCTTTAATTTTTGTCTTTCGTTTAAAAATAATTCAAAGTTTCGGATTTGAACTTCTGCTTAGTCAAAAAATAAAATAAAATCGCAAGGCATAATTTGAATTTACAAGGTAGAGTTTGCAGACAAACTCTGTCTTACAAATCCAAACTAGAGATTAACTAGTGTCTGTCCACCGACAGTGAAGTTCTTTTTTACACGGTTAGTAACTTTAACCGGTAGTAGCCGAATTTTTTTCCATGTAAATCCCATTTTAAATTAATTTATTTTTATACTTTATACGTTGGGATCTGGGGAGGCTTTGCTTGTGTTTATGTTTTTTGTTGAGCCGAGGGTCTCTCGGAATCTATCTCTATCTTCTCTCTCCCCTAAGCGGCTAAACTCCTCTAGGATTTCACTTTTTATCCCAGTTATTCAAAGAAGGTACCCATCTATTAGAACTCACAATCGCAAGATGGGACGTTATTCTTGAGATTTTTGGGAAAGATTATTTTATATTTGTTGGATATAATTGTTGGAATCAAAGAAGTACGAGAAGTAAATAAATATTACAAATGTTCGAAAGGATAAACTAACAGCCAAGATTATAATTGTCGCAAGCTTGTTAAGTCTTGAATCTTGATAACCTGAAATCAAGAAACACTAAATCTGGATTGTTACAACTGTGGCTGAGTCGAGAGATGACTTGTCTTTAAGACAAGATTGCCCCATATATATGCTTTTACGTTAGCGGGCAATAGTCTCCCAAGATAAAACAACAACTAATCAACACTACAAAGTAAATAGGTTGATTCTGATGAAGAAAACAAACATGAAATGACTTGCTGAAGAATGGAAAATTTAGAGGAGGAAAAGGAAGAGTTTCTGTTCTTTTCTTTCTATTGTTTTTGCTGCTCTCTTTTTTTGTTTTTGGAATCCTATCCCTCAAATCTGTTTCAAGTCTCAATATATAGTGTTTAGGAGGAGGAGAGGTGTTAAGAGGTGTAGTCATGGCCAGAAACGTTTCAGATGGTTAATGTCATAAACTGTTGGCTTTCTGGCTGCTGACAGCATTTCTGAAACTCCAGGGACCAAACTGTAAATACTAAACAGTTTGGGGTCCAAAAGATAATATCAGAAGTAGTGCCGTAGCCCGAAATCGGACGGGCGGCGGCGCGTGTGTGGGGCTAGCCTCGAACCCAAGAACACCTAGGTCCTCCCTCCTTCAAACACATGGGTTACCCCTTGGGGTCCCAAATCTTTATCCATTTTTTAGGCTTATAAAAAGAACAATTCTTCATTTTCCCACCGATGTGGTAGATTCGTCACACACCATATTTCCATGCCTCAAGCACCTTAATTCGTGGACCAATATCTCTTTCATTTCTTAATGAAATTTGACGATCCTTGGCCCTACGGTCATCTACCCACTTAGTAGATTATGCACGTATGAAGAGACAAAGCCTCCAACATGCGAAACTCTAGTGTTTAAGTCATTAAATATGGGTGGACGCAACCTCCCACCAAAGGCAAATTTCCAACAATATTTACGGTGAGAAATTCATCTTACGGTGATATTGCAACAACAGGGTTGTAATTGATTTACCCTTATAACTACTCCATTATAGAGTCTAGGATGTTTCAACCCTATCTCATCCTCTTCGTAGTTTTTTGGTATGGTGGATTCAGATTTTATATTTACTATGTATCATCATGTTTCAATAAATGTGTATGTTGTGTGTCTGTTTTACAATTTATCTTCACTATAAAATTTATATTACAATATATTTTCTATCTTATAAGATGACTATCATTATCAAAATCATCTCTTGAAGAAACCTCTTGTACAATTAATTGATGGGGAAGTCTCAGAAAAAGAAACCTTCAAATAATAAATATCTTAGAAAGAACCAAAAACAAGTTCTATGGTGTATTTAGTTTACTAAGGAGCAATGATAAAGAGGAAAATTTGACAAATATGATGTGTGCGAAGTGAACTTAAAATGCCAGATTTCATACTTGGTTATTTTTTTCTATCAGCTCTTTATTATTTCTAAAAATTAGTAACTTCCAATACATAAACCCTGCAGGTGAATTTCAAGATGACAGAAGGGACACATAAGATGGACATAAGGCTATGGGAAAACAAGACTTGGGGTGAATTTTTAGTGAAGAATTGCAAAACGCCTATTTTTACACTGCAGAATTTCTATAGAGTTATAATACATGCCTTGTTAGCCTACAACAGCTGGACTTTGTGAAAAGTGCAAAGAAGAGAAATAAGGTTGTCGCAATACGTATCTATATTTTTGGGGCATATGGAGAGAGATATAGATGATGTTTCCATATTTCTTCATTGAAAACTAGTTGTTCTTTTGAACTTGTATAGTTTGTAATTTCTCGTGATGTAATTAATGTAATGTAACGTTTGATTTTGTTTGCTCTTTATCTACATAGGAGTCAATGTCTTTGTACAAGTTTGCACCCAATGGATGTCTTTTTAATGAAAGTATTACTTCAAAGAATAAAAGATATTGTAGAAATTTCTGATGTAAAGCTCGGGATGTTATAGCATGTTCTATGTTTTATTGTCATTATTGTTTAGGGCTAAGCAAATTATTGTTATACTATACTAGTAATGCATTTTTTATTGATTGAAGAGGAAATTAAATCATACTATTGTGTATGTTTTCAGTTGCCATTACAATTGATATTAGGATATTGTTAAATAAGGCAATGCCTTATGGCTCTCGGATTTGGCCATATTTGGCTTTCGAATTTGTTGGCCAGATTTGGCTCTAATTCTTTTGGTAATTGTTAATATTAGACAAGGTAAGAATCTTGTATATTAGGAAAATATATGTGTAATATATAGGTTACCATAATTAGGAATATACACTACCATAATTGTAGAGTTACCATAATTGTAGAGTTAGAATTATGGTAGAAGAAAGCTTTGTAACTTGTATATATATCTATTCAATCAATGAAAATAATCAAGGGGATTATTTCTTTCATGGTATCAAGAGACTAGGTCTAAACAAAAGTTCTTCTCTCAACTTTTGCCTTGTGGCCGAGAACCCCCCCCCCCCCCCCTCGGGTTTTCTCTCCAAAATTTTGTCTTCCGCTCTAAAAAAAAAAACCTCTCTTAAATTTCCCCTCCTTCTTTGTTCTTTTAATATGTCTAAGAACAATTTTCACCCTCGCCCTCACGGTTTCCAACATCAAGCTCAGTGTCCCTATTGTCCTTGAGATGGAAAACGTTCAATATGCAACGTGGGCAGAGTTGTTTAAAATTCACGCTATATCTTATCAAGTTCTTCATCACATCATTCCTCCCGCTAGACCCCTTCCTGCGGAGGATCCTGAGTTATGGATTACGCTTGATGCTACCGTTCTTCGGTGGATATACGCCACAATTTCACTGGACCTTCTACAGACGATTATGGAGCCAGATACCACGGCTATGGCTGCATAGAATAGATTTCGTGACATATTCCAAGACAACCAACATTCCATTGTCGTCACACTCGAGCAGGAATTCTCTCTAGTTCGAATGGACGAATTTCCGAACGTTTCTGCATATTGCAAGAAACTAAAGAAGTTGGCGGATCAACTCCGTAATGTTGGCGCACCAGTAACAAATAATCGTCTAGTTCTACAGTTGGTTGCCGGTCTTTCGGAGGCTTATAATGGTGTTGGAACTCTCATTCGCCAAAGCAACCCTCTTCCCGACTTCCATCAAGCCCGCTCTATACTGACGTTGAAAGAAGCCGGTTTGGCTAAAAAGGCGGCTACCGGAGCAAGCCCAGTTGTCATGGTGGCATCCTCTCCTAGTCCTTCGGGTTTTGTTAATAATTCGGGCCAAAACCATAATAATGGTGGCGGCAAGAATAATCGCAAGAATAATAACAAAAATCGCGGGGGCAAACGCGGCGGTTCTGGTGGCGGTTCCGGTAGTCAACAAGCAAGCGGTGGGTCCCAGCCAGGGTACAGTAGCCCACCACCGCCATGGGCCCAGCAGTGGGGCCAATGGCAGTGGAACCCGTACCATCCAGCAGCAGTTCCCAGTGGCCAGTGGCCAGTGGGCTGGCCACCAGTCCAGGCCCAATACCCAGTAGTGGCGGCCCACTGGCCAGTGGCCCAGCCGGCGGTAGCAACAACAGCTACGGCCCAGGTGCACCACGGACAGGAGTTCTTGGGCCCCGACCACCGCAGGCCCATCATGCAGCAGCCCCACTCAGACTGATATCGAGGCCGCGATGCACACACTAGGGTTATCTCAACCGGACCCAAATTGGTATATGAACACCGGTGTCACCACTCACATGACTTCCGAATCAGGTACTCTCTCATCTTATTCCAATTTGAGCACCCCTCGGGGGATAATTATTGGTAATGTCAGTTCTATTCCAATTCTAGGGTATGGTCAGAAAACGTTGTCTCCCCCCAATCCACCACTCCTCTTGAAAAATACTTTACATGCTCCTAAATTGATTAAAAATTTAGTTTCTGTCCGAAAATTCACAAATGACAATTCTGTTTTCGTTGAATTTGATCCTTTCGATTTCTCTGTGAAGGATTTCAAGACGGGGAGTCATCTCATGAGGTGTGATAGTAGGGGGGATCTGTATCCTATCATGCCCGATTTCAGTCCATCGAATTGCCATCGGCTTTTGCGCCATCTCTCCTTTGTGGCAGTGCGGGTCTCCGGGATCTTCTATTTTATGTTTTAGTTAAAAATAGCTTTATTTCAGGGTACGAGTCATACTCCACTTTGTCAGTCTTGTTCTTTAGGGAAAATTGTTAAGCTGCCATTTGTAGACTCCAATTCTCATACTTCAAAGCCATTTAAAATTATTCATAGCGACTTATGGACATCTCATGTTCTTAGTTCAATGGGTCATCGATGTTATGTTCTCTTTTTAGATGATTATTCTAGATTTTTGTGGACGTTTCCAATTGCGAATAAATCACAAGTGTTTTCCGTCTTCATCAAATTTAGAGCGTTCATTCGTACTCAATTCGAAAGAGAAATAGAAAAATATTCAATGTGATAATGGGAAAGAGTATGACAATAGGGAGTTTCGGGAGTTTTGTGCTAATAATGGGATAAATTTTTGTTTTTCGTGTCCTCATACATCTTCACAAAATGGGAAAGCCGAACGCAAAATTCGTTCCATAAATAACATTGTCCGAACTCTCTTAATTCATGCCTCCGTACCTCCATATTTTTGGCATCATGCTCTACAAATGGCCACATATCTTCTTAACATAATTCCGCCTAAAGGTCTGACATATTCTTCCCCCCTCAAAATCCTATATAATAAGAACCCTTCTTATTCTCATCTTCGGATTTTTGGGTGCTTGTGTTATCCGTTATTCCCATCCACCACAATTAACAAACTTCAGGCTCGGTCTACCCCGTGTGTGTTTTTGGGTTATCCGTCGAATCATCATGGTTATAAGTGTTTTGATTTATCCTCCAAGAAAATCATAATAAATCGCCATGTCATTTTTGATGAAACCCAATTTCCTTTTACGAAAGTTCATACTCCCGAGCCTAAGTCGTATAATTTTTTGGATGACCAAATATCCCCGTATATTATTCAGAATTTTTGGGACCTCTCCCGCACCCTAAATCCTCCGGCGGGCCCACCGCCCGCATTGGACCCCATGCATCGTCTCGCCCAGTAATTCCAGCAACTGGAACAGTTCCAGAAATTGGGCCAGTCCAGCCCAATTCTGGAACTGGTCCAGCCGACGAGTCCAACGATTAGCCGATTTGGGCCGGCGGAGCCCACCGCACCGCGCCGGTCCGTCCGAGCCGAGAAAATTCCCAAAATTCTCTCAATTCTTCCTCGAGTCATAGACCGGTCACTCGAAGTCAGCGGGGTATTTTTACACCTAAAAGACATTTTAATTTACATTCGGATGTCTCTAAATCCCCCTTGCCCCGCAATCCTGTGTCGGCTTTAAATGACCCTAATTGGAAAATTGCTATGACTGATGAATATAATGCTCTTATTGCTAATAAGACGTGGGAGTTGGTGCCCCGTCCATATGGTATTAATGTTATCAGGTCTATATGGATTTTTGCTCATAAGGAGAATTCAGATGGGTCCTTTGCTCGACATAAGGCGCGACTTGTTGGTAATGGTAAGACTAAGCAGGTTGGAATTGATTGTGGTGAGACGTTTAGTCTGGTGGTCAAACCGGCTACCATTCGCACTGTGCTTAGCTTGGCTCTTTCAAAGACTTGGCCAATTCATCAGTTGGATGTCAAGAATGCTTTCCTACATGGTGACCTCAAAGAAACAGTCTATATGCATCAGCCGTTGGGTTTCAGGGATCCCGACCACCCTAATCATGTCTGTTTGTTGAAGAAATCATTGTATGGACTTAAGCAATCTCCAAGGGCCTGGTACACGAGGTTTGCTGAATTTGTTTCAACTATTGGGTTCACTCACAGCAGGTCAGATAATTCCTTGTTCATCTACCGCAGTGGTTCGTCCTTGGCATACATCCTGTTGTACGTGGATGATATCATCTTGACTGCCTCTTCAGATGCCTTACGCCAGTCTATCATGACCATGCTCAGTTCTGAGTTTGCTATGAAAGACTTAGGGCCTTTGAGTTATTTTTTGGGGATTGCCGTCAAGCGTCATTCAGGTGGGTTGTTTCTGTCTCAACGGAAGTATGCTGCTGAGATCATCGAGAGGGCTGGGATGTCATCCTATAATTCCACCTACACGCCAGTTGATGCAAACCCAAAACTAAGTTCCACAGCAGGTACACCATACGAGGACCCGACCCGCTATCGCAATCTTGCAGGGGCCCTCCAGTATCTTACCTTTACCAGACCGGATATTACATATGCGGTTCAGCAGGTGTGTTTATTCATGCATGATCCCAGAGTTGAGCACATGAATGCAATCAAACGCATCATTCGGTATATTCAGGGGACACTAGACTATGGGTTGCACTTGTATCCGTCATCTACATCCACACTTGTTTCCTACACGGATGTTGATTGGGGTGGTTGTCCCGACACCAGACGGTCAACTTCTGGCTACTGTATGTTCCTTGGCAACAACTTGGTCTCCTGGTCAGCAAAAAGTCAGGCAACCCTATCACGCTCAAGTGCCGAGGCAGAATATCGAGGGGTGGCGAATGTGGTCTCCGAATCATGTTGGCTACGTAATTTACTTTTGGAGCTTCATTGTCCTATTCAGAAGGCAACCTTGGTATATTGCGATAACATTAGTGACATCTACCTTTCAGGTAACCCAGTTCAACACCAACGTACTAAGCATATCGAAATGGACATTCACTTTGTCCACGAAAAGGTTGCAAAGGGTCAAGTTCGCGTATGCCATGTCCCGTCGCGTTATCAAATTGCAGACATCTTTACAAAGGGTCTACCAGCGGTTCTCTTTGAAGATTTTAGGGACAGTCTCAGCGTTCGAAGACCGCCCGCTATGATTGCGAGGGTGTGTTAAATAAGGCAATGCCTTATGGCTCTCGGATTTGGCCATATTTGGCTCTCGGATTTGCTGGCCAGATTTGGCTCTAATTCTTTTGGTAATTGTTAATATTAGACAAGGTAAGAATCTTGTATATTAGGAAAATATATGTGTAATATATTGTAATAAGTAGGTTACCATAATTAGGAATATACACTACCATAATTGTAGAGTTACCATAATTGTAGAGTTAGAATTATGGTAGAAGAAGGCTTTGTAACTTGTATATATATCTATTCAATCAATGAAAATAATCAAGAGGATTATTTCTTTCAGATATCTTAAGTTGATTAATTTGTGATGTTGTTTCGATATTCTGGAGCATATGATTTGAAGTTATTCCAGTTAGACTTGCAGTTTCAGTTATGTGATAGGTAATGGTAGAGATTGCACAACAGACTTTGTACATCTGAAAGAAATTTATATTGATGGATTATGGATAAATATCATCAATAATCAAGGAAGAAAAAATCATGTATCGTACACAGGTCGGAGTAGCTCTGAAATTTGTAAATCACGGACCAGGAAAGAACAAGCTAATTAACTATCATTTGCAGAAACAAATGCATATATGCTAAAACACCAGCATCATAGTACAAATTAATTTGGCTATTGTGAGTGAAGTAAACACACAATCAATAATATAATGACTAGAGCTTGAGTTTAAAATTGCGATATTAATTATGAGTAAAATTCAAAACAGAATCTTGAACAAAAAAATTATGGTTTATAACTCAAAATTCTTTGCATCTCTCCTTGCATCTTTTACAGTTTATAACTCATAATTCGAAGCTAACTCATAGATTAGAAATCTCGATGGTATGGATAGAAAGTTGCTCTCATCAAATTCTGATAAAGTATTTTCATGAAGTCATTTAGCAATGTATATATGCTATAAATAATTTTAAAATACAGATGAACACAATAAAGCAAACCTATCGTAAATAAAGTAGGATATGAACCACCACTGTCATTTTGTCCTTGAAAAGATTCTGTGTGATTGAAATTGCTTTAAAAAGAAATAAAAAAAATTGTTATCTGAAATTAAAATGATGCATAAAGCATAAGTCTTAATCAGGATTGACATGATTGTTAAAAGGAAAAATTTACCATTTCAGATTTTGATTTAAGGGGTGATTCTATGCTTTTAGATTCCACTTCAACTTTAGACTTTGAACTGCACATTAACCCAAAATGAATAATAAAATTACTTAATTCTATATTTACTTAATTTGATTGCCAATTAAAATGAATAATAAAATTACTTTACTCCTTTGCCCTTTTTTGTAGTTTTGATTTTCCCTTTCTGTTTTTTAGAAAAGCTATTTTTACCTTCGGAGAATTTTATTTGGGTCGTCGCAAGGTAATATTTTCTCTTTGTTCACTTGAATTTAAATTCACGTTTGGCTCGTTAACTTGACCATCACATACATTATCATTCTCAACCTCGTATGAAAGTTCATCAAGTTCTTCACATAGTTGGAATAATCTTTGATACGCAAATTCATTGTTAGAGTAATTATGGAAGTATCTATTACCTCTCATTATTATAATTGATATTGTAATATATTATAATTATTGTAATTGTAATTAGTATCTTATAATTTAGATAAGATAGATTAGTCTTCCATTAATCAAGCATAAGATGATTGTATATATATATTATATCTTTGGGAGAAGATTAATCAAGGAATCATTTCCTACATGGTATCAAGAGTCAAAGATCTTTTGCCCTAAACCCTATTCTTTCTTTCTCTTACACGATTTCTTGTCTATTCCTATTCATATTTTTTGGCCACCTTAGTTTAGGCTTTAATACACCCTAAAACCTAAACAATCCCTAAAACCTAAAACTAAAACACTAACCTAGCCGAATTCTATCCCCCTCCCCCTCGGCTAAACACATACTCCTCTTCCAAAAACTAACCAAAATCTAGGGTTCTTCCATCCACTTCAATCAAAACACCACCCACTTCCCTTCTTCTTTTGATTTCTTGTGGAACCTATGACCGAAAAATAAACCTTTCATCACACTTTTGCCGTTAATAACGTCAAGAACTTTATCTCCATAACTCTTGAAATGGAGAAAGGTCAGTATACCTCATGGGCATAACTATTCAAAATTCATTGTCGTGCTTATGAGGTGATTGACCATATCCTTCGTCCGAGTCACCGTCGGATACCACTACGGTGGACAAGAAATTATGGTCTCGGTTAGATGTTATAGTCCTTCAATGGATTTATGACACAATTTCAAATGATCTTCTCCATACCATCTTGGAACCCAATTCTACGACTCAACATACGTGGGAACGGTTGCAAAACATATTTCAAGATAATAAAATTTCTAGGGAAGTTTATATTGAACACCAATTTACGAATGTTAAATTGGATGAATTTTCCAACATCTCAGCCTATTATCAAGAATTAAAGGTACTTGCGGACCAACTATCCATCGTTAGTTTGCCCGTAACAAATCAAAGGTTAGTCCTTCAGTTGATTGCGAGGCTGAATGAACAATATGATGGTGTTGCTACATTCATTCAGCAAAGCAATTCGTTGCCTCCTTTTTACGAAGCCCGTTCGAGATTAATTCTCGAGGAAACGAGGAAAGCAAAGCAGGCACGATCGGGCACAACCACTGTCGGAACCGCACTCGTCTCCACCAACTCATTTTCCACAGATTTGGAACCCCAAAATTCTGGTTTAGAGGGTCACGGTAATCGTTCTAATAATGTTCAAAATAGGGTTCAAACCGTAATAATAAAGGAAAAAATAATGGTGGAAAAGGGCGGGGGAGGGGCAGAGGCAGTGGCGGCAGTACCCACCGTGGGCCTGGGCCCCACAGTGGCTGCCCCTCTATGTCCATATACGACCTCTTCGTGGGACCGACCTCCTCCCTCTTCAAATCGCCAGCCTGGTATTTTCGAATCTCGTCCACAACATGTGTTTCCGGCTCAGGCACCATCTTCTATCGGTTATGCACCCATGGACATTGAACAGGCCATGAATAACATGCATCAAAGTGTTCCTGATGAGTCATGATACATGGACACAGGGGCTACATCACACATGATGGTATCTCAAGGTAATCTCTCGTCTTATTGTAATATGAGCAATAATAAAAATATTGTTGTCGGTAGTGGGCAGGAAATTCCAATTCGTGGTATTGGTCAAGTAACACTACCCTCTCCACATCCACCTTTACACTTGAAAAACGTCTTACATGCGTCAAATCTAATTAAAACCTGATCTCTATTAGACGTTTTACAACTGACAATAATGTTTCTGTAAATTTTGATCCATTTGGCTTTTCTGTGAAGGACTTTCAGACGGGATGCCACTTATGAGATGCAATAGCACAGGGGACTTATATTCCATCACCTCTGTTTCCAAAAATAGAATGAAAAAACCATCAACCTTTGCTGTCATTTCTTCTACTTTATGACACAATCGATTGGGACACCCTGGAGCACAAGTCTTTAGTAATTTTAGGAAGAATAATTTGGTTTTGTAAAATAAACCTTTGGACTCTTTTATTTGCCAATATTGCGTGTTTGGTAAACATGTTAAGCTTCCTTTTGCCTCTTCTAATTCTCATACTTATATGCCATTTGATATTGTGCATGGTGATTTGTGGACATCACCTGTTTTGAGTTCTGCAGGTCATAAATACTATATGCTCATACTTGATGATTATTCAATTTTTTTGTGAACTTTTCCATTGAGACATAAGTCACAAACATCCACCATTTTTAAACAATTTAGTGTTTTTATCAAAACTCAATTTGGCAAAAACATTAAAAAATTTCAATGTGACAATGGGGGGGGGGGGGATTCATAAATGCGCATTTTAATGATCTTTGTCACCAAAATGGGATGTCTTTGCGTCTTTCGTGTCCACATACTTCACCACAAAATGGGAAAGCCGAAAGAAAAATTCCAACGATTAATAATATGATTCGCTCTCTTCTTATGCATTCTTTCACACCACCAAAGTTTTGGTACCATGCACTTCAAATGGTTACCTACCTTTTAAATATTATTCCTAGTAAATTGCTATCAAATGTGTCTCCTACACAAATGTTATATCATCGTCTCCCATCTTTTACACATTTAAGGGTGTCTGGATGTTTGTGTTATCCTTTGTTTCCATCTACTTCCATTAACAAGTTGTAGACTCGGTCTACTCTTTGTGTATTTTTGGGATACCCACAAAATCATAGGGGATATAAATATTATGATTTGACGAATGGGAAAATAATTATCTTCCGTTATGTTATTTTTGATGAGTCTAAATTCCCATTTGCTAAGTCTCATGTGACATCATCACCTTCATATGATTTTTTGGATAATAGACTACATCCGATTTTACACCACCATCTTTATACCCAAACACATATGGAACCAACCCAACAAATTGCCCCACACCTTTCGATCCAATCCCGTTCTTGTGGCGGTCCGGCCCACGTAGGGCAGTCCACAACCACACTCTTAGCCCAAATCATTCCCCAAGCCCAGCCACATACCGTAACGGATACACCTAGTAACTTGGGCCACTATCCTTCCCCTCGGCCAAATGTACACGAGAACCAAACTACCCACCTAGTGATGGACCAGCCTCGAACCATTGAAACCCGTGCCATGCATGGGATTTTTCAGCCCAAACGTCATTTTAACCTACTATCATATGTTCAAGCATCACCTTTACCAAAAAATCCCAAAGCTGCCTTATTCGACCCGAATTTAAAAGTTGTCATGTTAGAAGAATTTAATGCTCTTATTACAAATAAGACGTGGGAATTGGTACCACATCCGTCTAATGTGAACATCATTCGGTCTATGTGGGTTTTTTGTCATAAGAAAAATTCTGATGGTTCTTTTGCGAGATACAAAGGTCGTCTTGTTGGTAATGGCAGGTCTCAGCAGGTTGGGGTAGATTGTGGTGAAACGTTCAGTCCGGTAGTTAAGCCATCAACTATCCGAACTATTCTCAGCTTGGCTCTTTCCAAATCTTGGACCATTCACCAGTTGGATGTTAAAAATGCATTCTTACATGGCAACCTACATGAGACAATAGACATGCATCAGCCGTTGGGTTTTGAGATTATACCGTCCAGATCATGTTTGTCTACTCAAAAAATCCTTATATGGTTTGAAACAAGCTCTCGAGACATGGTATAACAGGTTTGTTGGATTTGTTTGAAAATTGGGATTCTCTCACAGCAAGTCTGATCAATCATTGTTCATTTATCGAAAAAGGACGGACGTGGCATATATCCTTTTGTATGTCGATGATATTATTCTCACATAGCATCATGCATTTCACTTCGAATCCATTATGTCCCTTATTGCAGCAGAATTTGCAATGAAGGACTTGGGTCCGTTGAATTATTTTCTTGGCATTGTTGTCACTCACTATGCATGATGGTTTGTTTCTCAATCAAAAAAATATATGCCGAGGAGATAATTGACAAAGCAGGGATGTCCTCCTGCAAACCATCACATACTCCAGTTGACACTAAGGCGAAGTTGAGTAACGCTGCAGGTACTCCATACAGCGACCCTACACATTACTGCAGCCTTACAAGTGCATTGTAGTATCTGACTTTTACGAGACTTGATATTTCCTATATGGTCCAGCAAATTTATTTACACATGCATGATCCGAAGGATGAACATATGGGGGCCCTCAAGAGGATTCTGCGGTATGTTAAGGGTACTCTTCATTTCGGACTTCATATGTGTAAGTCTTCCGTCTCGAGTCTTTCTGCCTACACTGATGCGGATTGGGGTGGCTGCCGAGACACACGTTATTCCACTTCCGGCTATTGTGTGTTCTTAGGTGACAATCTCATTTCATGGTCCTCCAAACGACAATCCACACTGTCTCGGTCCAATGTAGAGGCGAAATACCGAGGGGTGGCAAATGTTGTTGTTGAATCATGTTGGCTCCGTAATCTCCTACTAGAGCTCCATTGTCCGATTGAAAAGGCAACAATGGTCTATTGTGACAATGTGAGTGTGATCTACTTATCTGACAATCATGTTCAACATCAACGCACGAAACACATCAAAATGGATATCTTATTTGTCCGAGAAAAAGTTGTATGTGGTCAAGTCCGTGTTCTCCATGTATCGTCTAGTTATCAGATAGATGATATCTTCACAAAAGGTCTTCTGCGCGTAATTTTTGATGATTTCAAGGACAATCTCAGCATCCGAGAACCTCCAGCTAAGACTGCGGGGACTGTTAGAGTAATTATGGGAGTGTCCCATAATTACCTCTCATTATTATAATTGATAGTGTAATTATTATAATTGTAATTAGTATCTTATAATTTAGGTAAGGTAGATTAGTCTTCCATTAATCAAGCATGGGATGATTGTATATATATTATATCTTTGGGAGAAGATTAATCAAGGAATCATTTCCTACCTTCGTAATGCTTCTCAGACCGCGTAGCTCATTCGGAGAGCCCAAGGGAATGCATCATAATGTTATTGAACCATATAGTGGAAGACTTCAAACTATTCACATGCGATTTTTTATTTGAAATGTCATTAATTTTTTCTTTGATTGCATACCTTGTCCACCGATCCAATAGATAACATGGTGGAAGTGAGTGAATCTGTTTCATTATAAATACCATAAGTACATGCCTACATAAAATTTCCATGAACTCAAACTTGTGACAAGAACAAGTAGTCTCTTTCAATACAAGATTCAATCTAACAATGTATGTTGGTGTTTGTCTTTGAAACAAATGCACTTTATATGTGTATATTTCATCCCGAATCTCAATTTTTTCTGAAACAAATTTTTGAAATTGAATTAATTATTCTTGAGGTATTTGAAATATTTTTCTGGTATATACTTTCTCTGCTTCATCCTCCATAGGATATAAAGTTTTCAAGATAGCCTTTGAATGTTTTTTTTATAATCCTTCTCCCTTACTTTATCATAACTTGTGTCAATAACTTTATCATATTGCGTCACAAATATACTCATTGGTGTACTAGAGTTAAGATAATCCTTAAAAAATTTATTCATGCTCACACTTCTTTGAGTTGTTGACATTACAACACAAAAAGTAGTTCACACATATGCTGGAATCCATTTCTCACGATCTGCGTATATTTTATGCAACCAACTTTATTATTTCAAATTGTACATTTTCATTATATTAGCCCAAGCAGATTCAAATTCCTCAGGAGTGGTTGTACAATGTAAACACCTACTAAGCTCACTTTGAAAATCATCAAATTCATGAAAAACATAACTTAAATATTCAGGAATCTTCTTCTGAATGTGCCACATACAAAAGTGGTGCGCACTATCTGGGAACACCTTTGCAACTGCATTTGTTATTGCAACATCTTGATCTGTGATTATTATAGGAGGGGCAACATCAAATATTGCCTCTTGAAAAGTGTGAAGTAACCACAGAAAAATTTCTTCTGTTTCGTCTAAAAGAAGAGCACAACCAAATAAAATGAATTGGTGATGGTTATTAACTCCAATAAATAGCACAAAAGGCATCTTATTTTATTTGTCAAGTATGTAGGATCAAATATGACAACATCTCCAAAATTCTTGTAAGCTACCCTAGACCTAGCTAAATGACTTTCTACATCCATTTGTATTGCGTAAAAGAATTATGGGCTCTCAGACCAAGGATCGAATCCCGTCAGCGGCAGTGTGGGGGTTTCTTCTTGAAATAAAGGAGGGCCCCTTGTGCGCAGCGTGGTAGTGGTCTAACCTTTGAAATCAATTGAGTCACCATGATTTACCTCCTTCACAGACCTGTCGGACCGGGGTGTGGGGGCTCCTGGGGTGGGAGATTCCACCTTTTGGAGGAAAGAATTATGGGCTCTCAGATTGACGCTTTTGAAAACTGTCCACCTCCTTTCTCAAGATAGATTTGCCTTTTAGTGCTCAAATAATTATGAATATCTCGTCCAGTTACATTGAAATTCTCTACACCCCTAGCTTGATTAATTAACACTGATGCAATTTTACTAGGACGAATAACAGAATTATCTAAAAGATCAATAAGATTCTTCTGAGCCTTTGATTTTTTTCTTTTTGATTGCAAAAATTTCTGGCTATGGGGAGAGGCAAGTTCATGATTATGGCTTGAGACAAGCCACTTTTCTTCTTCTTTCTTTGACAAATATATCATCACTTTACACCCTTTCCTAGTCTCATCTCGTTGCCTATTGCTCTCAAGACTTCTCTTTGAGCGAAATCCTTCTTTTGAACAAACAAACTCTTGACCAATTATCGATTTATATTTTCTTGATCTAATGATCCTATTTTTATGCACACTAAAGCCATTACAATGAGCATAATCAAGATAAAACTTAAATGCATTATCAAGTGATTGAAACTCCATATCGATGTAGGGCTCTCGGTTCTTCATCCCTAACTCCTAACTGAGGAATAAAAGGTACAATTGCATTCATGTTGCTTTCTATCTCCTCCAAGGAAGCTTCAATTTCTTGTGCATTTTGCTCTGCTTAAATAGAGATTTCAAGAGTGTCCTGCAATACAATTATTAAATGTTAGATTAAACACATAAATTTAGCTTAAAAAATTAAAATATTATTCAACATAATGTAGTGGACTTGTCCAATTTACTGAAAAGTTGTAAGAAATATTCTCTATACAATTATCATTGTCACCACAAAACATAAAATTATTCGTACAATAAAGCAAAAAAAATTGTTTGAAATAGTGTTCAGATATCTTTGGTACAATCTACTTTGGGTATTGTTTAAATTGGAGTACATATGGTAGTATATGAATTAATATTTGTTTCCATTTAATTTGTGTCTTAATGGAATGAACTAAAAGAAAACGCTCTTCTTGATTAAGTCTGAAGTAATGGAAGCACCTATATATTCAGACACCGTTCGCATTGCAACGAAGATTTAATAAGTTACGAGTAGTTTTTTTATTTAAAATTTGGTGTGTTGATATAACACATTATAAACAGGATTAAGTGTATTCTATACACCTCTAAAATTTGAAAAAGAAGAAGATAATGAGTAAGAATTTACCAAACATATTTTTTTTGTACTGTTGATTGTCTCAAATTAATTCAATGGTGTATGATGGCTGCTTCAATGACGTTGAAGACGAGTGTGATACTAATGAGGAAGAAGACTAGCGGTGAAAGAAATTCTTTCTATTTTTGGTAAGACAACGTAAGAATCCTAAACAAACTTGATATAATTAATTCAGAATCCTACTTACCTTATAATACTCCTTTGTCATTTTTATTTAACTATTAAAATATGAAAATACTTAATAGCAAGTTAAAAAGCCACTGACCGTGTAAAAAAGGACTCCATTATCAGTGAACACTGTTAGACTCTTCAAATTATGCCTTGTGCTTTTTTAATTTTTTTTTTTTTTATTGAGTTGATATTCGAACTCAAAACTCATATTTTTTAGGCGAAGAATAAAATTTAAAAATTTCAATTTGAGGGACAAAAATTAAAGACCACTGAGGGTCATTTGTGCGAATTTCCCAAGTTTTAGCCTGTGTGTGTGTAGTATAGCCCACTAGAATGTGGATCAATCTGGCCCTAGCGCACTAGAATGTGGACCAATCTGGCCCATTTTAAAACTGATAAATCACTTTCCAGGAAATTAAGCCTAAAGAACTTAGCAATAGATGTCCTTGAACTTTTGACTCTCACTTGTAGGTAAACTTTTATGGTCAAAAATTAAAATTTTGAAATTTTGCATATTGGATAAGTGATATCAAATGTTCAAGATCGCCCACCTCCAAGACCATTCTTGTAAATCACGCATCAATTTCTCCTTTTTTCTACCCTACTTTCAAGAGTGTGAGTGTTATAGCAATTGCTTTACATAAATATCACCCATTTTAGTTCATCGTTCAAATTTTATTTTTATTTTTAAAAGATGTGCAAATGTTGTCCTTCAAAAATTATTCTTTTGGACAATGTTAAATTTTGATTTAATGTTTACTCATATATTGCTCAATCTAACCGACAGAAATATTAGACTATTATCCGATGCAATAACTTATAATTTTTTATATTATCGTCTAAACTTTTCTAATAGAATTATTAGTTTTTTGTTTCAAAATGAATATTTAGACTGCGATCTAAAATATCCCTAAATTTTCAGAGAACTAAAAGAGACATTACCTAAAGGGAAACTGGCTAAAGTTTTGTAGTATAGGCCATTTAAATATATAAAATTTTATGTGGCTTTCATGTTCTGGAAATTGTTTAGTGAATGACCCTCTTGTAGTTTCTCTTATGCACCTTTTAGACAACGGTCTAAAAGATTTCTTTTGATTAAAGTGAAATTTTTTGTAAGAAAATATTAGTCCATTGTCTAAATTTTTGTAAGTTACTACAAACTTTAGATGATAGTCTGAACAATATATGAGTAAACATTAAAATCGAGTATAACTTTATTCAAGAAGATAATTTTCTAAAGGTTATATTTGCACAACTTTTAGAAATAGAGACAAAATCTAAATGGTGGTCATTTACGTTAATCAGCGCAGAGCATAAACCTCAATAATTCTGGGATAAATAAGTAATGTATAATTAAAACTTATACTAGTAATTTAGTTAGATTACGTTTTTCTACCAAATGATAGTCTTATATTCATTCCTCTCAATAAAATTTATGGCGCGACTAATTCGGTTGTCATTTTACGTTGTACTCTGTTTTTAAAACTTTTTGCATAAATTCCCAATACATCGTTAAAATGAATTTTAAAATACGTTTTTACCTTTCCATCTTAGAGCCAGTTTGGCCAAGCGGTTAAAAACTGCTTATTTTGAGAAATGTTTTTTAAAAAGTTTTTTTCGAAAAAGTACTTTTGATGAGAAACAGTTTGGTTAAATTCATTTGAAAAGTGCATTTGATAAGCAAATTGTGTTTGGCTAATCTTCTTAGAAAAGTGAAATTGAGTATCAAATTACGAAAAAGGACAAGTATCAATGAACTTTAAATGAGTTTTTACTTTTATTTAATTAAAAATTTAAAGTACATATTAAAATTTTCAATTAATATAATACATAGATAAATCAAAGTCAATATTAAATATTGATATAATATCAACATGGTGATTTAAATATACTAAAGAAATATCAATCAAAGTAAATTTTAAAATCATTCCACTAATTAAAACTCAGCACAAAAATACAACATAAATTAAAATAAAGAATTATTAATTAAAAATTAATGAATTAATGGAGGATACACTTGGTAAATATGTATTTATGGTAGGGATTTTTTTGTCTTGTAAAAAATACATTTTTGCTTTTGCTTTTGCTTTTTTCAAGAAGTAGAAATCTCCAACCGCAGAAAAATTGATCTTCTACTTAAAAATAGTTTTACTAATTGGCCAAACATCTCAAATAAACAAAAAATGTTTTTTCTTTAAAAAACAAAAAAAAAGAAGCATTTTTTTGCCTCAAAATCGCTTGGCCAAACAGGCTCTTAAAAAAAGCGTTCGTTTAAACTGTCCTATTTTCATCATGGCAGTTAACTCTCTTTTTTTATACGATTTTCCCTCTAAAATCTTGTTTCTTCCATCTTCGTCTTGCAATAAGTTTCGGAATCATTAGTGCATTATTTTTCTCCTATAACAGTTCGTTTCATGTCTTATTCTGTATCAGGTAGAATTTTAGTTTTGTATTTTTTTTTTAATGTAGGTTATGTCTGCATGGGGAACACCATGGAGAAGCACATTTTCTTATTGGTTCCTTGTATTTTTAGTAAAGGAATATGCTACTTGATTTTTATTGATGAATGATTTACAATATATATAAGGTTATAAGAATATTTACTTTGATACAAACTAGGTAACTAATTAACCTAATTACAAAATTATTATAATTCTATCTAAAATAAGAGATATACAATTAATATAATTAATGAAAGAATATTGGGAAATATTCTATTACACCCCCGCAGTCGAAGCGGGAGGTTCACGAACACTGAGACTGGCTCGAAAATCATCAAATAGTATGCGCGGAAGTCCTTTGGTGAAGATGTCGGCAATCTGATATCTGGAAGGAACATGAAGGACACGAACTTGACCACGAGCCACTTTTTCGCGAACGAAATGAATGTCCATCTCAATGTGTTTAGTGCATTGATGTTGGACGGGATTGCCGGGAAGATACATCGCAATAGATCAGTGTCGCCTTTTGAATCGGGCAATGAAGCTCAAGTAGAAGGTTATGGATCCAACAAGACTCAGAGACGACGTTGGCGACACCTCTGTACTCTGCTTCTGCACTGGATCGGGATAGTGTAGGTTGTCTTTTGGAAGACCAAGACAATAGGTTATCTCCGAGGAAAACACAATAACTAGATGTGGAGCGTCGGGTGTCAGGACATCCACCCCAGTCAACATCAGAATAAGCAGTGAGACTAGTGAGCGAAAACCTGTATAGATGTAATTCGAAGTGAAGTGTACCTTGGACGTATCGTAAATACGTTTGAGGGCATGTATGTGTGATGATGTCGGACTGTGCATGTGCAAGCAGATTTGTTGCACGACATAGGATATGTCTAGTCTCGTGAATGTGAGGTACTGCGGGGCCCAGCCAGACTACGATAGTAAGTCGGGTCTGAATATGAATGGTCGGAATTAGCGAAGAGCTTGGAATTGGTGTCTACATGCGTGTGGGATGGTTTGCAAGATGTCATGCGTGCACGATCAAGGATCTCTTAGCCGTACTTCTTCTGACATAGAAATAGGCCGCCAGAATCTCGAGTGACAGAGACGCCCAAGAAATAACTCAAGGGGCCCCAGATCTTTCATAGCAAACTCAGAGGAAAGAAGAGACATAATGGACCGGCGGAGAGCATCAAATGATGTGGTGAGGATAATGTCATCAACATATAATAATAGGTAGGCCATGTTTGTACCCTTGTTGTAGATGAACATGGAATGATCCTGATCTGTTGTGTGAAAAACCGATAGAGGAGACATAATTGGCGAACCGTTAGTACTATGCTCGAGGAGCCTGTTTCAGTCCATAGAGTGATTTCCGCAACAGACACACATAATCTGGATGAATAGGATCCCTGAAACCCATAGGCTGATGCACGTATATCGTTTCATGAAGATCCCCATGTAAGAAGACATTTTTGACATCAAGCTGATGAATGGGCCAAGACTTGGATATGGCAATGCTGAGGACGGTCCGAATGGTTACGGGCTTTACGACCGGGCTAAACGTTTCATTACAGTCCACTCTCACATGTTGAGACTTGTAATCACCTACAAAACGAGCCTTGTACCTCTCAAAAGAACCATCAGATTTCTTTTTATGTCTAAAAATCCACATAGAACGAATAATGTTAGCATCGGGTGGACGGGATACTAGGTCTCACGTCTTATTATCAATAAGAGCATTATATTCGTCAATCATTGCGACTTTTCAATTAGGGTCGGACAAGGCATCCTTCGGGTTACGAGGGACAGGGGAAGGGACAACTGAAATGGAAAGGTTAAACAACCATTTAGGTTTATGAATTTCGTGCATAACACGTGTTTCTATGGTCCGAGAGTGTGTCTCGGGACGGGACGGGATGGGGGTTTGTCGCGGGACTGCCGGGAAGAGGATAAAGGGCAGGGGTGACGGTACTGGCTGGCCGAACCTCAGTTTGCCGAGAGGTGGCTGCGGAATCACCCTAAGGCGGGCTGTTTCGGGCCACCGTGGCAAAACCGGGTGGACAGCTAGTCCCGGACTGGCCGATGTGGTGGCGAATGCCGGGGTCTGGGACAACGGACTATGTAAATGGTGAATTAGAAGAGGGTTTAGGTCATCATCTAGGAAGTCGTAGGAATATCGAGGTGGCGAGTATAGAGAGACAAATAGGAATTGAGACTAATCAAATAAGACATGACGTGAAATAATAATTTTACGGGTTGACAAGTCATAGCACGAGTAACCTCGATGATTGGCAGGGTAACCCAGAAACACACGGGAAGACCGGGGTTGAAGTTTGTGAGTAGTCGAATGGAGAGGGTAACAAAGACATTCAAAATACACAAGTGTTGGTAGGAGGGGTTCCTACGAAACAGAACTTGGGTGGGCGACCATTGAGCTAGAGACTTGTTTGGGATTATGTTTAGGAGATATGTGGCCATGGAGAGGGCGTAATGCTCGAATTGAGGGGGAATTAAGGCGTAAGAAATTAGGGCACAAATGAGGTTGTTCATGGTTCGGATTTTCCGTTCGGCGTTACCATTTTGAGAGGATGTGTGAGGGCAGGAAAATCAAAAGATAAGATCATTTTTGGAGCAAAACTGTTTGAATTGGTTATTATCGAATTCCCTGCCATTGTCACATTAAAAATATTTAATGCTTTTTTCAAATTGTGTTTTCACGAAAGCACTAAATGAAGAAAAAATAGGGTAGACCTGAGATTTATTTCCAATCGGAAAAGTCCATAGAAAGTTGGAATAATCGTCCAAAAACAACACATAATATCGATGGTCAGCCGTACTCAAAACAACATATAACATTGTGATCCTGCTGCCTCAATGTCAGTCGTTGCATAAGTCGATGGCGGGGGGGCTGTGCTAAGTAGGCATGTTGTGGCGTGGGCCAAGTATGCCGGGTTGGGCCTGTCGGTTCTGAAGTGGAGTCCACGAGGATGTCGGATACGGGCAAGGCAAAAAAAAAAAAGAGAGGTCAAGGACGTTCTCCAGTAAAAGCCTAGCCTCATTCAATTGCCGCCTAATCCGGCACCCTATAGCTATAACATTATACGTGTGTAGATCCTTGACAACACAGAGGAAGTTGGAGTTGAGGTTTGAAGGCAAAATCCGAAGAAGGCACTGAAAGAGATAGTGAAACTGGTTGGCTAAAAAAGGGGAGAGAGAGGAAAGCGTGACGGTGGAGCCCACGCGGCCCACGACGGGTAGGTAACCCATGACGGAGGCTGCTACCACTGCCGCGCGGTCGTTGCTGGATGTTTCCGGCCGGCGGGGACTGCCGCGGTCGTTGCTGGATGTTTCCGGCCGGCGGGGACTGCCCCTTCCCGCCGTCGTTATTGCTGGAATTTCTTCGCCGCGGCCCTTGCTGGACTGCCTGCTCCGACGATTGTTACAAGAGGAAGCGGACTATTGCGGGTCTTCTGGCCGACTATTCTGGTTGCTGTAATGAGAGGCCATGCCGTCGGCGGAGGGACCAACGGTGGTGGTGAGGGCGGCGTCGGCAATGCTGGCCCGAGTGGTGCGGCGCTTGATTTTTCGAGTTTCCTCAAGGATGAGCTTCGAACGGGCCTCATAAAACGGAGGTAACGGCGTGTATTGCTGAAGGATGGTGGCAACACCGTCACAAAATTCGTTCAAACTTGTAATAAGTTGCATGACCAATCGTTGATTAGTGACTGGTGCGCCGACATTGGAGAGTTAGTCGCCAAGAACTTGAGTTATTGACAATAAGCTGACACATTTGGAAAATCTTTCGGATGAATGTCCTTGAACTGATTTTCAAGGTATAACGTTTGTTGAGTTTCGTTGTCGTGGAAAATACTTTTCAAACGTTCCCACGTTTGGCGGGCAACAACATTGGTATTGATGGTGAGCAACAAATCATTAGATATCGTGTCGTATATCCACTGGAGGACGACTGCGTCCAAACGAGACCAGAGTGCATCATCAGAAGTCGAAGTCGATTGTATGTTTGTGGACTTCAGCATGGGAGGGATGATGTGGTCGATAACTTCGTAAACACAACAATGAATCTTAAAAAGCTCGTCCATGAGGAGTATTGATTCTTTTCCATCTCAAGAGTCACACAGATGAAGTTTTTAATGTTGTTTACGGCAAATGCATGATGGAGTTTGATTTTGTCAGCCATGAAAGAGGAAATTTAAGAGGAAGAGTGAGGGAGAATGGCCAAAAAAACTAGGGTTCTATCGTGGGAAAAGAGGGGGTGGGCGGCCTAGAGAGGTCGGCGACTAGGGTTCCGACGTGAAAAAAGGTGGTGGCCGAGAAGGTGTATCGACGGCTAGGGTAGGGTTTGTAGTTTTAAGTTACTGATACCATAAATGAATATCTTCCTTGATTTTTATTGACAAACTAGGTAACTAATTAACCTAATTACAAAATGATTATAATTCTACTTAAAATAGGATATATACAATTTATACAATTAATGAAAGAATATTTGGAAATATTCTATTATCTAGTTCAATACTTATTACTCATTTTCTATATCAGCTACTTGCTCAAATGAGAAGGTCTACTAGCTTTCCAAAAACTTCTTACGAGTCCCACTCCTTTTTTGGCCAAGAACTGGACCAAGAATACTTCTTTGCTATTGGTTTGGTGTCACTTGTACTACAAAAAGACAAAGGGTTGTGGTCTTGAGTCTTCCTAATTTGCAACTTCTAAGGCACAATTTTCCCACTTTTGAACAATCTGTCCTTTCTCAGAGAGCTCAATCTTGGGAACAACAACTTCCATGGTGGCATCCCTTATGGCCTTGGCCACTTGCCTCGCTTGCGTGTGATTGATATTCAAAACAATCAACTCCAAGGAAATATTCCAACAAGTCTATGTCAACATCAGAGAATTTGAGTAATTCAAAGCAATAAACTTAGTGGTGCAGTGTGGAAAAGGCCATTTTATGTACTAGAACTCAGAATCTTGGATCTCTCAAGCCATAATCATCATCATACCCAGTGAAATCCCGCAACTTGGGGTCTGGGGAGGTAGAGTGTACGCAGACCTTACCTCTATCTTGATAAGTAGAGAGGTTTCCGAAAGACCCTCGGCTCAAGATAAAGTATAAACATCCTCCTATTGAAAATGCCACAAAATCTTAATCTTTGTCTTATTGTAATTACAACAACAAATCAAGTGTAACCCCACAAGTGAGTCTGGGGAGGATAGGGTGTATACAGACCTTACCCCTACCTTTGTGGGATAGGGAGGTTGTTTTCAATAGACCCTCAACTCAAGAAAAACGTTTTTCAGAAGAGTTTTGAAAAAAAAATGCAACAGTAAAGACTACTGCAATTGAATCTTCAACTTCTCTACATTTTGAAAGGGTCGATTGTGGTGTATTCACACTCAAGTTCATTGAGTTGCTAAGGGGTAAAATTGGCATAGCATAATCTCCACTAGGAAGTGTTGCCAAAACTGATGCATTCTAAGTGATGCATGCCAACAAAGAATCAAAAGGTTTTCTAGTGTATGTCTTCACATTGCTAAACCAAAGTTGACATAATGTGCTCTCCAGTCTAACCATACCCAGTTCCTCAGTCTCATCCTCGTGAAAGATTGTTGTGCTATCTTGCAAGCATCATCAAAGATATACCCAAGTGCAGTGTCGATTCAATCGATGTTCACTGCCCACCATCTTTTACACAGTAGCAAAATATGTCACCTTACATCCCTTCCCTCCCCTCAATTCTCTACATAAAGACCATTTGAGGATGCAAAACTTTACTGTAATGCTTGTGAGGGGAGGAGAAAACTTGCTAGGCACTACCTTTGTCATTATACTTCTGTGCAGTTGTCTTTTAATATCATGCCAGTAAACTCTTCAACTGCATCCAAAATTTTACGTAAAGATAAATTCAACCTCAGACCATCAACTTTACACTGCAGAGTTTGAACAGGAAACATTGACAGAAACAGCTTCTTCAGCTAATCAAGAAAGAAGCAGACTCAAAAGACCTGATGAACTATCGTAATGACTTAACTTCATACACATCCGTCATTTTAAGCCAAGAGGCCAAAAGCTATATACCTGACTTTGTACATAAAACTTGTTATCCCCTCACACACCTCCTATTTCTCTCTAGTCAATTACCAAAAATCCACCGTAGAAGCTTTTTCACTGTTATTGGCAGTATATATATCCACGTGGAAGTTATATAAGCAAAGAAACATACTCCACAGTTTCTTCTAAAAGTTAATTCCCGCTGATCATGTCACCAATATTATGCTACAAGTACCCTGGTTCAGTGCTAATCTGTATACACATTGGCCTGGCTAAGGTTGGGACAGAGATTGAAAGCCTTGAGATAAAGGTTACAGACCATACAACAAAATTTTAAGCAATTCAACAACTGCCTCCAGTCAAGAAAATACAGAGCAACTTATTGCATCTTTTACCATGTGATGGATGGAAGGATGACACAGCTATCTCTGTAGTGATTTAATCTGCTAGTACCCTATAATTACCAGAGCTTGCTATAAGTGCATCAACACAAGTAAGAAGTAATTTAATTTCAGATCTTCAAGCAGAAGAGAATGCTAAGAACAGTCACAGCAAGAAAGCATATGCCAAGATAATGTTTTCTACAAGGAATAGGAAACTCCTGTCGCATTTTCTTTTTCCAGAAATTATACACTTTCAAGAGATCCAACAAGGAAACGTTTCATAAATTTAAATGCCGGAAGCGAGAAGACGAACTAATCAAATGTATAGAGAATATTACAATATCATGACTCATCCAAAACAGAATCTCTAAAAGATTCTTGATCTAACATCCTACAAAATCATCTTTCATGTCACTTTGTAATAGATACTTGCTTTCCGGATGGATAACTACAAGATAAAGTGTTCGACAATAAATGCAACCTAACCAAGGACTCCAAATAATTCTTTTTCATTTTGACGGTAGAGGATAAATCTAAATCTGCAACAAGAAAAGTCAAAGAAAAATAAAGTAGATATCATTTGACAAAAGAAAACATTAATAAATTTCCAACGAAAGCAGAGGTATCTATGCTTCTTCGAGCAATTACTATCCAATAACTAAAACTGTTTCCGATAGACTGCGGACTCATAATCAGCTTTAACATTCTAGTTTATACATCAGCAGTATCACCTGATTAACTACTCTTTTGTACAAGAGATTTCTTCCAACAAATTTTGTCACAAAGGTTTCTCTGCGTGCTAAATCTGTAAATACCATTAAACTGTGCCAAACAAAAGGAGCATTTAACTGCCACAAAACTCTTACCTTGTATGAAGATTTTTTATGACAATATGAAGCAGCATGATAAATGCAACATTTCATTCTTCATTTTGATTTCCAAATCCGACTAGAACTTAATGACAAGAAAGCAGTTTATTAAGCGTTTTTTACTAAGGTGAGCAGTTTATTAAGCATTGATAACTGATAAGTGCCACGAAAGGAAAATTGTCAGCATGAATAGTTATATAAAGACAATTCTTACAGCATAGGTATGTTTACCAATATCTAGTTGTACATTGAGGTTCCCACTATGCTCACATATGCCTAGCTACATATGGCATCTAATGACCAGGCACACAATCCTGCTTGAGATAGACCGGACACTGCACAGCAAAGGCCAGTTATGTTTTTGTTCTTAGGAGTCATTTGGTTCGCGGACAAGCATACTTGTAAATTTTTTTTTGGATAGAGATACTGACAGCGTGTGCGCACCTTGACTAGTTCACGGAGCAACTTATCCAGCTCTAACTCATAAGCACAAGTTGCCAAGATAATTGTGCCTACTAATGCTTTAGCAGATCAGCTCACACCAAGTTATGCTTGGATATAATGCAGGAACAGTAATATATTGATTAACCACTGGATTATTGCATTTAATGACCAGGCACATAATCCTGCTTGAGATAGACCAGAAACTGCACAGCGAAGGCCAGATATTTTTTTGTTCTTAGGAGTCATTTGGTTTGCGGACAAGTATACTTGTAACTTTTTTTGGATAGAGAAATTGTCAGGGCGCACCTTGACTAACTCACGGAGCAACTTATCCAGCTCATAACTCATAAGCACAAGTTGCCAAGATAATTGTGCCTACTAACGCTTAAGCAGATCAGCTCACACCAAGTTATACTTGGATATAATGCAGGAACAGTAATATATTGATTAACCACTTGATTATTGCATTTACGAGCTGATGTTCAATTTTTTGTATCAAGATATATACTATGCAATTTAAACAAGTGTTCGGTTCAAATTTGACAAGATTTGTTATCAATAATATCCTTAGCCTATATTAAAACTTACTCAATCTAACATTAGTTTTACTATCATTTTTTTATATAATTAGTTTTACTATCATATTAAAATAAATCAAAATAATTAGCAAACCCAATAATTAATCAACTATTCTCAAGGCTAAATCAAGCAACAAGCTGTACATTTGATACTTTGAGTCCATGGGACATTTACACATTCATCAGCATCACCATTCTTACACTTCTTAAGTTCCCCTAATTTCCTAACTTCAGTGGTGAAGGTACAGAGGGACATGTTTAAAGCCAGTTAAAGTGGAGAGCTTTTTCCATCATATCTTTGATCAGTCAGGATCAGCTCCAGCTAACTTCAAAATGGAAGGGAAGGAGAAAGATGGACGAAGTCCGTCTCTAACTTCTAAATTCATTTGGATCGAGAGAAATAGAAAAAACATTTGAAAAAAAGAAAGAGATTTTAAGCTATTTAATTCTTCTTTATACAGGAAATTATTCTCAAAATCATAGTAAAAAGGTTTCCTTTAGAACTCTTGAATAAGAGGTGTCACTCTTAGCGGCTTCTGTTAATATATCTTTGGTCTTTGACTGAAAAAATATGAAAAAGAGAAACTAACCAGCGTAACAAAATCACCAGACATCTTGCCTGCTACAAACAAGAACTGCAGTAAATTGTTTTCTGTATGTATATCTAAACTTGTGCTGGTAATCAGTCAACTCTTCCACTTATTAGTTAAAAAAGACTGTCATTAATGGAATCGTTTTTCTGCTTTGGATTCAACAATTATTTGGCAATTTGGGCCTCAAGGATTGCAATAATAACAACGATGCATTTAAAGCCATATGAGTGATTAGAAGGACTTCGTAGGAGCACATGGGGGTCTATGCGGCAAATAGCCATATCTAGTGGAAATGAAACGGAGATAATACTAAAACACAGAACAAAGCACAAAAAAGAGTAAATTGAGTAATCACTAATATAGCTAATAATATCTAATTCACAATAACTGAACCATACACCAGATTAAAACACTACTTGTCTTATACTCCATAATGGTCTAGTATAGTCAGTGATAGAAGAATACCAATAACAGATAAATATGATCCCTGAGAATTCAAATTATGCGTTCACCTCAACTTGCTTTGGTCCTAGTTCAGGGTGTAGCAAACCAAGACCATCGTTACATTTCGTATCCAAAGAACCCTCCTTTCCATTTTGATACAATGGATTTGAAGTCAAAATTCTCAACCCTTTATCCCTATCAATCTCTAAAACCTCAGGCAATCCATTAGTACATCCCTTTGACATTCCTACATCGATCCTTATGGCTTTGTTATCACAAATTCCATTTATCCCACTTTCTTGAATTGTATGTCCCATTATCATCCTCTTCGCTCCGGGAATCGTAGCAAGCACATGTTCAAGAAGAGAACAATCACAATCCTTCGCCAACTCATTCGAAAACTTCCTCAACCAAACAATAGAATTCCTTCCCCTCACCAAATCCCTCGAAACTCTTCCTTTAACCCCACGAATCCAATCCCGCACTTCCTCATTCACTTTCTCCAATCCATAATCAACATGTTTAGTCAAAAGTCCACCATGCACAAACACAGAATCTCCAACAACAATAACTGTTTGATTTTTCGATAAAAATCTCTCCGAAATAGGACCATTCGGCCTTAATGCTGCAATTCGGATTCTAATCCCATCAAAATACTCCGGTTTAACATTGCGAAATTCGACGGGAATTCCCTCAAACAGATCCTTAACACACCCTATTTCCAACCCATCACATAACATTTTCATATCATTACCTACACAATACCAAAAGGCCCAATCTTTAAATTCTTGAAGACCCTTTTTAGTAACATACCTAAAATCACCATCAACATTCATAATTTCATGATTACCATTCATAGTAATTAAATTACCATTTACCTTTACAGCTTCCCTTTTCAATTTTTCAAGAAAATAAAGGATCTTTAACTCTTCACCACCACGATCTAATACATCACCTATTTGTACAACTGTAGTGGACCCACCACACCATTTATCATGTTCATCAATTAAGCCAGCAAGTTTAAAGGCTTGTTTGGATTTTTGGAAATCACCATGGAGATCACCTATAGCAATTAAACGTGTAGGAGAAGGGAATATTGTTTGTAATGGATTATTATTATGGTTTGATGAAGTGATTATTGGTGGTGGTAAAAAAAGGCCACCACTAACAGAGAAATCAACAAATGTGTCAATGAAAGAGGAGAAAAGGGTAGGGATATTTTGGCATGTTAGATTGGTTTGTGACTCCATTTGCATTGATCAAAGCTTTCTTTTTTGTTCTTTTTTTGGGGTTTTGTAATTAGGGGTTGTGAAATATTGTAGTGGTGGAATAATGAAGGTTTAGAAATACACGGTTAGTGAGGTGATTTGACCTAAATAGCAAAGTTCATGTTTTCCCCCTCCAAGTTACAAAAAAAGAGGTTTCTACTTCCCTTTTTTTCAGAAAAATAATCCATCATGTCCCAAATATTGGTCATTTTGGCACATTACAATTGTTTCTAAAATATTTGATGTTCTAAAAAAATTATGAATTCCACATGTTATGGTAATTCTCGTCACTATCCTATTGGAAGTGGTCAATTAGAGTTACTAGATACATATTCATTTTTTTACTCATACTACACTTGTTCTACTTTTGTACAGGTTTGGATGTAGTTTCAGCTAAGGCTGGCCAATGGGACAGGTCGACCCGGTCCCAACCCCTCCCCGATACCCCCTAAAAAAAATGGTGTCGAGACTCGAAACCGGGACGGGACCTGGGCTCGTCCTGCCCAGGCCCGTACCGCCCCAGACCCGCCCCCGCCCCCGTCCCAACTCCGACCCCGACCCCCTCTTTGCAAAAATGATTGTTGCACAACGACCATTTTATATTTTGGCTTTTGCAACAACCATTTTTGGCCCCCCACCCTATAAACCACCCTACCACTTAATATTTATTTTAAACCCTAAGTTACTATATTTACACTTTAACTCAATTTTTCAACTATAACTATCTCACTTCTCTTCATTTATCCAACTACAATTACATTCCTACTAAATATTTTATTTTATTTGCTCATTTGTGTAATTGTATCAAAGTTCAAAAATTGGGACTGAAGTTGGCAACTAGCTTGAGGATCATCCATCGAGCAAAGTTTCAATTTTCAACCTTGATTACAAGTCGACGTTACGTCGGTGTTTGGTACCTTTGTTCCTTCTTTAAATTATTATTGTTACTTTATTTTAATTATCGCACTTAATTTTATTATCTTTAATTATTTATTTGTATAATTAAAATGGAAGGATTAAGAGGTATGTTTAAGGGTAAGTGTGCTTCTTCTAATAGGGGTAACAAGGACAGATGTACTTCTTCTAGTCATCTTATAAGGCACCTATTAAAAAAATATTTATCAAATTAAAAAATTATTTTTTTCTTATTCCCACTATTTATATTATTGGTGTTGTATTAAATTTGACTATTAAAATAGACGGATGTAAATCACTTATTGAAACTATTTATAATTGTATAGCAGTACTTCCACCTCCAACTCTAAAAAATTCAAATGCACAATCACCTAAGGAACCAACTAAAGAAGAAGTTTGTCTAGTATACACGATGAATGCAAAATAGTATATACGCATTACCAACAAGAAAGTGCTAGCAACTAACCGGCTTCTATACCATCTTCTTCTTCTTCTTCTTCTTTAGTACAACCTTATAAAAAACATGTTGTTTCTGCAGCTAGTATTGAAAGCCTTAGAAATAGAATGTTTAGTGGTACCACTGCTAATCAAGTTAGCGAGTTTGATGTTTTTATTTTGCATGGTGTTGTACCGTACCAAACAGTTCTTAATGAAGAAGGACGTGAAGACTTGCTTAAATAATGGAGGGAAAATGAGAAGGCGTTTTTGATACTATCAAAGATGGCCCGAGATGTGTTGAACATTCAAGCGTCATCAACAACGTCTGAAAGAGCTTTTCTGCCCGAAGATTTCAAATAGAAGATAGTTGGGTACCATCACGGTTATGGGGTAATTTGAATCGTGACACAATACAAGTGAAGAAGTTCAGAATTGAGTTTCTAATGAGAACCTACGAGTTGTTCTCCATGAAAGATGATGAACCCATGCAGGAGATGGTTACCAGATTAATTATCATCACCAACGAGTTGAAATACTCGGTAAGGAATTTACTCGTAAATAATTTCTTAGCAAAATCGCTTGCCTCTTAGAATAAGGTAACTGCTATACATGAGGTAAAAGAGTTGGATAAGATAACATTGGATGAACTCATTGAGAATGTGAGGATTCATGAAATGGAAAAGATAGAATTAAAAAAGGATGAGCCAAAGGGGATAAGACACTGATCCTTAACGAAATTACTGAAGATTATGATGAAGATATGGACCTAATCCTTTTTGCTAGAAAATTCAACAAGTTTATGCAAAATCCTAACAGCAACATAAAAAACGGAGAACTTCGGTAAGTCCAAATATATGACAAGGGTTCTGTAGGGATTTATTGGGTTCAAAACATATAATTAAAGCACAACGGAAGTTTAAAATTTTATTTTCTTACCCCAACAATGTCTTCTGGTATAGTTATATGACAATCAAAACCTGTAAAGTAAAACTTAAACAAGAACGCTTATATGTTATTTATTCTTGAATCTTTACTAAGGGCGAACACGCGATTGTACCCTTCGATTGCAAGCACCTTGCTACAGTGTATTCCTCTGTCAAGAAAGCCAGGAAATCTTGGTAGAGATTTGAGAAAGTTTATTCTAAACTCTAAGTCTAGAATCTTTTATGAGAATGAGTATATGATATGAATGTGGTTAGTGCTGTATATATAGTTATTTTTAGGTCAAAAACCGAATTAGGGTTGGACTCTAAGCCTGACCCAAAATAGAGGTGCAGTGGACCAGTCTGTCTGGGCCCACTGCCGAGGTCGCGCCGCGACGCCTGACGTCCAATGACATTCCTCGTTTCGTTATACATTCAATACATTTAATTAAATCCAAAATTCAATTTTGACTTAATTAAATAATTTCCATCAAATAGAAATTATCCTATAGTTATTATCAATTTAAATATCTCGTTTCCAAATCGAATATTTAATATTTTCTCAATACATCCTTAGATCGAAGAAACAATCGACTTAGTGTGACCCTATAGACCTTCATATATTGACACTAATCCAATTAAGGTCCATACAAAACTAGATTGCGCCGTAAGACGAACTCAATATGTGAAGTACGTTTACATTAATCCAACAAACATAACATTTATATGAGATGATAAATTCCTTTCATTCGCGACACACTCGATCAAGCTAATGATTTGCCATGTGTCTATCCAAATGGCTTGATCACTTTATTTCATCTATATTGGTCGACAACTAGACCATATTCTAAATATGTCTCTTGCATTGACCAATGACTTGATCGACCTAATATCACTGAGAAGTTGAGTGCTCTCTCGAATATCCAATCGAAGAATGAATCCTATTCTTGGCCCAATCATCACCTTAGTTTACATTATAATGCACCAAACACAAGTCGTATCTTATCCTATAAGGAGTTTAAGCTTAGGACAAGGTCAAAGTACATTACTCTGTAAACAAGGTGCGTATTGACCTCAAGTCAAATGACATTTATCTCCCACATGCTGATAACACTTTAGACATGTATAACAAATAGTTTATCAGCAGGGTATACCAACACTTTCCAAAAGTATCCATGTGTCCATCACTAGTAACCATTACTAGTAGCAAGTGAGACATACTACATTCTCCAAGAATGTGATGCAGACCACATATCGACTTATAACATATAATCGATATCCCATTCTCGATAATCATTAGTCGAGGCTTTTTGAGAATTACGCTCTATCATTAATATCTCACTCTATTAATGACAACGTAAGCTCAATGGATGTACATTAATGAATAATTACAAACAATCAAATAATAATTCAATAATTGCAAATGTCATAAATATATTAATCTTATTAATAATACGAATGTGTTCAAGTACATTTGTCCATAATAATGATTGTCTCTAGAACATACATACTTTCAATTTCTTTCAATGGGTATTACAAATGTCAAAAGATGGATCATATGATTAAGGATTGCCTACTGATGAAAGCTGACTGGAAAGAAAAGATGAAAAGGGAACGTAGGGCACGACAAAAAGAATGCAAAGAGTATACGATATATACTATTTCGATAGTAAGCACATAAAAAAAGAAATTACTTATTTCCGAGATCCTCTTAACTAATAAAATCAAAATCAAAATCAAAATAAAATTAGAGTCCTTAACCAAAAATAATTTTCAAACTGTATCTTACCAGAAAATAACTCCAATTCGATTAATCACACAAAGCTGAGTGGAAAAGAAAATTCTAAACTCTAAATCCTAAACTCTAGCGAAGTTTGTTTTCCCCATTTCGGAGTAAAAATTATCTTTTATCATTTTCAGGTCCCTTTCAAGAGCAATCTGAATCACACCAATCTTTTCTTTTCCTTTTTGAGAAGGTTTCCTTGATTTCTGAAGTTATAGTTTGAGTGTCGTTTCTCATTGTTCGGTTGAAAAACTGATCCTTAAGATGTTTGAATTTATTTTCAAGTTTTGCTTTATTTATTTCAAAATATTTATTTTCAAACTTCAAACTTCAAACTTGGAAAGATGCTTATTAATTGGTCATTACCGACACTCAATCTATCAACTTCATTCATCAAGTAAAATATTGTTGGTATTCTATTGTACTTTATAAAGCAGTACGAGAAGTAAATAACTATTACAAGTATTCAAAAGGATAAACAAATATTCAATATTCAGAAATTGAATCTTGTTGAACAAATAGGCCTATCTTCAAAACTGCCGCAAGCTTGTTGTGTCTTGAATCTTGATAACCTGAAATCAAGAAACAACTAAATCTGGATGGTTACAACGTTGTGTGTTGAGTCGAGTGATTGCCCTCTGTCCTTAAGACAAGATAGCCCCGTATATATGCTTTTACGTTAGCGGGCAATAGTCTCCCAAGATAAAACAACACTTTAATCTCAACGCTACAAAGCCAATAGGTTGAGCCTGACGAAGAAAACAAATATGAATCGATTTGTTGAAGATATGGAAAAGGAAGGAAGAGTTTCTATTTACTCTTCTCTTTTGTCTCTGTGTATATAGTGTGTCTCTATTGTGTATATCTTGTGTATATGAGGGTGTTAACTCACTGTTTTTCAAGCGAGAATTTGCTCCTTTGTTTTGTGCTATTTTTAAATTTGTTTTGCTCAATGTTTTGTTTGAATTTCGATCACGTATGTACTATTTTTCTCAGTCACGAGTTGAGCCAAATGAGGCTCAATATATAGCATGGAGGAGGGGCTGTACAACTGCCAAAAACATGTCTGTTAATGGCCATTAGGAGGGCATTAAACAACCAAGTAATGGTTGATTATGAGCCATTGAAGGAGGCTGCTCAACTGCCCAAGTAATGAGCTGTTAATGGAGGAGTTAATCAGCCAAATAATGGCTGGTTAATGGTCCAGAAAACAGTCCAACGGTAAGCAGAAAGTTTTTCTGCCTTCCGTCACCCCAAAACCAACTTTCCAGAAACTTTGGGGACCAAACTGTAAAATATTAAACTTCAGGGATCAAACTGTACATCTGGCAAAGTCCTCTGGTCCAAAAAGATAATATCAGACAGCCCACAGCCCGAGCCCGGACCGGACGGGCCGGCGGCACGCGTGTGGGCTTAGCCTTGAACCCAAACACATCTAGGTCCTCCCTCCTTTAAACACATGGGATACCCTTGGGGTCCCAAACCCTTTACCATTTTAGAGACTTATATTGAGAGCAATTCTTCCTTTTCCCACCGATGTGGTAGATTTGTCCCACACCACATTTTCATGCCTCAAACACCTTACTTCGTGGACCAATATCTCTTTCATTTCTCAACGAAATTTGACGATTCTTGGCCCTACGGTCATCTACTCACTTAGTAGATCATGCATGTGCGAAGAGACAAAGTCTCCAACATGCGGAACACTAGTGTTTAATTCATCAAAGATGGGTGGACGCATCTCCCCGCCAAAGGCAAATTTCCAACAAATATGTCGGACATTAATTAGTCCTTTGTTAGATAAAGCTTGAAAGCTTTTTTTTTTTTTTTTAGCCCAGAGATATTTATTTCGTTAGTGTCATCTTCAAGGGAATCATATTTGTAGATCTAAAAATGTATTTAAATTTCTTTCGAGATGATTTGAACCCTTACTTGATTTTAAATTATGCGGACTAATAAAATGAGTTAATTGCATTTTAATAGTAGTATAAGTGCCTAACACAACTTAATAACTGTTAGGTGACAGTTCCTCTCTCTTTTTTTTTTTTTTGCATGAAAAAGAATTATCACATGTTGAATTCCATTTTTGCGAGAAAGTATCTAAATAATTTATATAGTCAATTGCATATATTAATCATAACATATTTCTTCAAATGTCCTCTATTTTCATAATTAATTACTACTTCTTTCATTTCATTTTAATTGTCATCCTTATTAAAAATAGATGGTCCAAAATAATTATTATTTTAAAAAATTAAGATATACAATTATCTACTAGTTTTCATCTTTATCCTTACTCAATAAATGTGAAAAGAGATTAATATGACTAAAAAGACTGTGATATAAAATTGAATAAAAAATAAATAACAATGATTTAATTAAATTATTTTTTAATTAATATTTCTTAAATGACGTGGAAAAATAAAAATATTACTACAACTAAAGTGGACATAAGGGAGTAGTATATTATTTTGACAATTCAATTTCCCTCTCCCCAAGCAACCCCCGGAGCAAGAAAAACCTCAGCACTTATCTAAAACCCTAAACCCCAAATCATTCATTGAGATTAAAAGATGGATCACATAGCTGCAGCTGAAGAAAGAATTGTAACAGAAAGAATAAGGAAAAAACTCAATGAAGTGAACACAGCCGCCCAAACACAACTCTCTGGTGTTCAAGACCATATCAATTTTACTCTTCAGGTTCAACAATCTCTTCTAAATACATATGTTGTACCCACAAAAGGGTATTTTGGTAATTTGAGTGTTTTTTTTTGTTTGCAGCAAGCCTACTTTAAATGTGCGTATGAGTGTTTTGATAGGAAGAAAAATCAAGAAGAGATAGGGAACTGTGTGGAGTATTGCAGTGTTCCTGTTCTTAAAGCTCAGAATTTTGTTGAGAATGAAATGGCCAATTTTCAGGTTAAAGTTTAATGTTTTGTTTAGAAATTGATTCCTTTTCAAGATTTGGGATTTTGTGCTTGTACCTAAAGGGTTCGTTTCGTAGGTAGGTGTATAAAAATATTACTAAATAGGGTGTATTAGTAATACTAGGATTAGTAACGTTGTGATTAGTTATGATGACATTTTTTATGGATGGTTTGGTTTGTTGTATTAAATAATATGCATTGCATAACTTTTAAATAGTACTGAATAGAGTGTATTAGAATAAGAATAATACATGTATTGTTAATCCCATGGTTTACTATGTATATGCATAGTACTGAATAGGGTGTGTCAGTAATACTAGGATTAGTTATGCGGACATCATTTTTTATGGATGGTTTGGTTTGTTGTTGTATCAAATAACATGCATTGCATAACTTTTAAATCGTACTGAATAGCGTGAATTAGAATAGGAATAGTACATGTGTTGTCCTTTACCAAAAAAATCTTTTTTTATTTACCAAAAATAGTACATGTATTGTTAATGTCATGGCTTACTATATATAAAAATAGTACTGAATAGGGTGTATAAGTAATATTGGTATTAGTTTTGCAACCAAACATTGCACTAAAATTTAGTACCAGCATTATTCTACCTAATACATCCTACCAAACGACCCCCAAAAATTGAAATGTATTGTCCTTGCTCTTGGTTCGGAACTTATTCTTGAGCTTCATTGGATCCTGCTTATTTTTCTGTGATTGAAAATATATTAAAGAGTTGAAGGAAAATATTTTATTATGAAAAATGTTATCGTGGTAAATTTTTACAGGGGAAAATTAGTCTATTTATTATTTTCCAGTGTTTAGTTAGGTATAATAATAGGTGACAGTATGATTGATACAAGACGTAGTTACGGGTATAAGGATAGTGTTTTGGAGATGCTTTTTAGTATTCAAGGTCGACAACAATGTCTAAATACCTGTTGGATTTTTTTGTTTAAAAAGTTTACTATATGTTTGGTTCCTCTTCAAGATTTGGGATTTTGTGCTTAAACCTGAAAAATTGACATGTATTGTCCTTGCTCTTGATTTGATATGTTATTCTTAAGCTTCATTGGGTGTGTGTTTGGTACGAAGGAAAATGTTTTGGTTTTCTTACTTATTTCTGGTGTTTGGTAAGTAAACAGACAAAAATATTATCCCAAGAGCATTTATATATGTAATCTAGAAAAATATTATGGCGCTGGGTGGTGAGTGGGAGGTCGGGGGTGGTCAAGGGGTGGGGGTTAGGGGCATTGAGGGGTGGGGAGGAGACAATGAATCGAAATGCCACTTATGGAGTCATTTTCCTTATTTTTAAGGAAACATAATTTCCTAAAGAAAATGTTTTTCAAAATGTTTTGACCAACCAAACATGAGAAAATTGTGAAACATGTTCAAAAAATATTTTCCTCCATACTGAACACACCTTGGATCCTGCTTTTTTCCATGATTTAAAGTATATTAAAGAGTTTAAAATAAAGGAAAATATTTTTATTATGATAAATGTTTTCCGGGTAATTTTTGCAGTGGAAAATCAGTATAGTTATTGTTTTTCAGTGTTTAGTTAGGTATAAAAATAGGTGACGCATGATTTATACAAGAAGTAGTTAAGGGTATAAGGATAGTGTTCTGGAGATGCTTTTTAGTATTCAAGGTCGACAACAATGTCTAAATATTAGTAGATGCGAGTGATACGGAGTATAAGGTTTGGATATCTATAAAGGAAAATGACTTCTGCTCATATGTGACGAAAGTCGTTTTCCCTCTTTTGGTGAAAACTTTTTCTCACAATTTATGGCAATCAAACACCAGAATATTATATAAAATATTTACTTGGAAAGCATTTTCATTATTATAGCTGGCTTAACTTCTGCAGGTAGATTATTCTTTTTATTGGTTTAAATTTCTTTCATGTTGTTTCTGTAAGTACACTTGATAAAATGGGTATGTCATATGCATGTTCAATCTTAACATTTTATAGACCCAAATTACTTCAACTTACAGGTAAAGTAACCTTAAGCTAGCTGTGAATATATTATGGGCTGTTGGTTATAGTGATCACCATAATGAAGGGGGTGAGGTACATTCATATGCTTGGCAAAAAATGTTTAGAGCTTTATGAATGCCATATTGGGGGTGAAAATGGTAGGTGGAAAAGCTAAAAAATTGACCAAGTAGGGGAAAGAATTATGTCAATTCCTTTTACAGTGTTCAGAATTCAGATGAGGGGGAGAGGACCTGGATTTTTTCTTCGATATTTGCAATGAGTTTCTAGGTTGTCAATGCAGTTGATCGTTGGTTAATAAAGTTTTTTTTTTATGAATGCAGAAGAAGTTAAGGAAACAAAGAAACACAGATAGTGGGGATTCATATATCCGCCCCTAACTTATTTGGGATTGAGGCGTAGTATGTAGTTGTAGAAGAAGTTAGGGAAAGGGGAAATGAACATGGAAGGGAATAAAGGTCCGGGAAAGAGTGGATTCGGAAACCTTTTCCATAAGGTGAATATCTTCAGTGGATCATTTTCTCTTCTTCACTTAGGTATAAAAGCAGGTACATATGATAATCAACAAAGTGAATGATAGGGTATATAAGAATATTACTTTACTGACATTTTTGAACAATGTCAAGTTTTGCTGAATTGGAGCTTCTGTCAAGGAAAATGACTTCTACCCATAAATGACCGAAGTTTTTTTTTCCCATCTTGTTGGAACAATTTTCCGCTGTACCAGATAGATTGGAGTACTGGACTACATCGGTTGACACGGAATTTTTGCTTGTATGTTTTGTATTTTAAGTTCAGATTGGTGTACTTGTGTTTTTTTTTTCCTTTTTCTTTTTGGGGTGGATAGTAACTTGTGTTTAAATCTGTCTTCCTTTTATGTTTGTAAAGAGTGCTCAAGTCATATTAGGTTGTGCCCCTTATGTGCTTTATAGGTTTGTCCTCTTTTTGCTTATTCTAAAGAAAAAGAGAACAGTTGATCCTTAAAAAAAGAAAAAGAAAACAACAGATGGAAGAAAGAAAATAGCTAGTCGCAAGCTTTTGATAGTTTTTTTGTTTTGGGGGGGGGGGGGGGGGGGGGGGTGGTTGTCTGTGAAGCATGAAATTTTTTAGGTGACTTTAGTATTTAGGGATGTAACTTGTTGATTTAGGATCCTGCATTGCTTTGTAAGGTTGCTTTAATTCTTGCTTACAACCTTTGTGAGGTGTGGTTGTTCTATAATGCACATATTTGGTCCTTCATTACTTCTTTTAGTAAGATCTGACTTTCTGCGCTTGTCATTTGAAAAGAATTGGTTTTACCCCCTATCCATTCTAGGCTCCTATTCCATGTATCTGTGGTTGTTTAGAAATAATACTTTTGGAGCACAAAGGAAGGTTTCCTTGTCTCTACTGCTGTAATAATGTAAAATATAGTATTTACCCATCAAATTTATATTCCTCTTTATTTCAAATTTTATGGAGTCATTTGATAGCGTTGACTTTCTTTTTCAATCAGTATAGATAAGGATATAAAGTATTTCAAAAGTAGATGAAACTTCAGTGATTCTTATATTGATTCTTAGTAGCAATCAGTTTTTGGAATAGAGAGGCCTTCAACTTACTTTTGGAATGTTATTTTAACGGCTTCAAATTATTCATTTGAAAAAAAACTTTTTTTCTCTCAAAGATTTTGTTTCCTTAACCTTTCGAGGATGATTTTGGATTTATCCAGAGAAAAGATTGAGCGTTTTCATTTTCTTAACATGCACGTCACACCCAAACTCCCTCTTCCCGTGGAGGTGGAGAAAGAAGATTTTGCTATTAAGGCAAGTGTGCTTTATATTGCTCCAACTGTTAGCTGTCCTCAAAAGAAAGGGTATTGGACTTACTCGATCTTTTCTGGACATAAGTAGAATAATTCAACTGAAACTAGTTAGAAACGTATACCACTAATGCAAGAAAGGTGAATAAATTGAACTTTGAAACCAATCCAGGGTTACTTGCATATTATATTTCAGCTTTGCTGTCCATATTCACTGTTTTTGTAAATTTTGTTGTCGGTGATAGACAAAGTGTGAAGTAACCCTTATAAAGATTCTTGATGCTATTTACTAATCCAAAGAAAAAGGAAAAAGAAAAGAAAAGAAATAAGAGATGTTCTTGATGCTAGTTGTCTTTTCCATCTCTTAAAATCAAGTAATTTGGCTTTATCTTATATCCTCTCTCTTGCGTGCTATTTTGACTTTATCTCTGCTTATCTTCTCTTCTTAATCTTTTGATTTCTGCAAGAGAAAGTTGCTGCAATGAAATAAACACCAGATCTCAATAGTATATTGGCTCTGAAAAAAAACATCAACTCATTCTCATTTGATGATTTTCATGTCCTTTGAGATATTTAGGAGATAATATAGTTCTAAATTGGCTCGACTTGCATTAACATGACTATTCTGGTTGAACTGACAACTTGTTCCAGATTTCAATTTTTCCAAAAGTGGGGTGGTTATTCTTGCAAAAGTGGCTCGCTGATCCCGTCCTGCCTTTGGCTTATTTCTCCATAATTTATCTGTTGAATTAACCCCCTGTCCTTGGCCTAGATATTATTCTGTTAACTGAAGAGATATAGCAGATTGATTGCCTTGTGTGATATTCTGCATATAAGAAAAGGTCTGCAGCCATTATGAAATCCCCAATATGTATACTATAATGCGTTTATTAATGGGCTCTTTTCATTTTTGGCCTGTTGGCCTGAATTAATTACGGGCGCTAGCCAAAATATACAAAAATATACACTGACTATGTATTTATATGTATGTTATATGAATATTATATGTATATGTATACAATATGTATATTTGTACTTAATATACAAAACCTATACATTTTGTTGGCTATTATTCTTTTAACAACAACAACATACCCAGTACAATCCCACAACGTGGGGTCTGGGGAGGGTAGAGTGTACGCAGACCTTACCTCTACCTTGGTAGGAGCTATTATTCTTTTAAGCGGTCCAAAAATTTAATTATCCCATATATATAACTATAATGGGTTTATTAATTCGTTATTTGATCAAGCATTTTAATGATGATTTTGAATGTAATTTCTTGGCTGCAGGAAAAGATGAACAGGTCTGTAATGGTCTGCCAGGACAAGTTTGAGACTGCTAAACTCCAGAAGAACAAAAGTGATGCCATAAAGGATATGGAATCATGTGTAGACCAGTCAGTTCAAGACAGCATCAACACATTGCCACATCTGGTTGGTAAATTCAAGGTTTCTCTCGGCATTAGTGATTAGAGAAAATTAGCTCGCCATTTACTTCAAGATATAGGCCTTTTTGCACTTCTCATATTATGTTGATTTTAGCTAAATAGACGCCAAGTCCAAGAAGGTGAATTAATAAAAATTCATTCAGTTTCGTAAACCATAGTTTCTACCTTATACCCTGTTGCTTCTGAAAGCTGTTATACTTGTACTGATAAAAAGCTTACGTCCAATTCAGAAATGTCATTCTTTCGACCATCTCAAAATTGCCCTGAAATTTAGCTGGTTGTGATGATTGACCTGCCAGGTGTTGACCTTATCTGTAGTTTGTGTTTGATTTAATGTACAACAACTATGTCTCGGTCTTAAGCAAGTTGGGCAGGTTATATGAATCTTCGTTGACCATTTCGTTATATTTAAGCCTCTTTCAGTAGTCATATTGTAAAATTTTGGTTTCTCTAACATATTTAGTTCTCCTCAGTGTTCATGTTTGATATAATGTGTTTGATTTAATTTCAAGAATGACATAGCTCTTCATCTCCTACAACATAGGTCACAGACCAAACAATTCAATAAATAGCTACATGCCAGCGGCTAAATTATCACCCCCTCAATGGATAATAGGCGTTTATGATGAGCAATTGCAAAGGGTGAACTCAGATAAAGTGATGGCAAGTGGGGATATATTTTAAAGCATCTAGTCTGGTGTAAATTATTTCAACTTTTGGCAGTTGAAAGAGAAACCTGCATCAGTTTCAGGGCCGGGTCAACTTATATTTATGCCCAACATTAATACATTCTAAACGATGTCCATTTATCGGTATAATTTATACCTGGTAACCATTTTTGTTGCTTGTATTTAAAATTTAGCCGCAGTTTAAAATATATTGCAAACCTATAACCATGGTAAACACATAATTCACATCCTTTTTGATGAGAAAGATGAGCAAATTACAAATTTTTGTCAGATTTCAAACTTTAAGATCACTGACCTGAAGTTTGAACTGCTGCGACTCAATCTTAGGCTACTATTCTGAATTTCGAACTGCTGCAACTCATCTTCAGGTCACTAGTCTGATGTTTGAACTATGGCTGGCCAACGGGGTGGGTCCCAACGGGATGGGTGTAGGGCGGGACCGATCCTCCGGCGGGATTGGCGGGATCCGTCGATGTCCCGTCCCGTTCCCGGTCCCGTCGGAAAAGGGGACCGGTCTTATCGGGTCGGGGCGGGACGGGGGTGGGTCGCGATCGGGTTTTTTTGATTTTTTTTTTTGCACTTAATTTTTAAAAATAACATATATATAAACACCTCAATAATTGAACAAAATAGTGTAATAAAAACATCTGAGTTTTTGTGCCTCTTATATTATTTAATAGAAATATGATTTTTCTGTAATACAATTGTCAAAATTGAAACTTTGTGGTGTTGAAAGTTACAAATAACATAGTAAAATTGCAATTAAAAAAATTACATATTTAAAAACACATTTTTTAGTTTCTTTATAATTTCATGTGGTTCTTCGGTTGGAATTGGTATTTGTTGGTCAAATTGTTCGACGTCGCTTTCACCTCCGTCGGATAAGATGTCGTAGTTTTCATCTTCTTCGTTGATCTCCGGTTGATCGCACCTTCTCCGCTCCTCTCATATCCAATCTCTGAATAATACTGCAATCTCCAAGCTGTCTCCCGCTAATGAGTGCCTGTGCTCTCCTATTTGAAATTTGCCGACAGAAAAAGCGCTTTCAGACGTTGTTGATGACGCTTGATTGTTCAACACATCTCGGGCCATCTTTGACAGTGTCGGAAATGTCTTCTCATTCTCCCTCCAATATTTCAGTAAGTCTTCACGTCCTTCTTAATTGAGAACTGCTTGGTACGGTACAACACCCTGCAAAACAAAAACATCAAACTCGCTAACTTGGTTAGTAGTGTTACCACTATACATTCTATGTCTAAGGCTTTCAATACTAGCCGCATAAATGTCTTTTTTGAGGTTGTGTTGAAGAAGAAAAAGATGGTATGGAAGTCGGTTGGTTGCTAGGACTTTCTTGTTGGTAATGCCTATATACTTTTTTGCATTAATCTTGTATGCTAGACAACACTTCTTCTTTAGTTTGTTCAATAAGTGCTTTACAACCGTCTATTTTAACAGTCAAATTTAATATAACACCAATAATATAAATAGTGGGAATAAAAATAAAATATTTTTTAAATTTGATAAACATTTTTTTAATAGGTGCCTTATAAGCTGGTTTTTTCATATATTCACTAACTAATAAAGATATTAGAGCTATATAAAACACATAGTTGAAATAGTAGGATAATATATACCGAAAACTTCTTTTGTTGCTTGAAAAAATTTCTCTAGAAATACAATAAGTTCTGAAATTTTTTCCCAATCGTTATCTACAACCATATCAGTTGGATTTCGATTATGGGCGTTAAAAAATAAAGTTATAGGTCTTCTATAATCATAAACAACAAGTAGTTGTTCGTATAAAGAATTTCACCTAGTCGGTACTTCTTCGGGAATTTTTCTATAAGCTAGTCCACAATCGTGACAAGTTTTTTTATATATTTTTTTTGTTGTATTCTATTACTTCTAAAAATAAAGTTTATAGTAAATTGTATTTTATTAAGAATGTCTTCAAAAAGTGATAGACCATCCTTTGCAACTAAGTTATAAATATGGCAAGCACATTTTATATGAAAATGATTTGGAAAAGATGGAGTTAAAAGTTCTTTTAAAATTCTAATAGCATAATTATTAGAAGAAACATTATCTAATGTAATAGTCATAATTTTATCAGTTATGCCATAATAATCGCAAACTGAATAAATATTTTCTGCAATAAAAATACCAGTGTGCCTATCATCTATATATTTATACGCTAAAATACGTTTTTGCATAGACCATTTATAATCTACCCAATGACATGTTACCGTTAAATAATCATGGCCGTTAGTACTACGACCTATATCAGACGTGATAGATACTTTACCTGAAAAATGATATAAGGAATAACGTAAATACTGTTGATATTCATGTGCAAATTAAACTCTCCTAACAGTTGATCTAGGAAAACCGTTAAAAGCAGGATTATACATATCTCTAATGTAATGGATAAAACCAGGAGAGGAAGGAAATGAAAAAGGCAAACCCTCTATCGCAACTAATTTTGCTATTGCTTCCCTATCTCTATGTTTATCGTATTTAGGGCCTACAATCCCCCCGTCATAAGGTTAATTTGACCCTGTACTTGGTCCGGGACAGTATGTGAACCTTGTCCCGACTGAGAGGGCATTGGCGCACCCAATATTTTAGCCAGGTATTGGTCCCTCGTAGCTTTGTGAAAGTTTTGTATGTGTCTCAATAAACCTCCCGTCCCACCTTGACCTTTTTCCATTTTAAATTTACAAACATTTTTACAAATTTGACATCTAACTACTTGATTTCTCTTCGTCCCTATTAAAAAAAATCATGCATCTGATTTTAATTTTCATTTTATTGGGCCTCGTCTCATACTAGGGGGAATAAGAGGCGTTCCAGTTGGAGGTTCACTAGTGGGTGTGTCATTTAGATTATTGGGTGTGTCATCTAGATTAGTAGGTGTGTCATCTAGATTATCTTCTAAATTAAAGTCTGGTTGAGTTGCAGAAAATATCTCGTCGTCTAACTCTAATGGTATATCATTAAAAAAATTCAGTTTCATTTATATGTGTGTGATCAACCAAATCATCATTTTTAGGAATAGGATGACAAGAAGAAGTACCCCTGCCCTTGTTACCCCTACTAGAAAAAGCCTTACTCTTACCCTTAAACATACCTCTTAATCATTTCATTTTAATTATGTAAAAAAATAATTAAAGATAATGAAATTAAGTGCGCTAATTAAAATAAAGGAACAATAATAATTTAATGAAGGAATAAATGTACCAAACGCCGACGTGTAATCGAGGTTGAAAATTAAAACTTTGCTCGATGGATGATCCTCAAGCTAGTTGCCAATTTCACTCCCAATTTTTTTAACTTTGATGTAGTTATACAAATGAATAAATAAATTTAATATTTAGTAGACAATGTAGACTTGTAGAGAGATAGATTGAGAGATTGTAGGAAGATTTGTGAGAAAGATGAAGAGAAAATGAAGTATTTATAGTTGGAAAATTGGGTTAAAGTGTAAATATATTAACTTAGGGGTTAAAAATAAATATTAATGGGGTAGGGGGGGGGGGGGGGGGGGCAAAAATAGTCGTTGCATAACGTCCATGGGGGGGGGGGCAAAAATAGCTGTTGCACAATGGCCAAAATATAAAATGGTCGTTGTGCAACGACCATTTTCGCAAAGGGGAGGGATCGGGCGGGACCGGGGTGGGTCGGGCCTTGCGGGACTGGGGCGGGACGATCCCAGGTCCCGTCCCATTACCGATTTTTTTTATAGCGGGGTAGGGGCGGGAGGGGCGGGGTCGGGTCGGGACCGGGTCGACCTGCCCCGTTGGCTAGCCTTATTCTGGAGGCTTTTTTTCAGCTATGTAAATTTCTTTGTGTGCGTCGCGACATGCAATAGGGCTTATGAAATTCACGCCCTCTTTGCAATTCGCTTAAGAGCAATTACGTGGAGTACTATTTTGAAAAGGTGTAAAAAGGATTGAAAAATGAAAGCGGGGGATCAAAGTTTCATTACTAGGACGGATCTTTTCATCATCTAATAACCCTAAAAAGAGAAGGAATATAAATGGTGTTTTAACAATATAAGCAGGTAGCATGAAAGCAATTATCATTGGATAACAAATTATTTTTATTTAAAAGTTTATAACCTTCAACCAATACTAATATCATAATTATAGAGACTACACTTATCAAGATTATAATTAGAAACACATAGTCAAAAATTCATACCTCTTATAGAATTTTAGGTCACCGGAATGCTCACCCACCCTGGCACTAACTCCCTTTTTCTTCCACTGAATGATTTATGGGATAAATGGCCTAGGTGCTAGGAGACTCAACAGACTCTTCCTAAAAGTCTTGTAGAGATGAAGGCTTTTGGACTAATATGGTTCTACGTATAAACTTTCAAAGTGATTTTCTCTGGTATTATGATATTTTTGTTGGCAAAGATTATAAAATAGGAGATAGTTTAGCTAGACATGAATTTTCTAAAGGAAGATTTTTTTATTGAAAGATTTCAAATGCCTTCCAATGTTTAGAAGAGACTCTTTATATAGATAACCTCTATCATATACATGATTGCAAGATGACAAAAGTTTTTCCAAAAGTCGTAAAGGCTACAATTCCTTGTCTACCATTTTTCAAAAGTCATAAACTTATCTAACTTGATTGTGATAGTTGTTTGTCTTGTTGTTCTTTTGTCAAAAGTTGATAGTGCCTTGTTCTGACATGATGTTTATTTTGCCATGACTTTGTCAAAGTTGTTATCTATCATCTTTTTCATGGACCCGATGACTTTTATAATTGCTGGGACCGACTGCCATATTTTCCACAAATAGTTTTCCCATTGACTTCTTTTTCCATTGGTGCCAACTATCTTTATCCGTCTTTGTCAGCTTATCTTGTCACGTTCTTCTTGAATGTCTCCATTTTGCTTGTTGCATTTTGGTAACATAGAGTAATATGAATTGTAATATGAGTAGTATATGGCTTACTGTAGTAAAACTACATTGTGCCATAACATAGTATCATATTGGACTTCATGTAGTAGGACTATGATCCCTAGTATCATATGAGGTTACTTTTTTAGGCAAAAGGATCAGAAGATCCTTCTCCTTTTATCACCTTAGTAGTATTAGTAGCATTAGTTGTATGTTTAGCATGGATTACAAGCCTCTTTTTTGACCTGTTATCATGTGATATTGTTCCATAGTCTCCTTTGCATGTCGATGTTTCATATTTATAATTCGATCATGCAAATTTGTTAGTTCCATAGTATCCTGTGATATGATATCATTGTTGTAGTATAGGGTAATAAGTTCTTCCACTTCTCCACATTTGGAGGTTCCAATAATACAGGCTTTTCTGGTCTTTAAAATGTAATGTCCTCTATTTTTTTATTTTAATGTTAATAGTCCAATGATTCTTTTAGAACTTAGTCATTCTTGAAATTTTTCAATAATACAATGAATCTTCATTTTTAAATTTTCATCGTCTCCACTTATATTGCTATTTTTCTCCGTTTTAAATAATTGACAAATAACAATAGATTTACCAGTTAAATCAGTTGATGTATCAAAAAGTTGTATGACATAAATGCCTCTTCCGAAAGAGTCCATTGTGCCTTTAGTAGATTCAACAATAACACTAGGTAGTTTGAAAATATTTTCACTTTCGGTGGCCAACACAACAGCCAGCCCAGTGGCAGCCGCCAACCCAATGGGGTAGTGGGCTGGTACTGTAGGCCTAGCAGTGGCCGTGGGTCATGCCTCCCTGCCTATTCCCCGCGGGAAATTGGGCCAGGCCCACGGTCAGGAAAATAGCCCAGGAACAGTGGACCAACCAACAGGCCCAGCAATCCGACACATGAATCTTTGGGCCACCGAGCCTGTGGAAGCAGGCCCACTCGGTAGTGGCAACCCCGACAGATATCAAGGCCGCGATGCACACTCTTGGGCTTACTCCGCCCGATGCAAATTGGAACATAGACACCGGTGCAACGTCTCATATGACATCCTCATAAAGTAATCACTCTTCCTATTTTAATTTGAGCAGTAATCGTAGTATAATTTTCAGAAATGGTCATTCAATTTCAATTCATGGTTATGGTACTACAAACTTGTCTCCCTCGAACCCACCATTAATTTTGAAAAATGTCCTGCCCGCACCTCAATTGATTTAAAACTTGATTTCAGTTAGAAAATTTACCACTAGTAATTGGGTTTCTGTTGAATTTGATCCTTTTGGGTTTTCCGTGAAGGAATTTCAGACGGGGATGCATCTAATGAGATGCGATAGTCGAGGTGAGCTTTTTCCAATCACAACAACCACATATCAAGACAAATTACCATCCACCTTTGAAGCTTTAGCTCCTTCTTTATGACATGAACGTTTGGGTCATCCGGGAGCACATGTTTTTGCTTTTCTTAAACAAAATAAATTTATTGAGTGTACTAGACCTCATAGTTCTCATGTTTTTTATTCTTTTTCTTGGAAAATATGTTAAGTTGCCTTTTGTTGCTTCTAAAACTCATACTGTTATGCCTTTTGATATTATTCATAGTGATATTTGGACATCTCCCGTTTTGAGCTCTTCAGTCCATAGATATTATCTCCTGTTGTTGGATGATTAGTTTAATTTTTTGTGGACGTTTCCTTTGTCTAAAAAGTCACAAGTTATTTACACATTTCTATCCTTTAGAGCATACATCCGCACTCAATTTGAACGGAATATTAAAAATATTCAGTGTGACAATGATGGAGAATTTGATAATGGGCCTTTTTGAGATTTTTGCAAAACTAATGGTTTGTCGTTTCGTCTCTCGTGTCCACATACATCATCTCAAAATGGAAAAGTAGAAAGAAAAATTTGAACCATTAACAATATTGTTATAACCTTACTTGCCCATACATCTCTATCACCATCCTTTTGGCATCATGCGTTACACATGACAACCTATCTTTTGAACATGATGGGATTTTTCTAGTAGGTAGCGAGAAGACTAGTAGGCGTTCCGCGGAATATATAACTCATGCTCCTTTAGGTTCTTTAAATTCCGTGGGTGGTGTAGCTACCGAGATCAATGTAGTCAATTATGTCTCTCCTAGAAGTTGGTTAGCTACCTCTCATTTTGTTCTAGGATTCTTCTTCTTCGTAGGTCATTTGTGGCACGCGGGAAGGGCTTCTGAGCATACAAATAGCCTACCAATCCCCACTCAAAATTTTATACCTAAGGGACCCATCATATTTTCATTTACAAGCTTTCGGGTGCTTATGCTATCCTCTCTTTCCTTTTACTACTATCAATAAACATCAACCCCGATCAACTCTGTATTTTTTTTTGGGATATCCGTCAAATCATCATGGTTACAAATATTTCAACTTATCCTCTAATAAAATTATCATAAGTCGTCACGTAATCTTTGATGAAACAATTTTCTTTTGCCAAATTACATTGTTCTGGGCCTTCTACCTATGAATTTCTTAACGATAGCATACCCATGTATTTGATCCATAAATTAGCCTCCCAAACAGGCCCAACGTGTTCCGGTGTCTCGGCCTAATTACCAAGCCCCGCGGCTGCTGGCCCAGCTGTGCCTCTCACTAGTAGCCCACTGCTGAGAGGCCTAGTAGTGGGAAGTCCGCTGGGTCCCGGCCCACCATCCGACTCTGGCAGCCCACCGTCCCCTGGCCTACTGCCCGACAGTCCAGTCACTTCCAGTGCACTACCAGGCAGTCTGTTACTCTCCTCCAGCCCGACTCCAATTCTAGCCCAACGACTTATCACTCGTAGTCAACATGAGATTTTTAAGCCAAATAAAAAATACGGTCTTCTCACCCATGTTGCCAAGTCACCGTTGCCCTTAATTCTATATCTGCCCTTAATGACCCGAATTGGAAAATTGCTATGGATGATGAATTTAATGCTCTTATTAATAATAGGACGTGGAATTGGTGCCCCGTCCCCCTGATGTTAATGTGATTCGATCTATGTGAATTTTTAGTCATAAAGAAAAATGTGATGGTACATTTGAGAGGCACAATGCTCGTATTGTAGGTGATGGGAAGACTCAATAGGTTGGTGGATTGTGGTGAGACTTTCAGTCCAGTGGTCAAACCGGCAACTATTAGGACGATCCTCAGTCTGGCTCTTTCGAAGGCATGACCGCTTCATCAACTTGATGTCAAAAATGCCTTCCTGCATGAAGACCTCAATGAAACAATGTACATGTATCAGCCCATGGGGTACCGAGACCCTACTTATCTTGATCATGTGTGCCTGCTGAAGAAATTATTTTATGGGCTCAAACAAGCTCATACGGCCTGGTACAAGAGGTTTGCAGATTATATTTCACATATTGGATTTTCTAATAGCAGGTATGATCATTCTCTATTCATCTACCGTCAGGGTAATAATATTTCTTACATTCTTTTGTATGTGGATGATATTATCTTAACTGCCTCATCTGATGCCCTTCGCATGTCTATCATGTCACTGCTTGGCTCTGAGTTTTAAATGAAAGATCTAGGGCCACTGAGTTACTTCTTGGGGATAGATGTGACACGTTATGGAGGTGGTTTATTTTTATCCCAAAATAAGTATGCAACAAAGATTGTTAAACGAGCTGGCATGTCATCGTGTAGGCCGTCTACCACTCCGGTTGATACTAAACCAAAGTTGAGTGCTTCTTCCAGCAAACAATATGTCGATCCATCACCTTACCGCAACCTTCCAGGGGCCCTGCAATATCTCACATTCACGAGGCCCGACATCTCTTATGCTGTGCAACATGTTTTTCTATTCATGCATAACCCGATGGAGGATCACATGCATCATCTCAAACGCATTGTGCGTTATATTCAGGGTACTCTCGATCATGCCTTGCATTTATATCCATCTTCGACAACCACTCTTATTTCATACACAGATGCCAATTGGGGTAGTTGTCCGGATACCAGACACTCCACGTCTGGTTATTGTGTATTTCTTGGTGATAATTTGATCTCTTGGTCCTCAAAACGGCAAGCAACCTTGTCTAGATCCAGTGCCGAAGCAGAATACCAAGGAGTTGCCAATGTGGTGTCTGAATCTTGTTGGCTGTGGAACCATCTTTTAGAGCTCCATTATCCGGTTCCAAAGACGACATTAGTTTATTGTGATAATGTTAGTGCAATTTATCTCTCAGGGAATTCGGTTCACCACCAACTCACTAAACATATTGAGCTGGATATTTACTTTGTTCGCGAAAAGGTTGTTCGTGGACAAGTACATGTCTTACATGTCCCGTCACGTTATTACATTGCCGACATCTTTACAAAAGGTCTTCTGCTGATTTTATTTGAAGAGTCTCAGCATACGCCGACCTCCCGCTTCGACTGCGGGGGTGTAATAGAATATTTCCACAATAATTAATGGTACATCTCCTATATTAGGTAGAATTATATTTCTCTTGTAATTATTATTGATTAGTTACCTATTTTGTAGCAAAGTAAATATTTCTGTAACACTATATATATTGTAAATCATTAATGAATAAAATCAAGGAAGAATATTCACTACAATTACAGTTAAATTAATACTTGCACACTCATATGTTGAAAAACAAACAGTCTTAATCATTCAGTATTCAGATTTAGAAAAAAATATCTTAATCATTCAAATATGCATTTAGATTCAGACGTCTTAATCTTAATGAGAACAAATGAAGCTTCAAATGAACACTCAACTTAATTTTCCCTATAATCTATTTGTTGTAATTGGAGTACGCCACACATATTCTGGACTCAGCTTCCAAATGTTCCCTTCCCTTTTTTTTTTTTGATATCCAGCTTCTCGGCTTACGCCAGACTATTCCTGGAGATAGTAGTATCAGTCTCTCAGTACTACTACCAGTATCGCGGGATGTGATTGAATGACTAGGGTTTGAGAACAGAGCAACTGATATCACCTACAAGATCCTACCCCAGAAGAGAGCAAATTGCTCCCACCAGGGTTCGAACCCACGTTGCAGGCCTCCAACTGAATTTTAAGTTTCCCTCCTTTAACATTCAGCTATGCCCGTGGACGTTACCCTTCCTTTTCTACCGACCCTTCAAGTTAATTACGAAAATAATAAAATATAATGAATGATGAGTGGGAATTGACTGAATGCAATTTATTATTACGAACTTACCAACTCACAACAACTACAACTATAGAATAAGGAATGGTCTGTCCCTCTCATTTATTTCTAATCTTTCTTTTGTTATCAATGATTGGCCAAATTAATTGTTTGATAATTAACACAAAGTATTTTATAGTATCACTGAATATTTGTCCATGTTATGCCCTATAGCTTATCTGTTATTAATAAATTCAATAATAAGACAGGATATTATTTGCCAAGATAGCAGCTGACAAAGTTTGGGGGTTGCTTATTACTCCATCCGTCTCAAATTATTTATCATTTTTTTGGTTTGCATGCTTCTTAAAAAAATACTAATTAAAAAAGGCATTTGATCTACTTTATCTTATTTGTGTCTAAGTTATAATCTCTCTATTAAATATTTATTTTATTTATGTGTCATCTTCATTAATGACAAATGGTAAAGTGAAGAAAAAATAATTAGTTATACCTTGAATTTCTAAACGACAAATAATTTGAGATAATTATTTTTAATAACCACGATAAATAATTTGATACGGAGGTAATAAGTTCAAATCCTTGGGTCACAAAATCGTACACATGCAAATTTATTATTACGAACTTACCAACTCACAACAACTACAACTATAGAATAAGGAATGGTCTGTCCCTCTCATTTATTTCTAATCTTTCTTTTGTTATCAATGATTGGCCAAATTAATTGTTTGATAATAAACACAGTATTTTATAGTATCACTGAATATTTGTCCATGTTATGCCCTATAGCTTATCTGTTATTAATAAATTCAATAATAAGACAGGATATTATTTGCCAAGATAGCAGCTGACAAAGTTTGGGGGTTGCTTATTACTCCATCCGTCTCAAATTATTTATCACTTTTTTGGTTTGCATGCTTCTTAAAAAAATACTAATTAAAAAAGGCATTTGATCTATTTTATCTTATTTGTGTCTAAGTTATAATCTCTCTATTAAATATTTATTTTATTTATGTGTCATCTTCATTAATGACAAATGGTAAAGTGAAGAAAAAATAATTAGTTATACCTTGAATTTCTAAACGACAAATAATTTGAGACAATTATTTTTGATAATCACGGCAAATAATTTGATACGGAGGTAGTAAGTTCAAATCCTTGGGTCACAAAATCGTACACATGCAAATTTATTATTACGAACTTACCAACTCACAACAACTACAACTATAGAATAAGGAATGGTCTGTCCCTCTCATTTATTTCTAATCTTTCTTTTGTTATCAATGATTGGCCAAATTAATTGTTTGATAATAAACACAAAGTATTTTATAGTATCACTGAATATTTGTCCATGTTATGCCCTATAGCTTATCTGTTATTAATAAATTCAATAATAAGACAGGATATTATTTGCCAAGATAGCAGCTGACAAAGTTTGGGGTTGCTTATTACTCCATCCGTCTCAAATTATTTATCATTTTTTTAGTTTGCATGCTTCTTAAAAAATACTAATTAAGAAAGGCATTTGATCTACTTTACCTTATTTGTGTCTAAGTTATAATATCTCTATTAAATATTTATTTTATTTATATGTCATCTTCATTAATGACAAATGGTAAAGTGAAGAAAAAATAATTAGTTATACCTTGAATTTCTAAACGACAAATAATTTGAGATAATTATTTTTAATAACCACGATAAATAATTTGATACGGAGGTAATAAGTTCAAATCCTTGGGTCACAAAATCGTACACATGCAAATTTATTATTACGAACTTACCAACTCACAACAACTACAACTATAGAATAAGGAATGGTCTGTCCCTCTCATTTATTTCTAATCTTTCTTTTGTTATCAATGATTGGCCAAATTAATTGTTTGATAATAAACACAGTATTTTATAGTATCACTGAATATTTGTCCATGTTATGCCCTATAGCTTATCTGTTATTAATAAATTCAATAATAAGACAGGATATTATTTGCCAAGATAGCAGCTGACAAAGTTTGGGGCGTTGCTTATTACTCCATCCGTCTCAAATTATTTATCACTTTTTTGGTTTGCATGCTTCTTAAAAAAATACTAATTAAAAAAGGCATTTGATCTACTTTATTTTATTTGTGTCTAAGTTATAATCTCTCTATTAAATATTTATTTTATTTATGTGTCATCTTTATTAATGACAAATGGTAAAGTGAAGAAAAAATAATTAGTTATACCTTGAATTTCTAAACGACAAATAATTTGAGACAATTATTTTTAATAACCACGGCAAATAATTTGACACGGAGGTAATAAGTTCAAATCCTGTTAAACAAGGTAATATACCCGTGATATACATTTGATATACATAGTGTATACCACGGGTACCGAATGAAGAGGCCCAGCGTCGGCAATGGCTGAGGCCCAATCACGAGTATTGTTAACAAGCCCATCACGGGCAGTGGTTATCAATGTATATTAGGAAAGTATATTTGGTGTATATTGTAGTGTATTTGTTACCTAAATTAGGATATACACTTACCATAATTGTATAATTAGAATTATGGTAGAATAAGGTTTTAGGAGTAGAATAGGAATATGATTCTCCTATTTTGTAACTTGTATATATACCTTTCAATTAATGAAAATAATCAAGAGGATTATTTCTTTCATGGTATCAAGAGACTAGGTCTAACAAAATTTTCTCTCCCAAAATTTTATACACCTCGGCCGAACCCCCCCCCCCCCCCCCTTTGGGTTTTCTCTTCTAAAATTCGTCTTCCGCTCTCAAAATTTCTCTTACTATTCCCAAATTTCCCCTCCTTCTTTGTTCTTTCAATATGTCTAAGAACAATTTTCATCTGCTCTCATGGTTTCTAACGTCAAGAACAGTATCCCTATTGTGCTTGAGATGGAAAATGTCCAATATGCGACGTGGGCAGAATTGTTTAAAATTCACGCTATCTCCCATCAAGTTATCCATCACATAATCCCCCCGCTACACCTCTTCCCGCGGAGGATCCTTAATTATGGATTACTCTTGATGCTACCGTCCTCCAGTGGATCTATTCCACTATTTCGGTTGACCTCTTATAGACGATTATAGAGCCGGATACCACGGCTATGGCTACCTGGAATAGATTGCGTGACATATTCCAAGATAACCAACATTCACGTGTTGTCACACTCGAGCAGGAATTCTTTCTAGTTCACATGGAAGAATTTCCAAACGTGTCTGCATATTGCAAGAAACTCAAGGAGTTGGCGGACCAACTCCGTAACGTTGGCGCACCTGTCACAAATAATCGTCTGGTTCTACAACTGGTTGCCGGTCTTTCTGAGGCCTATAACGGCGTTGAGACTCTCCTTCGTCAAAGCAACCCACTTCCCACTTTTTATCAAGCCCGCTCCATGCTTACTTTGGAAGAAGCCGGTTTGGTGAAAAAGGCGACTATCGGAGCAAGCCCCGTCGTCCTAATGACGTCCTCTACAAATTCTTCGGGTTTTGTTGATAATTTGGGCCAAAACCGTACCCATGGTGGCGACAAAAATAATGCAAGAATAATAACAAAAACCGCGGGGGCAAACGCGGCGGTTCCGGTGGTCAACAGGCCGGCAGTGGGCCCCGTCCAGTCAATAGTGGGCCCCTCCCTACTGGTCCCAGCAGTGGGGCCCATGGCAGTGGGGCCGGGGCAATGGGCCGTGGGCCAGCAACCCATATTTCCCAGTCGCTGGATCCAGTAGCTAGTGGGCTGGGCAGTCAATTTCAGGCCCAACAATCAGCAGTCACGGCCCACTGCCCATTGCCCACTGGACTAGTAACGCCAGTTCCAGCAGCTACGGTCCAGTCCAGCAAATTCCAAGAATACTTGGGCCCTGGCCTCCACAAGCTCACCACGCAGCAGACCCCACTCAGACAAATATCGAGGCTGCGATGCACAAATTGGGGTTGACAAACCGGATCCAAATTGGTATATGGACACCGGTGCCACTACCCACATGACTTTTGATTCAGGTACTCTCTCATCTTATTCTAATTTGAGCAACCCTCGGGGTATAATTGTTGGTAATGGAAACTCTATTCCAATTCAGGGTTATGGTCAGAAAATGTTGTCTCTCCCCAATGCACCCCTTATCTTGAAAAATACTTTACATGCCCCCAAATTGATTAAAAATTTAGTGTCTGTCAGAAAGTTCACCACTGACAGTTCCGTTTCTATTGAATTTGATCTGTTTGGTTTCTCTGTGAAGGATTTCAAGACAGGGAGTCATCTCATAAGGTGTGATAGTAGGGGGGATCTTTATCCTATCACGCCCGGTTTCAGTCCATCGAGTCAAGGTTTGCCATCAGCCTTTGCAGCCATTTCTCCTTTCTTGTCGCATGCTGGCCTTGGTCATCCAGGATACTCTATTTTATCAGTTTTAGATAAAAATAGTTTTATTTCTTGTAAGGGTACGAGTCATACTCCAATTTGTCAATCTTGTTCATTAGGAAAAATTGTTAAGCTGCCATTTGTAGACTCAAATTCTCATACTTCAATGCCATTTGATATTATTCATAGCGACCTATGGACGTCTCCTATTCTCAGTTCGTTGGATCATCGATATTATGTTCTCTTTTTAGATGATTATTCTAAATTTTTGTGGACGTTTCCAATTGCAAATAAATCTCAAGTGTTTTCAGTCTTCATAAAATTTAGAGCGTTCATTCGTACCCAATTCGAAAGAGAAATAAAAAATATTCAATGTGATAATGGGAAAAAGTATGACAATAGGGAGTTTCGGGAGTTCTGTGCTAATAATAGGATCAATTTTCATTTTTCGTGTCCTCATACATCTTCACAAAATGAGAAAGTCGAACGCAAAATTCATTCCATAAATAACATTGTCCGAACTCTTAATTCATGCTTCCATACCCCCATATTTTTGGCATCATGCTCTACAAATGGCCACATATCTCCTAACATAATTCCTTCCAAAGGTCTGACATATTCTTCCCCCCTCCAAATCTTATATAATAAGAACCCTTCTTATTCTCATCTTCGGATTTTTGGTTGCTTGTGTTATCCGTTATTCCCATCCACCACAATTAACAAACTTCAGGCTCGGTCTACTCCATATGTGTTTTTGGGTTATCCGTCTAATCATCGTGGTTACAAATGTTTTGATTTATCCTCCAAGAAAATCATAATTAATCGCCATGTCATTTTTGAAACCCAATTTCCATTTACGAAAGTTCATACTCCCGAGCCTAGTTCGTATAATTTTTTGGATGACCAAATATCTCCGTATATTATTCGGCATTTTTCGGACATCTCTCGCACCCAAAATTCTCCAGCGGCCCCACTGCCCGCTGGTCCCACTGGCCCGTCTCGGTCAGCACTGCCCAGTCTTCTCACTGGGCCAGTTTCAGTGATTGGGCCAGTCCAGCCCAACATTGGAACTGGTCCAGTTCCTGTTATTGTTTCCGACGCTGTGACTGCTTCCAGAATTGGGCCAGCAGGCCCACTGCCTGCTGGCCAGTCCGTCCCGAGCCCAGTAAATTCCCAAAATCCACTCCACACTTCCTCGAGTCATAGACCGGTCACTCGGAGTTAGAGGGGTATTTTTACACCTAAAAGACATTTTAATTTACCTTCTAATGTCTCTAAATCCCCCTTGCCCCGTAATCTTGTGTCTGCCTTAAACGACCCGAATTGGAAAATTGTTATAACTGATGAATATAATGCTCTTATTGATAATAAGACGTGGGAGTTAGTGCCCCGTCCGTCTGGTATTAATGTTATCAGGTCTATGTTGATTTTTGCTCATAAGGAGAATTCAGATGGGTCATTTGCTCGACATAAGGCGCGACTTGTGGGTGATGGTAAGACTCAGCATGTTGGTATAGATTGTGGGGAGATGTTTAGTCCGGTGGTCAAGCCGGCTACCATTCGCACTGTGCTTAGCTTGGCTCTTTCAAAGGCATGGCCTATTCATCAGTTGGATGTCAAGAATGCTTTCCTATATGGTGATCTCAAGGAAACAATCTATATGCATCAGTTGTTGGGATTCAGGGATCCCAACCATCCTCATCATGTCTGTTTATTGAAGAAGTCCTTATATGGGCTTTAAGTAGTCTCCACGGGCCTAGTATACGAGGTTTGCTGACTTTATTTCGACTATTGGGTTCACTCACAGCAGGTCATATAACTCCTTGTTCATCTACCGTCGTGGTTCGTCTTTGGCCTACATTCTGTTGTATGTGGATGATATCATTTTGACTGCCTCTTACGATGCCTTACGCCAGTCCATCATGGCCATGCTCAGCTCTGAGTTTGCTATGAAAGACTTAGGTCCCTTGAGTTACTTTTTGGGGATTGTCGTCAAGCGTCATTCAGATGGTTTATTTTTGTCTCAAAGAAAGTATGCGGCTGAGATCATCGAGAGGGCTGTGATGTCATCCTGTAAGTCCACTTCCACTCCAGTTGATACAAAGCCCAAGCTTAGTGCAGCGGCCGACGCACCATACGAGGACCCGACCCGCTATCGCAGTCTTGTTGGGGCCCTTCAGTATCTTACTTTTACAAGATCGGATATTACGTATGCCGTCCAGCAGGTGTGTTTATTCATGCATGATCCTCGAATTGAGCACATGAATGCAATTAAACGCATCATTAGGTATATTCAGGGTACACTGGACTATGGTTTGCATTTATATCCTTCCTCGCCATCCACATTTGTTTCATACACAGATGCTGATTGGGGTGGTTGTCCAGACACCAGACGGTGGACATCCTACTGTATGTTCCTTGGCAACAACTTGGTCTCCTTGTCTGCGAAGCGTCAGGAAACTCTATCCCGCTCAAGTGCCGAAGCCGAATATCGAGGGGTAGCTAATGTGGTCTCAGAATCATGTTGGTTACGTAATTTGCTTTTGGAGCTTCATTGTCCCATTCAGAAGGCAACCTTGGTATATTGCGATAATATTAGTGTCATCTACCTTTCAGGTAACCCGGTTCAACACCAACGCACTAAGCATATCGAAATGGACATTCACTTTGTCCGTGAAAAGGTTGCTCGGGGTCACGTTCGCGTATGCCATGTCCCGTCCCGATATCAAGTTGCAGACATCTTTACAAAGGGTCTACCCGCGGTCCTTTTTGAAGATTTTAGTGATAGTCTCAGCGTTCGAAGACCGCCCGCTATGACTGCGGGGGTGTGTTAAACAAGGTAATATACCCTTGATATACATAGTGTATACCACGAGTACCGTACCGAATGAAGAGGCCCAGCGTCGGCAGTGGCTGAGGCCCAGTCACGGGTATTGCTATCAAGCCCATCAAGGGCAGTGGCTATCAATGTATATTAGGAAAGTATATTTGATGTATATTATAGTATATTTGATGTATATTATAGTGTATTTGTTACCTAAATTAGGATATACACTTACCATAATTGTATAATTAAAATTATGGTAAAATAAGGTTTTAGGAGCAGAATAGAAATAAATTCTCCTATTTTGTAACTTGTATATATACCTTTCAATTAATGAAAATAATCAAGGGGATTATTTCTTTCAAATCCTTGTGTGACAAAATCGTACACATGCAAATTTATTATTACGAACTTTCCAGCTCACAACTACTACAACTATAGAATAAGGAATGGGTCTCTGTCCCTCTCGTTTATTTCTAATCTTTCTTGTCATCAATGAATGGCCAAATTAATTGTTTGATAATAAACACAATGTATTTTATAGTATCACTGCTATAACTTATCTGTTATTAATAAATTCAATAATAAGACAGGATACTATTTGCCAAGATCGCAGCTGACAAACGTGGAGGTACATGCAAATTGCCATATGAATAAACCAACAAACAGTCAATTGTCTATTACTGCATCATAGACACGTGAGGATTAGGGGGTCCAATTATATTGGATTCGGCTCCCAAAACTAACATAATTCTAAAGATTTTTTTTTTCTTTTTCCTTTTCTTCTTTTAAATGAAAATGAGCAGTTCGAACCTTTTCTTCCAACGGCATGCATTCGAAAAGACACAACATCTAAAGACCACATAAATTTAGCGTGTTTTATTCAAATTGCTTTTAAATTATGTCTAGTCTTAATTATCCTTCATGTTTTATAGTCGATATCCTCTCAAATAATAACTGGTCCTAATTCTGTACTTGATTTTCTTATAATTCAAGAGATTATAAATGACGTTTGATGCATGAGAATGTAAAATAACAGCCACATAATAATTATCTGATGTGTGAAGAAACCTAAAATACCATTTTCTTTAATGATTAGCTACTCCAATGACTATTTCCTTATCTTCTTCCATAAATCTTCTCCATTCCCACACTAAAATACAACTAGCAATTTTTCCTTCTTTTACCATTTTTGTTTTGAGGGGTAACAATTATAAAAGTCTAAGTATAGAGGGTAATTAGAAGCGGTTATTATTTGAGAGGGTAATAATTATAAAAAGATCAAGTATAGAAGGGTAATTAGAATGAAGTTCAGTAAAGGAGTATATGAATAAAACACGCCAAATTTAAAGGGGTCTTTAGGTTTCTACTATTAAAAATTAATTTGGTGAAATAGGCTATTTCAGAGTTTGATAAATTTGGGAATTTCGTTAAATATAGGTACTTTAATTTTCTAGTTTTCTATATCCAAATTATGATCTAAAGATTTTTGTCATTAGTGGTATGCTTGAAACATGAGTTACGATTTTTTAATTTTAATATTTTTAAAATTAGTTGAATTTATTAGATTTTTTGTTTGTGTGAAATTGGATAGAAATTATTAATGAATAAATTAGTTATTTAATTGCTAGCTTGAACTGTTAGTATTTAGTTTAGTCATCATCGATCCTCGTGTGGGTTCATACACACCTCGTGAATATTTTCATCACATCATTAAGCACATAGTTAACAGCAAAAATATACGGGGCTATACATGTAATAAATAGAAACTTGATCCTCCTCTGAGAAAACCTTATATAGAAATTTTAACCAAATGCACACAAAGTTTAACTAGTTTCGACAATGGTGCAATATGATAAGAGAATAAAACAAATTCTATTATGATGATGACGATCATGGTTTGGAGGTAAATACTTATTCTTATTTGATGTTTATATCATATTATATAAATTTACTATAATTAAATAAATTAATGATGTGAGAATACTATATATATTCTCCAACGGACACAAATTCGCGGTCTCTTTTCTTTTTCTTCTCTCCTGAACTTTTGATAAGCTCTACTTCAATCCTAAAAACTTTATCCTCCAAAAAATGTAATGTCGCATAATTTTTTTTAAAAGTAGCATAATTACAATGGAAAAGAGAGCGGTCAAAGAATGTGAAATATAATTAAGAAAGAGTCGGTATCTTTTTCTTGTTACAATTAGTTCAGCCTACAACACTAAGAAGAGTTTTGGTTTACTTGTTGTAATCGAAAATTAATCTTGTAAGCTTCTCTAATAAGAAAATAAATACTATATTCATTTGCCGAAATTTTATTTGTTGTAAATGATCATTGAATATAGGCACTATTGTTTCTTTTCGTTTCAATGAGACCTTATTGTAAGTATTGGATGAGGTTCAAATAATACGACTTGAGTTTCTTTTTTGAAATATCTGTGAATATCATAAATTCTTTTGGATATGGTAAAGCAGTACGGGAAGTAAATAAATATTACAAGTGTTCGAAATGATAAACAAGTAGGCCAATGTTCAGAACTGCCGCAAGCTTGTTGAGTCTTGAATCTTGATAACCTGAAATCAAGAAACACTAAATCTGGATTGTTACAACTGTGTGCTGAGTCGAGTGATGACACTCTGTCTTTAAGATAAGATTGCCCCGTATATATGCTTTTACGTTAACGAGCAATAGTCTCCCAAGATAAAACAACACTTTAATCAACACTACAAAACAAATAGGCTGATTCTGACAAAGAAAACAAATACGAATCGACTTGCTGAAAAAATGGAAAAGGAAGGAAGAGTATTGAGTTTTCTGTTCACTGTTTGTGGAGAGAATTTCAGTTGATCTCTTCTGTTTGTCTGTGTATTATATTGCTGTCTCATTTTTCTGTATGTATAATGTATCCCACAATTGAGCCAAAAGGCATCAATATATAGCATATGGGGAGACCTCTCAACTGCCAAGACATGGATGTTAATGACCATTGAATGAGGGAATTAAACAGCTAAGTAATGGCTATTTATGGCCATTGAAGGAGGGTGTAATTCAGCCAAGTAATGGTTGTTAATGGAGGGAGTTAATCAGCCAAGTAATGACTGGTTAACCCACAATAAGGCCCCCAAAACTCAACTCCAACGGTAGACAGAAACTTTCTGCCTTCCGTTGTTTCCAAATTCAACATTCCAGAAACTCCAGGGACCAAACTATAAATATTAAACAATTTGGGGTCCAAAGAGATAATACCAGAAGAAGCCCAAGCCCAAGACCCACGACCCCGAGCCCGGACCGGGCGGGCGGCGGTGGCGCGCGTGTGGGCTTAGCCTTGAACCTAAGCACATCTAGGTCCTTCCTCCTTTAAACACATGGGATACCCCTTGGGGTCCCAAACCCTTAGCCAATTTAGAGACTTATAAAGAGAGCAATTCTTCCTTTTTCCACCGATGTGGTAGATTTGTCCCACACCATATTTCCATGACTCAAACACCTTACTTCGTGAACCAATATCTCTTTCATTTCTCAATGAAATTTGACGATTCTTGACCTTACGGTCATCTACTCACTTAGTAGATTATGCACGTGTGAAGAGACAAATCCTCCAACATATGGAACCCTAGTGTTTAATTCATTAAATATGGGTGGACGCACCTCCCCATCAAAGGCAAATTTCCAACAATCCCCTCTTGAAAGAGAGATTTTGGCGCACACACATGATGCATACTTTCAGCGAAAAGATATTGTATCAGGAGAGGTAGCTTCTGCTTTGAACTTTCCCTAGTTGAATACCACTGGACTTACTTACTGCGCGGTGAACGTGATGTCTTGAACAGTCAGTATTTAGTGTAAGTCAAGACAATGATACCAACACAATAACTCTCCTTATTCGTTTTCTTCTTATGGTTTTGTCCGTTGTGGCCGTGGACACATTTGGATTCTTAAGTGCGTTCATTTGAGGCGGTCTGTCCTCTCACTTAAATCGGTGATCTCCTACAAGGTATCCTGCTATACCCCACTTCACAAGTGTTAGGAATCATTAAAAGTTTCCCCAACCTTAACCTCAACCGTTTGAGGATCGTTAAAGGTTTGGAAGCTTAACCTTTATCCACCATGCAGGTAGCAATTTAATGTCTATCGCGGGAACAACTTTGGATTCATGTTTCCTTACAGAAATCATCATCCGAGGTGCTCTTGCTTCCACCGAAGCGCTCGACTGAACCTTTTTACAGCTTAGTTTTTCCATTGAACCAAATTCATGGGATCTCCAATCAGTATGGTTGGGTTAACACCGCAAAGGTTCGTATTGTTTGGGTTTTAAGCCCATTCCCCTAGACAGGCAGAACACTTGATCTCCGGGTAGTCCCTTAGTTAAAAGGGTCCGCCGTATCCTTTGATTAGTAATCAAGGAAGTGACACCCGTGATGATCAACTGCCATACGGTATTATGTCTTCGACAGATCCTGACAGATAAGTCCAGACACCGTCATCTGTGTCCTTCTTGAAGCCGACCGGCTAGCTACAGTGTATAACTGCTGAAGGCACGGGTTTCTCCCAATAAGAGACGTCCTCTAAGGAGTCATGAAGTTACTCAACTTCTTTCATGCTTTGTATAAAGCGATAAATTCTGATTCCATCATAAATCGGCCGATGCAAGTTTGCTTAGAGGATTTGCCAAGACCCACCATACACATTAACTTGTGGCTTTGGTGTTCTTCACATTTGATGTCCAGTTTGCATCACTGTGTTCTCTCAGAATCGCTGGACATCCATAATACTATAATCCGTAGATAAGCGAATATTTCAGATATCGTCATATCCGACATAACACCTTCTACTGATCATTTATTAAAATCATCAGTGAACCTTAGTTCAACTGATCTGCTTTGTAGGCCGATACCAGGTCGGTTGTAATGTGTAACATACATTGAACTACATGTGACCTACACATATCGCTCCTTGTATATGGGTGCACCATGATTTCAATCAGTTATATGATTCATATCCATTGGTGGCTTCAACGAGACTGTCAACTATCTCACAACTGAGTTTGGAGTTTAGACCAGTCCGTTAGATGTCTTGGAAATCCAATTTCTAAGATGTCATCTGTGATACTCATATCTATTGTTTCAATATAACTTCCACTCTCAGACTGTTGGTTTTCCAACTGTTGGCTTTCTAACTTCAGAGTCAATGTTTTTGTGGTCAGATTCATTATTTCTGTTTTATCTAAGACTTCCAGGACCAAAATGTAAACATTCTATTGTTTAATTCATTAAATATGGGTGGACGCACCTCCCCATCAAAGGCAAATTTTCAACATCAATATATAACATAAGGAGAGACATCTCAACTGCCAAGACATGGCTGTTAATGACCATTGAAGGAGGGAATTAAACAGCCAAGTAATGGCTGTTTATGGCCATTGAAGGAGGGTGTAATTCAGCCAAGTAATGGCTGATTAATGCACAATAACGCCCCAAAAAATGAACTCCAACGGAAGGCAGAAACTTTCTGCCTTCCGTTGTTCCCAAATTCAACATTCCAGAAACTCCAGGGACCAAACTATAAATATTAAGCAATTTGGGGTCCAAAGAGATAATACTAGAAGAAGCCCAAGCCCAAGACCCACGACCCTGAGCCCGGGACGGGCGCGCGTGTGGGCTTAGCCTTGTACCCAAGCACATCTAGGTCCTTCCTCCTTTAAACACATGGGATACCCCTTGGGGTCCCAAACCCTTAGCCAATTTAGAGACTTATAAAGAGAGAAATTCTTCCTTTTCCCACCGATGTGATAGATTTGTCCCACACCATATTTCCATGCTTCAAACATCTTACTTCGTGGACCAATATCTCTTTCATTTCTCAACGAAATTTGACGATTCTTGGCCATACGGTCATCTACTCACTTAGTTGATTATGCACGTGTGAAGAGACAACGCCTCCAACATGCGGAATCCTAGTGTTTAATTCATTAAATATGGGTGGACGCACCTCTCCATCAAATGCCAATTTCCAACAAATTCATAATATAGGACATTAGAGTCTCTCATTTTTTGCTTGGACAAAGGATTTTTAGCTATTTTTTAAAAATATATTTGTTTTTGTTATTTTCTGGATGATGATCTACATGAAGTTATGGGCCATTACTATGGGTTTTCCCATTATTTTATTCTTCATATAACAGCGTTGAAGAAATATACAATATAATAATTCCATTTCATAGTTAGGTAAACCATCCAATTAAGGGCGTCATAGCGTAACTGTTTTCTTTTGTTATTTTCTGTTTTTCAATGGTTCACATCTTCTGGCTTCACGTAAATAATACTTCCTCCGTCTCAAATTATTTGTCGTTTTTTAGTTTACACGTTCCTTAAAAAATATTAATTAGGAGGGGTATTATATCTACTTTATCTTTAGTTATGTCTAAGTTATAATCACGCTCCATTAAATGTTTACTCTATTTATGTGTCATCTTCATTAATGACAAATGTTAAATGGAGAAAAAAATTTAATTATGTCTTGAACTTCTAAAATGACAAATAGTTTGATACAACTATTTTTAGTAACCGCAATAAATAATTTGAAACGGAAGGAGTAATCAGATTTTTTCCGCTCGGATAATTAAGCACCTAAATTTTCATTTCTAGGTAAAAGTCACAAACTTAAAATACAATCTTTCCTAATCGAAATGATCCTTTGCGAACCGCCTTTAAATTTATATACTACCGGCCCAGCTGCCCTAATATCTTAATAGGTGGCATTATTGATATTTGTCACAATATCATATTTTGCGTCATTTCTCCTCGGTTTCTTAGCACTTTAGCCATACCTCTGACATTCTATTCACAATGATTGAGCTTATGTTGCGGTGTTTGTGTTGTCAGGCTCCACGAGGCAGACTTGATGAATTCGGAGTATCTTGACGATTATTTGGGAGAATTTCGGGATATAACTAAATCACTGAAGAGATATGCGGCACCCTCGCGTCGCAGTGCACATAAGAAGAACATAGATTGAAGGCATCCGCACCAGCTCCACGTCGTAGGGGTGCCGCACGTCAACAATATGCAGGCGAATATTGCTTCATTTGCGGCACCTCCGCGTCGCGTGGGTGCTGCACATCGGCGTATTTGTTTCCTATTTTGATCGGGATTTGATCTACTTATTTCAGTTTTAACCTAGACTATAAATAGACGTTTTTATCATTGTAAGTGCTGGAATTTTTCTAAGACTTGTAAGCAGCCCTTATTGGTTTTCTTGGAGTTTTCTTATTTTCTATCCATAAGTCATAGGTTATTTCATGAATTCTTTTGTCGTTCTTTGAATTATGAGTAGCTAATCTCCTTAATCTCGGGTTATGGAAAATACATGAATGTTGGTTTAATGATAGTTCTTGCATATTAGATTTCCATTATTGGGTTACTTATTTATTCTTGAACTTAATTATTTGATTAATTGATGAATTAGTTGAGCATTATCTGTGGCGTGTGAATTGAACTAGGGATAGGAAATTTACACGCTTAATAAGAATAAATAGGGCTTGTTCGTATTTTAGCTATTGAGGATATGAATATACCCTTTAGCCTTACTTAGTTGGATACGGAGATATAAATGTGTTCTTGTTACCTATGATGACCATAGGAATATAGGCGTTATAGTAGCATCTACAGGCTTGTGAGTAACTCGAAAGATACTCATAAAGTTAAAATCAACCAGTCAACTAGTAACCCAGGAAAACGAAATAGGTAGAACTATCAGAAGATTAACTGGATTGTCGAAATCTATGACCCTGAATTCCATCACCATTTGTTAAATCTTACTGTCTTAATCTCAATCATCTCAGTCACAAAAATTCCCAATTGTTATTTAATTCATTCAGTCGTAGTTAGTTTCACAAAACACATTGATTGTTACTTTCTTTGATAGTTACGAACGATTTTGAATTAGATAAACAGTAGAAAATTACAAGTCCATATGTGTATGATATCTTGACTTCACAATCCTATATTACTTGTCGATCATGTATACTTGTGTGTACGTTTGGGAACAACAAGTTTTTGGCGCCGTTGCCGGGGACTTAGAAAAATTTATTGTTTTTCGAGTTTGAATTCTATTACTTCCTATTCAAGTTATTACTCTTTGGTTCGTGTTGTGCATCTCAGGGAATTGCAGTATTTTATGCCAAACACTCGGAGTCAGGAAAAACCATTAGCTGTCTTTGATCCCGAGGCCGAGAGAACTTTTCACAAAGCAAACAAACTGGCTGAAGAGGATCCTTAGAAATTAATTGAAAACATAAATATTGTAGTAAGAGACATGGAACAACCACGAGTTCCTGTGTTGAGCTTTGCTAGGCCCAACCTAGAGAATGCAATGAGGGCTATCATTAAGCCTGCTATCACGGGTAATTTTAAGCTGAAAGAAGGTACAGTACGGCTGGTTCAGAATACGTGCTAGTATATGGATAAACCACATGAATACCTACATAAGCACTTGATGGCGTTTGTCGAATTGAGCGAGGCAGCGAATATGTGAAGATGGCATTGTTTTCCTTCTCACTGCTTTGAGAGACTAAGGAATGGTTGCAGAATGAGCCGGCTGGCTCCATTACTTCTTGGAAAATCTTGTCCAACCATTTCCTTGACAAGTTCTTCACTTCCAAGAGGACGAAAGAATTGAGAGGGATAATTGTTAGTTTCACTCAGAAAGATGGAAAGGACTTACCACATGCGTGGAAAAGATACAAGAGCTACTTAAGTGGTAATGAAATCTCTTTATTCCAAATTTTACTATTAATTCTTTTTCAGGATAATCATTTGTATCTTCATTTATTACATCATCTGTTTCTATTTCTGTTTCTATAGGTCTATTAAATTCATCTTCTACATCACTTTCAGCTTCTTCTTCTATGAGTGTATTTACTCTTTTCATTTTTTGTAAAGCTTCTATTATTTGGTTGTTTTCTTTTACTATTTCTGAGTTTTCTTCGTTGTCTACTTCTTCTATAAATTCTACTACTTGTATTTCTTGGTTAATTAATTTATCGTTGCTATCTTTGTCTGAGTCACTATCAGTTTTTTCGTTACTACTAGTTGTACTTTCATCACTTGTTTTAGTATTTTTCCTTACTTTCTTTTTTTCTTTTAACTTTCTTATTTGTTCTCTAAGGATTTGCATTTCCTCTTTTAATTCTTGTTTTACCTCATTTAATTCTTCTTTTGTTTGTTTGAATTATACTTTGGTTTCCTTTAATATTTTCTTCGTATCTTTAAATTTGTGTTTATATTTTTTATACTTATCATACCATTCTTCGTTATTATGTGATCTCAATTTTGTATTCTCTGTTTTTAACTCACATATTTGTTGTTCTTGTTTATCTAGTTTTAGGTTTAAATATTCATAGGTTGTTTTTTCTGTGTCTTTTAAGTAAATATTTTCTTCTTTCGAATTTTTATCTTCTTTTCCTTATAGGTTCATACTTGTATCTTTCTTTTTCTATTATCTTTTTCCCATTGTTTTTTAAAAACGTAAGTACACTGGGTACACTAGGTTCTTGTTTTTCCATTAAAATTATCCCTTTTTATTTAATATCGCTAGACAATCCAATGTTTTTTTCTAATATTATCTTAAATGTTGGTATTTCAGATACATTCCATAGGTTAGTCAATTCTTCTCTTATTACTTGTTGTATTTGGGTTTGATTTTCTTTTATTTCATCCATTATTATCAATGTATTTTTTATTTTTTCTTTTACTATTATTTCTTCCCATAACACATTAATTTTTTCGTTAGGGTTAGTCAGGATTATTTGTTCTCTTTTTCCATCCATTTCCCATATCTATCCATATTTTATCAAATTTATCACATTGTTGTTCTAATTGTTTTATCTTTTCTTCTAATTTTATTTCTTTTGCCTTGTATTTTAAATATTTTAGTTGGGAAAATATCTCTTATGATAAAGCTGTCCTTATTACCTTTAATTTCTGCTTTTTTCGCTATTATTTTTCTTTGTATATTCATACTTTATTTACGAATCTTATTTTTCCTTGATCATTTATTTCAATTCCGTTATTATTTATCTTATAATTTATCATTGTTAAAAAGTCACTTCCTAAAAGTTTTTCATTGAAACTGTCATATTCTATTACTCCTATATTTATCTTATATTCTAAATCTTGGATTTTGAATCTTAAATTAATACTTTTAGTAATTATTATTTCTCTTTCATTTTCAGGATAATTATAAGTTTGTGGGTCTATTAAATCACAATCATTTTCGTTAATCTTACTTATATGCATACAACTTTTAATAGCTCCGGTATTTATTTCAGCTATACAATCTGTTGTTATCATACCTTTAAATATTATTACCTTAATTTTCAATCTATTTGTGTTTATATTTATTAAATCTAATATTCTAGATTGTATAACGCTAGTCTGTTGTGACATTATTGGTTCTCTTGTAATACTCAATCTAGATTCTTCTATTTTTGGTATTAATCTTTTTGATGATGTAAGGGTTCTGGTATTAAAATTCATATATATTTCTTCTGGTATAGTTATTTTGGAATTTTCTTTATGTTCTAGCTGTTCTAATATTTCTTGGTACATTCTTGGTACTAATATATTCATTTCATGTTGTTTCTTTACATGGTGGTTTTCGATTAGGGCATATATCATTTTTGTTTCAATACTTATGACTTTACTTCCTGGTGGCATTGTTATTCCACCTAGTTTGTAATATAGTGTTAAGGCTAAGTCTGTGTGTTCATCTTTTAATGATATACTAAAGTCTGGTTGAACCGTAAATTTTAGTTTTTGATATATTAAATTTTCTTTTATTACTGATATTAAAACATCTTGTAAATTTCCTAATATCCTATCATCTAATATGTATATTTGTATAAGTGTATCTATGTTTTTATGAAACTATGCTTTTATAGTAAATTCTACTCCTCCAAAGTATATGTTTCTATATTTTCTAGCTTCTCTAGTAGATAGTTTTGCTAACTCTCTTTTTATTACTTCATCTGTTATCAAGTTTATTTTTGTTCTTCCATTTACACTCATTGTGTCTATTATATTTTCATGCTTGTGTGCTATATATCTTATTTCTTTATTTCTTTCAAACCATTTTGTTTTAAATATTTTCTCAATAGATAATTCCTTTTTTTCATCTTGTATCTTCTGATATGTTTCTGGCTTAAAACTTAATGTTTGTGTTGATCCTCCTTCATATGTATTCATCTGATAATATGTTTCTTTAGAGTCTTCTACTATTTCTTTTCCTTTATCCATATTTTAATAAGTTGATGTACTTATATTGTTCTTCTATAATATCATTTAGATCTTTTAATTCATTATCTTTTCTGATTATGTCTCTTAATTTTTCCTCCAGCTGTTTCAATTTTTCTTCTTCTTTTTGTCTCAACTTTTCGTCTTTTAATGCTATTCTATTTCTTAATTCTTTAATAGTTTCTTCCTGTTTATATATTTGTTTAGAATTTTCTTGTAAAAGTTGATCTTTTTCTTCTATTAGATCTATACTTATTCTGCAACTTACTATATATTGGTTTATATCTCTATTAAATGTAAGAGGTTTATCTGCTATCATTTTAAGTTCTCTTAGCTTATTTTGTTGTTCCATTAGTCTTTTTTCATCCATAGTGTTCTATTTTCATTCATAGATCTGCTTCTAAATCTAATATCATAATGTTTTGTTCATTTATTCTTGTATTTATCTCTATTATCCTTCTATATGTTGCTACAACATCTTCTATGTGTGTTTTAATTTCTTCTATCTCATTTTCAGAATATTTTTCTATTTCTTTTTCATAAGTTATATCCTTTGTTCGTTTTGTTGCTAACATCTCATCTTGAAAACCCATTACAATCTCATTTTCTTTCCTAAAGTTTATCAAAAGACGTTTCATCTCATAACATTTCCATGACATTTTATTTAACAAATAAACCTTAATAAACGATGAATGTGTTTTCATTGTTTATAAATCTATTCCTTTTACAAGCTCTGATACCAATTTCTGGGATGATCTTTTCATCATCTAGTAACCCTGAAGAGGGTAGGAATATAGATGGTATATTAATAAAATTTTATCTAAGTTTATCAAATAATAAGCATGTAGTAAGGAAACGAATAGTATCAACTCAAAATTCATTTTTAAATAAAAGTCTATAATCTCTAACCAATATGAACATCATAATTACAGAGTTTAACACTTATCAAAATCATAACTAAAAACACATAGTCTAAAAATCATACCTCTTAATTAGAATTTTAGATCACCGAAGATCTCAACCCACCCTTGGCCCTGCTTCCCTTCTTCTTCCACCGAAATTGCGGGATAATTAGCCTAGGTGCTTGGGAGTTCTCAACAGACTATCTTCTAAAATTCTTATCAAGGTGCAGGTTTAAAAACTAATATGGTTCTAATTATAATCTTTCAAAGTATTTTATCTCTGGTATTATGATATTATAATTGATCTGAATTATAGACTAAGGAGGGGGTTTAGCTAGACATAGAGAGTTCTCAAACAAAGATTTGTATAGAAAGTTTTTTGAATGAATGATACGGTTACAAGAGGCTATTTATATAGATAACCTCGGCTGATAAGATGAAAAAATTGCTTTCTCAAAAGTCATAAAGTAAATAGTAATGACTTTTCCAAAAGTCTAAAGTGCTATAGTTTGTCTGCTATGATTGCCTGATATTTTCAAAGTTTTTGTCTTTGTTGTAGTCTTTTTTTGAGGCTGTCTCTTTCTTCTTTTGTCCTTTTTGTTTGGTTGCTTTCCAGGTGTCCTCCTTGATAATATCTTCTTGACATGAGTTGATATCTCCATCAGATTCTCTTGCTATTGTCTTTCTTGTCATTCTCTTGATAATTGTTTTTTGTTTTTGAATGATATGGTTTGTAATACATGGTAGTATGTAGTAATACATGGTAGTAAATTGGGCTGCAAATAGTAAAATTACAGGCTCCCTATCAGAGTAGTAAATTGGGCTGCAAGTAGTAAAACTACAGGCTCCCTATCAGATGAGTAAATCAGGCTTCAAGTAGCAAAGCTACATGATCCCTATCAAAGTAGTTATTTCTCACATCCTTATGCAAAAGGATCAGAATTCCCTTTTTTTTATTGTATTAGTAATAGTAGTAGGTCTAGAATTTATTACAGGCCTTCTATTTTGTCCAATTGTCCTTTGGTATTGGTCAATCATTTCTTTTGCATGTTTATATTTCAGGTTTATAATTCTGTCATGCATTTCTGTTAGTTTCATGGTACATATCTTGTGTCATAATGTCATTGTTGTAATACTAGGTGATAATGTCTTCCACTGCTCTTCCTTTTGAGTCGCCAATAATACATGCCTTCTTTGCTCGTAACATGTCCTCTATTCTGGTTTTCAAGGTTAATAATCCAAATGTTCTTTTTGCACTGAGCCACTCTTGGAATTTCTCCAAAGTGCACGGTATTTTCATGTTCAAATATTCATCATCTCCACTGATAGTACTATTTTTTCATGTCTTGAATATTTGACATATCACAATGGGTTTTCCTGTTAGATCTGTTGATGCATCAAATATTTGTATTCCATATACTCTTTTTCCGAATGATTACATCAAGAGTTTTCTAGATTCTACAATAATACTTGGTAATCTGGAAATATTGTACATGGTCTCATCCACTATTAGTTTATCAATAAAACCATAAGTGAATAATTTTGATACTATTTCCGGGTTAGCCTGTTCACTGCACAAGAATCTGGGATACTTGCTCAGTTTAGCACTGCGTAAAATATGAGGGTTAGTCTTATAATCATAAATTTATTGATCTTCTCATAAGCACTGATATATTCGGGTGTATATTTCAGTTTGTCGGCCATTGATACTGTTGATGAAGAGGATGGTATTGAAGATGATATAGTTGCCAGTTTTTGATACAAATGGTGCCAAAGTTTTAGTAGTAGGGTTTTTTGGGGTTTTAGGTGTAGTGATAGGTAATTTGGATTGGGTTTCATTTTGTAAAGTTTTCAGGGTTATCAAGTCTTGTATGGCTTCTCTGAGTTGGTTTATAAGATTGGTGTTTTCTTGTAATCTGGATATTAAGATTTCATTGGTTTGTATAATGGAATCTATGGCGTTGGTAATATATTCTTCAAGGTTATCACTGTTGATCGACATTGTTATATCTGCTAAGAAAATCATCTAAAACATTTTTAGTTCCAGATATATTATTAACAATAAAATCATAACAACAAAAGAATGATTGTCATTTTCTCCTTGTATTCAATTCTGGTAAAGGATCTATCTTGTTTGTAATAAAAGCTCTTACCTGTGTGTTGTCAATTCTAACAATAAATTTTACTGATAATAAGTGGTAATGAAATCTCTTTATTCCAAATTTTACTGCTAATAATTCTTTCTCATTAATATGATAATTTTTCTCATTTGGTTTCCATGTTCCCATTCCATATCCACAAATTAGTGGTTTCTCTTTATCTATATCATCTTTATCATATGCTATGAGGACTGCTCCCCATCCTATATCACTAGTGTCAGTAAAAAGTTCTAGTTAATCTTTTTCTGTTGGTATTCTATGTTTTGGTAATTCTTTTACCTTTTCCTTGATTTCTTTTATAGATTTAGTATGTTCTTCTTTCTATTCAAATGTTATGTTTTTCTTTGTTAATTATTGTAATGGTTTTCTTAAGAGTGGTAAATCCTTTATATGGTCTGAAGCATAATTTATTACTCCTAAGAACTGTTGTACTTCTTTTTTACTTTCTAGATTTTCTTTGAAATTCTTTATCTTTGTTACTATGTGTTCTTGTAGTTGTAATCCTTCATTATCTATAATATATCCTAAATATTCAATATTATTTTTAAAGATTTCAGATTTCTTTTCAGATAATAATATTCCGTGTTGTTTTATAGTATTATAAATTCTTCTAGATGTTTTATATGATCGTCTAGATTATCGCTAAATATTAATATGTCGTCAACATATACTATATAAAATTCTCTTACCTCTTGGCGAATGTTTTCATCTTCCATTATTTCTTCTATACTCCTTCTTATTCTAATAAGTTGCCAATTTATCTCACATAATCTTTCTCTTATTCTACTAAGTTTTTTAGTAACCTTGTTACATCTATCATTATAATATTTATATCCTGTTTCACTTGTAGTTGTAGTTGTAACAAGATTATAGCGAACATGTCGTTCACATTGTATCCAATAATTTCTTTCTTCTAATAATTTTCTTTTTCTTTTTCTTGTATGTTCATTTTACTCAAAACTACTTTCACTATCTGAGTGTTGGTTAATAAAGTTAATATTTTCTAATTCCGATTCACTTTCTTCATCAGTTTGACTGACATAAAGGTCTTCGTATTCATGTCATTTATCATTATCTTATCTGATCTGCTGTAAACTCATTATAAATTGTGTCATATTTATATATTTTACTCATTTTTTCTTTAGCTTTGGGAATTTATTAGCATAATGTCCTTTTTCATTACAATTCCAGCATTTACATTCTTTAACCCTTTCTGCTTCTATGGGTTTCACATATTTTCTTTTTCTAAATTTTCTCTTGTATCTAAATTTCTTCCTGGTTTCAGGGGTATTTTTATATCTTTTAAATCTCTTTTTCCTATAAGGTTTGTTATTATAATTTGGTTTGTTATTATAATTTTTATAATTATTATTTCTCCTATATTTCTTTGTTTGATATCTTTTATTACTTTTCTTATATTTCCTTTCTTTTCTTTTATCATCACATCCAAATACTAATCTTCTTTCTGTGAATCCACATATTTCTCTTAATCCTAGTTTCTTATCTTTTTAATCTTTTGTTGCATTCTAAATTTTTCGCATTTTCGCATTAAGTATGCTCTTAGTACTCTTATTCTTTCTCCTAATGTGTTTTCTTTTGGTTCTAGTTGGGTATATTGTTTTGATACTTCAGTGTTATAAGGTGTTGGCAAGTGGTCATAATAGAGTTATTGATATATTATACCTTCTTGTGGTAAGAATCTTGCTTCATAAAAGAACTTACTAAAACTAATTGTATATTCTGGTAATTTATTAATCTTACAACATTTCATATTATTCAAATTCATTACTATTTCAATTTTTCTTTCTGCAAGTACGCTTTCTCTAGCTAATAACCATCTTTCTCCTAAAAATTCTCTTTTTAGTATAATATCAAATATTATTAACATAGATTTCCAATCTGTTGCATGACTAAGTACTTCTCCTCTTAATTGGTATGCTATAGATTCTATCCAATATGCTACTTTTCCAATTAATGTTTTAGATATTTATTCATACATGTATTCTAGGTTTTCTGTTTGTGTAGAGTTCATTAGTGCTATATACATTGCAAGATTCCAATCAGTTATCCTTCTTCCTATTTCTTGTTCATCATAAACATTATCTAGATCTAGAAAATATCCATTGTAGTTTACTCCTTGTGCCATTGATCCTACAAATTCTTTAAATTCGGCTTGTTGTCCTACTAGTATGTGGTTTGGTAATCTAGTCCATTTTATAGTTATTATTTCGAAATTAGGGTCTACTAATTCTTCTTTCATTGATTGCACATACTTTCATTGAGGGCATTCTACTTGAATCTAAATCATTGTTGGATACTACTGCGCAGGAATAGATCTTGCAAAAAATATATGAGGAGATGAAAACACTCTTGAATTTGATGTCTGCAGGTAGTCAACCTTATGCAGATTCAAGCCATTCAGGGATCACTCAGACAACTGTTAGGGTACTTCAAGTAGATGATATGAAATCACTTCGCACAGAAGTGAACTAGATTGCCTACGCCGTTAATAGATTGGTTAATAATCCAACTCTTAATCTGGTATAGCAAGTGCAATAGGTACGAGTTTCGTGTGAAGTTTGTGGTGATGAGCATGCTTACATGAATTGCCCGCAGAATCCAGAGTCTTATCTTCTATGTGGGATAACAAAATCGTGGCTATGGTAACAAGGTCAGCAGTATGGTAACAACTACAATCCGAACCACCGTAATCATCCGAATCTTTCATATAGTGGAAATAATAATAATAATAATAATTTTCAGCAGCCTCGGGCTCAACCAGCTGGTAATTTAGTAGAAGATATGATGAAATAGATTCTAGCTCAAAATCAAGTGGTTCAACATTAAAATTAGAAGATTCAGAGTGAGATGCAGAAATCGATTCACGAGATTGAACGTCAAGTCGGGCAAATGTCGATTGCTCAGAATGTTAGACCACAGGGTGCTCTTCCGAGTGATACTGAAAATAATCCTAAAGAATGCAAAGTAGTTACCTTGAGGAATGGCAGAGAACTTGAAGAAGTGCCACCAAAAAATAAAAAGATGGCAAAAACCGAACTTATCCCTGCTAAAAAAGATGAGCCAAAGCCAAAAAGTGGAGAGAAACCAGCAGAGGTAGTGGTACGACCACCACCACCATTTCCGCAGAGACTTCAAAAGTAGAAGGCAGATTCAGCATGTAAGAAATTTCTTGAACTTCTGAAACAGGTACACATCAACATTCCTCTTGTGGAGCTTTTACAAGAGGTTCCAAAATATGCTAAGTACATCAAGGATGTTGTTGCAAACAAGAGGTGTTGGACAGGGTTTGAGATGGTAGCACTTACTGAGGAGTGCAGTTCTAGGGTGAGGAGCAAGATTCCACCAAAGTTAAAAGATCCAGACAATATACTATCTCTATCACTATTAGAAATATTGAGGTTGGGCTAGGATTATGTGATTTGGGTGCTAGTATTAATTTGATTCCCTCCTCTGTATTATGAACATTGGGTTTGGGTGAGCTGAGACTAACAACAGTGGCTTTGTAATTGGCAAATAGATCTTTGGCATATCTATATAGAATTATTGAAGATGTTCTTGTAAAAGTGGGGCCATTTATTCTGCCAGTTGACTTCATTATTCTTGACTATGTAGCTAATAAGAATGTTCATCTCATCATGGGAAGGGGTTTCTTAGCGACTGTTGATGCAGTTATTTGAGTTAGAGATGGGAAGATGTCCTTGATAGTGGATGGGCAAGAAGTTGTTTTCTATGTGTTCAAAGAAACTAAGTTGCCACCCAATTATAAAGTGTTAAAGATGATCACAGTGGTGGAGCCTGAGCTTACACATGCAGAGCTAGATCACTTTATGGCTTCTATAGATCCGTTGGAGATAGCCTTGGTATATGGTGAGGATTTGTTGGAAGATGAGAAGGTTAAGGAGTGTCTTCACATAGTTGAGACCTCTTGTGCATATTTGCGAGCCAATATGCCTTTTGAAAAATTAAACAGGCATGAGTCTTGGAAGAAAACCGAAACCATCTATTGAGGAAGCCCTAGTTCATGAGCTAAAACTATTACCATCTCATCTTCCCTATTATTTCTTGGGTAGTGGAGACACATTGCCCGTAATCCTCTCTAGTTATTTGAATGATGTGCAGGTTAAACGTGTATTGCGAGTGCTAAGTGACAGAATCTGAGCCCTTGGGTGGACTATAACTGACATTCGAGGCATTAACAGTTCATTTTGCATACATAAGATATCATTGAAGGTAGATAGCAGGCCCAACGTTGAAAGTTAGAGACGGTTGAACCCGATCACGAAAGAGGTGGTAAGGAGGGAAGTAATCAAGTGGCTTGATAGCTGTATTATTTATCCCATCTCAGATGGCAAATGGGTGAGCCCTATATAATGTGTCCTTAAGAAAGCAGGCATGACTGTGGTGAGAAACAAGAAGGATGAGTTGGTACCTCAAAGAACAGTCACTGGTTGGAGAATATGCATTGATTATCAGAAGCTGAACATTTCCACCAGAAAAGACCACTTTCCTTTGCCCTTCATGGACCAGATGCTAGATAGATTGGCTGGGCATGACTGTTATTGCTTTCTGGATGGCTATTCAGGCTACAACTAGATCATGATTCCACCAGAGGATCAGTAGAAGACCATATTACCATGTCCATATGGCACTTTTGCATTTCAGAAGATGTCTTTCGATTTATGTAATGCTCCAGGTAGATTCCAGCGATGTATGATGGCTATTTTAACCGACATAGTGAAAAATTATGTGAAAGTCTTTTTGGATGATTTTTCATTTTTTGGGGACTCTTTTGATAATTGTTTGAGTCACCTTGATGTTGTGTTGGCTATGTGTGTGGACACAAATTTAGTATTAAATTAGGAGAAGTGCCACTTCATGGTTCGTGAAAGCATTGTTCTTGGGCACAAAATATCAAACAAGGGCATTGAGGTTGACAAAGCAAAGATTGAGGCAATCGAGAAATTTCCCCTGCCTATTTCTATTAAAGGGGTGCGCAGTTTTCTAGGACATGCAGGCTTCTATCAGCGGTTTATCAAAGATTTTAAAAAAATTATGAAATCGATGTGCAAGCTGCTGGAGAAGGACATACAATTTGTATTTAATGAAGCCTATCTAAAGGCTTTTGAGGCACTAAAATAGAGGTTAGTAACGGCCCCTATTATCATCGCACCTGATTGGTCTTTTCCATTTATGTTAATGTGTGATGCAAGTAATTTTGCCGTGGGAGCTGTTCTCTGCCAGAAATCGGACAAGATCTTTCATCCCATTTATTACGCTAGCAAAACATTTGATGCAACCCAGATAAATTACATTGTCACAGAGAAGGAGTTATTGGCGGTTGTCTACGCCTTTGACAAATTCCGATCATATTTGGTGGGTACGAAGGTGATTGTATACACGGACCACACAATTGTGCTTTATTTGTTCGTGAAGAAGGATGCTAAGCCCAGACTTATTCGGTGGGTCTTATTACTGTAAGAGTTCGACATTGAAATTCTTGATCGAAAAGGCATGGAGAACCAAGTAGCAGATCACTTTTCCAGACTTGAGGATCGAGAGCATGTTGATGAGAGTGTGGTGATCAAGGAGACCTTCCCAGATGAGCAACGTTTTTCTCTTCAGTCAACTGAACTACTATGTTATGCAGATATGGTAAATTTTTTGGTGAGTGAGATGTACCCCCGTGATGCTAATCATGATAAGAAGAAGAAAATCCTACATGATAGCAGATTCTACATTTGGTATGTGCCGTATCTCTACAGGATTGGCACAGATCAGCTGATTCGGAGATGTATATTAAAGGAAGAGGTCCTTGTGATTCTTGAGAGTTGTTACTCATCACCTTATGGTAGACATCATGCTGGTGACAAAATAGCTGCAAAAGTATTCCAGTCTAGGTTTTATTGGCCGACGTTATTCAAAGATGCTCATGAATTCGTGAGAGCATGTGAAAGATGCCAAAGAACTAGAAATATTTTAAAGCGACATGTAATACCATTGAATAGCATCTTGGAGATTGAGGTATTTGATGTGTGGGACATCAATTTCATGGGACCCTTCATACCATCCAAAGGGGACAAATACATTCTAGTTGTAGTCGATTATGTCTCAAAGTGGGTAGAAGCCATTGCACTCCCTACTAATGATACTAGTGTGGTAGAAGAGTTTTTAAAGAAGAACATATTCACAAGGTTTGGGACCCCGAGGGCCATCATCAGCGATCAATGTACACATTTTTATAATCGGCTCTTTGATAAATTGTTGTTCAAGTATGTGGTGAAACACAAGGTGGTGATTGTTTATCATCCTCATATGAGCTGTCAAGTAAAGGTATCCAATCGAGAAATCAAGAGGATCCTGAAGAAGACTATAAGTAGGAAGGATTGTTTAATGAAGCTTGATGACGCTTTATGGGCATACATAACGGCTTACAAGATCCCCATTAGCACATCTCCAAACAAACTAGTTTTTGGTAAAGCCTGCCATCTACCGGTAGAATTGGAGGATAAAGCTTATTGGGCAAAAAAAGAAGCTGAACTTGGATATGGTGACAGCTAGTGAAAAGAGGTTGCTGCAACTGCACGAGTTGGATAAATTTCACTATCATGTTTATGAGAACGCCAAGATATACAAAGAGTGAGAAAATAGAATGCAAAATAAGCACGTCGAACATCGGGAGATTGATCCTAAGTAGTTGGTATTACTGTATAACTCGCGGCTCAAAGTTTTTGGTGGAAAGCTGAAGAGTAAGTGGTCCGGGCCGTTTGAGATCGTTCGTGTGACTACACATGGAGCGGTTGAGCTGAAACCACTAGATTCAAATCGAACCTTTTTGGTGAACGGTCAGAAGGTCAAGCACTACTATGGAGAGGTCATCAATCCAGATAAGTCCTCAATTGAACTTAAAGAAGCTTGAAAGAGCTTGTGTCGTGCCACGACGTTAAATCAAGCACTTCTTGGGAGGCAACCCGAGCTTGTAATAGTAGTTTAGAAAAGAAAAATGAGAAAAATACAAAACGATGTCGTTCCATGACCTTGTCTAAGATGCTTGTTGGGAGACAACCCAACTTTTATGTGTTATAGTGTCATGTTTGTTCATGTTGTAAGACTAGGGAAGGAGCGGGAACGCAAAATAAATGAAAGAAAGTGGAAAAAATGCCAAGGTAACAGCTTGGCAGCACCTCTGCATCACAGGGGTGCCGCATAAGCACAATACAATACATGCAATTGTTTGAAATTAAAAGGAAAGAAAATTATCAAAGGCATCTCACATCACCCTTGTGTCGTATGGGTCCCGCCGATGAAGAAACAAATGGCAGGAAGGGTCAGGCTTGCGACATCCCTGCGACGCGGAGGTGCCACACGGGTCGGGTTCTAGGCAAAATATTTTGTTAAAGTTAATACATAACCCGTCGGCCCTTCCAATCCCACTTCTCACAAACACAAAATTCAAACCCCCTTCTCTCTAAAATCCGAAAACCCTACCCATCTCTCTTATAATCACATTCAAAACTCAAGGATTTCCATAAGATATTCACTAACATCACAAGGTATTTCGAATTCCCCTTTCCCCTTTTCCTTGTTCTTGAGTTTTTGAAAGGTTGAAAAGTTAGTGTTGTTCAGTTTGGGAGAAATTGGGGTGAGTTTGATATTGATATGATAATTTGTAATTTTTATGGCTAGAACATGACTCCAATTACACAAGGGAGGGTTTCATAACCCACCATTGTTGTAAAAAACCAAGGGAAGATTCTACGCCCACAAGGTGTTCAATTAAATGCTTGAACCAAGTTTTTTGTGTGAAATTGTGAAGTCTTGAGTAGCAACATAGCACTAAACAACTATATGAACCCTTGAGCACAATGTGAATTAAAAAGTGGTGATTTTGATGAAAAGAAATTTGAATATGGGCAAACCCCACAACCCAAGTTTTACAACATGATTTTTTTTGTTTTTTCAACAATAGAATAGGGTAGTTAACTTTGTTGTTTCAATTTTTATATCGTAGTGTAGAATAAGAATTGGGTGATGTCTACCCCATTGTGTGCTAGAATCCATCGTGAGCACCCAAATAAGGAAATTAAGTGTGGGGTCATCTACGAGTGACGCCCCTTTTGATCATTAATTGGTTTCTTATGAATGGAGATAAATTGTTTTCTAGGTACCATGGGCAAAGCTAAGGGAAATACAACCGTCTCCACCTCACAATCAAAATGAAGAAGGGTAAATACCCCCCCCCCCCCCCAACTATAAAAAGAACAAAGGAGGGGGGAGAGAAAAAATCTGGTCATGACGATTCCATAAACCACTATACAAATAGTGGTTCTTGCAATTATCTGCGGAAACAGAGGAGTAGTACAAAATTTTGACACCTCCAAAGGCTACAGTCATGAAAGAGGGATGGACAAAGACTCATTGAGAAGGAACTTTCGGGAAACTCATGACATAATCGTGAGAAGGGGATGGCAAACCTATTTTGAGAAACCAGGGCTTGTAAACATTCATTTGGTTTTGGAATTCTATGCACAAATGGAACAGGAAAATTCTGAGAGGAAGCCGATTGTCAATGTTTGTGGCTGCCCAATCCCATTGACTGCATCCATTTTGTGTATAGCCTTTGGGGTACCGGACTACCCAGTTGAGCTGTTAGATGATTTCATTAAGAGGCCTAATTAAAAAAGCTATCCGGGAAACCTTATGCAGGCCGGGGTCTCTTGCTACTTGGGAGAGATATGATGAAAAGTTTTAGAGGCACAAGAGCATGCTCATGGCCAACTTTGAGAAGCTGGCACGAGTGTGGCTTCACTTGATCAATCAGAGAATAATGCCATTTGAGCACTACACAAGTGTGTCATAAGATTGCGTGTGTATGGTGTACTTCCTCATGATGGGGAAACCCGTAAATGTTGGGCATTGGATGTTGAAAGAAATGTGGTGGGTGAGAGAAAACAAGTTTCGTCGACTCATCTTTGGGGGCACCCTCAATGAGTTGATCACATCAATCAATTCGAATCTGAAGAATACTCTGGATAGGGTACTCGGTGCACCCACAGACTTGGTTGACATCTCGAATGTCAAAAGATCTGATATAAATGCAAAGAAAACACTCACCCCAACTGAAGAGAGATGAGTTCAGTCAAACCTGCTCACTATAATGTACAAGATACAAATGCTCCAATGCCAGCAGTCCCAATTAGACATCTTGAGTGTGTTTGACGAGGTGCCACTTACTTCCCATGCACGGAGGCTTCTAGGAGAAGATAAGATCGAACTTTCTAAGGATAAGGACGTGTGCACCGAGGATAAGATTGCGGCTGCTGAGGAAGAAGGTGATGAGGGGATGTCACATGCTCATGATGATCCCTATCGTAAATGATGAGGAGTGGTCTGAGCTGTCTGATGGCGAGGTCGATGATGCTGAGGATGACGACTAGGCCCTAGTGGACCACGGAGAGTATTTCTTGCTTTGCCTGTTTTAAATTTTCCATCTATATGCACTGAGGGTATTGCATGATTTTAAGTTTGAGGTGGGAAATACATTCCTATTTTTGTAACAACATTTTGAGGTTGAGTATGAGGATAAAATATGCCGTAGGATTTTATTTTTTGAAGTAGGTTGAGTCTTAGTGTCAAAAATATTTCAAAAAAAAAATTAGAAAAATGATAAATTGCAAAAAGATTTTTGTTTCTTTTTTTTAAGTCCCTCATTAGTGGCATACATCATCTGCCCCTTGAGTTTTCTTATGGCCTCGGTTCTTTCCCGAGGGCGTGGGCTTTGAACTGGGTGTAGTTAGATTTTTCTTTTTAGTCGTAGAAAGGGCTTTTCCTGATGATGAGTGGATGACAATCTGCTTGAGGGAAAATTAGTCCATAGGTTAAGACCATTTAAATGCTAGGTGCTCGGGTTAGGTAAAATATTCGCATCTGAACGATTTTTGATTTATTTTGTGAAAACATGCCATGAAAAATACATAACATTTCTTAAAACACTTAAGTTGTATTGTGTTTGACTTAGTTATGACGCTTGGAATTGCTGATATATATGTTTCTTGATTCAAGGGACAACTGGATCCCTCTTGCGCTGATTATGTGCCATGTGTGTGTGAGGATATAGATTTTTTAATCCATGCCTTGTATTGATTTATAAAACTTGCCTTGTGTGTTCGTGAAGTGAAATGAAGTTTGGTGACCTAAGAAGTGATAGAGGCATTTCTTTGTTAGCCTAAATAGCCTAAATCATCTTATCCTACCAATATGTAAATATTATCCTAGTTAACCTCATTAAGCCTTTAGCCATTTCTTTGATAGCAGTCGACGAGCCATACTCTTTCGTTATAATTAACTTGATTTTGACCCCATGTACTCCGTAAGAACTTTAATTAATTATGTGATGGGAGTTGGGATGTGAAAAAAAAGAGGAAATTGATTGTTGGTTGAGATCTAGTGAAGTTTATTGGGGCACCGAATAAAAAGAAAAAGTACACTTGATTAGTTGAGAATTGAAAAAAAAAAGTAGAAAAGAAGAAAAAAGATCAAATTTTTTTTCCAGTTATTCATCAAGAAAAAGTTCCCTTCTAACGTGTGTGTCAACAAAGTGGTGCTTAAATAAAAAGAAACAAGGGGGTGTGATTCGGGAAAATGTTTATTAGTTGGTGTGGTTATTGGTTGGTAAAGAAAGTGTGAAAAATGCTAAGTGTTGTGTGTATTGAAGTTATTAGGGAGTTTAGTCACTATTATCCAAATATGTCCTACCCGTCCCTTAGCCTACAATACAACCCATTAAGTCCTACTTGATCATAGGTTCAACATACTTGTATTAGTGAAGCGGTTACACTACGGGCAAGCTTATGGTTCATCGTATTTGGCATGCAGTGTTCTTTGTGAGAGTGAGCATATTTGTTAATTTTCTGTCCATTGATATATATTCTATTTAATTCTTGTGATATATGGACAACTCTCTTTCGGTGAGGGCACATAGTTGGCAATAGAGTGGTGAAAATGTTGGATTCTTGGTTAAGTAGCATGATTGCATTGTTTTAAGTGGTGTCGTTGAGTCATATGTTCCTAAAAGTAACGTGTTCTTGACATGATTGATTGTTGGTAATGAAAATTGGGATTTTGAACTTTGGCATGACTTTCGTAAGTTTTGGCTCATTGTTTGAACTTTGAGCTATTTTGAATTAGCCATATTAGACAAAGCCTGAGTAGACCTATTTGAATGGCATGGTTGAAACTATTATAGGTTGGTCATGGATAAATGTTTGCTCAAGGACGAGCAAAGTTTAAGTGGAGGTGGTGATATTTGGCACAAATATCATATTTTGCGTCATTTCTCCTTGATTTCTTAGCACTTTAGCCATACCTCTTGCATTTTATTCGCTATAATTGAGCTTATGTTGCGGTATTTGTGTTGTCAGGCGCCACGAAGCAAACTGGATGAATTTCGAGTATTTTGACGATGATTTGGGAGAATTTCGGGATGCAACTGAATCACTAAAGAGATGTGAGGCACCCTCACATCGCAGGGGTGCCGCAGGTGCACATAAGAAGAACATAGATTTAAGGCATCCGCGGCACCTCCGCGTCACGTGGGTGCCGCACATCAGCATTTGTGTTTCCTATTTTGATCGGGATTTGATCTACTTATTTCAGTTTTAACCTAGGCTATAAATAGATGTTTTTATCATTGTACAGGGCGTGCTGGGATTTTTCTAAGACTTGTAAGCAACCCTTATTACTTTTTTTGGAGTTTTCTTATTTTCTATCCATAAACCCTAGGTTATTTCAAAATTCTTTTACCGCTCTTCGAATTATGAGTAGCTAATCTCCTTATCTCTGGGATTATGGCAAAGACATGAATGTTGGTTTAATGATAGTTCTTGCATATTAGATTTTCATTTTTGGGTTACTTATTTATTCTTGAGCTTAATTGTTTGATTAATTGACGAATTAGTTGAGCATTATCTGAGGCGTGTGAATTGAACTAGGGATACGAAATTTACATGCGTAATAAGAATAAATAGGGCTTGTTCGTATTTAGCTATTGAGGATAGGAATATACCCTTTAGCCTTGCTTAGTTGGATACGGAGATATAAATGCGCTCTAGCATCTATAGGCTTGTGAGCAACTCGAAAGATACTCATAAAGTTAAAATCAACCCGTCAACTAGTAACCCAGAAAAATGAAATAGGTAAAACTATTGGAAGACTAACTGGATTGTCGAAAGACATGACCCTGGATTCCATCACCATTAGATAAATCTTACAGTCTTAGTCTCAATCGTCTTAGTCACAAAAATTCCGAAGTGTTATTTAATTTGTTCAGTCGTAGCTAGTTTCACAAAACACATTGATTGTTACTTTCTTGGATAGTTACGAACGAGTTTGAATTAGATAACATTAGAAAAGTACAAGTCCATGTGGGTACGATATCTGGAATTCACAATCATATATTACTTGTCGACCGCGTATACTTGCGTGTGCGTTTGGGAGCAACAATATTATTCATCTTAACAAATTGAACTTATTTATTTGATGTTGTAGAAAAAACAAGGAATCATTTGATTTTTCAAATTTACCATCATTATTGAAATTAGTAGTGTGACAATTAAGTAAGATAATTAAAGAAAGATAATGAGTAGCTTAGACAAATATCTTTATTATATAAATCACATTTATTTGTCTCCATTTAATGGAGGTCTGGATCTAAATGTCACAAATCAAATTTTTAAGGTCGTGACCAGCACTTAGCGAGCACCTAACCACTGCCATGCGAACCTGCTACCTCATCAACATTTCCCCCCGTACATAATCACGTAAACTAATGCAGAAATATAATTCAATAGTGTAATATCACAAGTAGTGATGAAGCAGTTATAATAACTGGGGTCTCTCGATTAAAAAGGCCTTTGAACAAGATTCAGTTGATCCTTCAATATGTAGATCCCTTTTAGGATTTGTGTTAAGTAATTTTAGAAATCAACCCCAAAGTTATGAGGATCAAGAAATAACAAACTAAACAAAAACAAAAATACAAAAATGTATTTCCCTCTCAACTCAGCATTCCCCCCCAATGGTAAGCATTCATTTTGGTAAGCAGTAAATCACTTGCTTCTTTGACATCGTGAAAATTGATTCTGCAGATTTAAAATTCTGATATTCTGCATCGTCGGTTTATTATAAACCATTGTTGATTTACTCTATTTGGTCCGGTAGCCTTAGTACACTTCATTTATTATAAACCCTTCTTGCTATATAGAGGACAATCCCCCGATAGTATAGCTGGCCAGTGGGCCGGGCTCGGGTCTGGCAGGCCGGGTTTGGCGGGGTCGGGAGGGTGAAGGGGGCGGGATCGGGGCTGGGCGGGATTGGGTTTGGCGGGATTTTTCGAAGTCCCGTCCCGATCACGATCCCGTCGGAATCGGGTCGGGGCGGGATCAGATCGGGATCGGGTTCCGGCGGTTTTTTCTTTTTTTCTTTTATTTTTTATTTTTTTAGTAACATATGTACAAAAAAAAAACTCAATAATTAAACAAGACAAGATAGTGTAATAAAAACATCCCAAGACTGTTTTTGTGCCTCTTATATTATTTAATAGACATGATTTTTTTGTAATACAAATACAATTGTCGAAATTGCAACTTTGTGGTGTTGTCCAAAAGTTGCAAATTACATAATAAAATTGCAATTAAAAAAATTACATTCTGAAAAAAACATGTTCTAATTTCTTGATAATTTCATGTGGTTCTTCGGTTGGAATTGGTATTTGTTGGTCAAATTGATCCACGTCGCTTCCACCACCTTCGGATAAGATTTCATTGTAGTTTTCGTCTTCTTCTTCGTTGATCTCCGGTTGACCGCACCTTTTCCGCTCCGCTCGTATCCAATCTCTGAATAATACTGCAATTTCCAAGCTGTCTCCGGCTAATGAGTGTCTGTGGTCTCCTATTTGATATCTGCCGGTAGAAAAAATGCTTTCAGACGTAGTTGATGACGCTTGAATGTTCAAAATATCTCGGGCCATCATTGAAAGTGTTGGAAAGGTCTTCTCATTCCCCCTCCAGTATTTCAGCAAGTCTTCATGTCCATCTTCATTAAAAGTGAGAACTTCTTGGTACGGTACAGAATCCTGCAAAACAAAAATATCAAACTCGCTAATTTGGTTAGTAGCGGTATGGCCGGACATTCTATTTATGAGGCTTTCAATACTAGCCGCAGAAACAACATGTCTTTTGTGAGGTTGTGTTGAAGATGAAGAAGATGGTATGGAAGCCGGTAGGTTACTAGCACTTTCTTATTGGTAAAACCTATATATTTTTTTTGCATTGGTCTTCTACGCTAGACAACACTTCTTCTTTAGTTCAATAGGTGGTGGGTGATTTGGATTTTTTGGACTTGGAGGTGGTAGTACTGCTATACAATCATAAATAGTTTCAATAAGTGATTTAGTACCGTCTATTTTAATAGTCGGATTTAATACAACACCAATAATATAAATAGTGGGAATAGGAATAAAATATTTTTTTATTTTGATAAACATTTTTTTAATAGCTGCAATATAAGCTGGTTTTTTTTCCATATATTCACTAAGTAATAAAAATATTAGAGTTATATAAAACAACATAGTTGAAAAAGCAGGATAATATATACCGAAAATTTCTTTTGTTGCTTGAAAAAATTTCTCTAAAAATACAGTAAGTTCGGAAATTTTTACCCAATCACTATCTACAACCATATCAGCTGGATTTTGATTATGAGAGTTAAAAAATAAAGTTATAGGTTTTCTATAGTCATAAGCAACAAATAGTTGCTCGTATAAAGAATTCCACCAAGTGGATACTTCTTCTGGAATTTTTCTCTAAGGTAGTCCACAATCGTGACAAGTTTTTTTATATTCTTTTCTTCGTTGTACTCTATTACTTTTAAAAATAAAGTTTATAGCAAATTGTATTTTACTAAGAATGTCTTCAAAAAGTGATAGACCATCCTTTACAATTAAGTTATATATATGGCACGCGCATTTTGTATGAAAATGATCTGGAAAAGATGGAGCTAAACTATTTTTAAAAATTGTAATAGCGTAATTGTTAGAAGAAGCGTTATCTAATGTAATAGTCATAATTTTATCAGTTATTCCGTAATAATCGCACACTTGATAAATATTTTCTGCAATAAAAGTACCAGTGTGTCTATCATCTATATATCTATACGCTAAGATATGTTTTTGGATAGACCATTTATAATCTATCCAATGACAAGTTACCGTTAAATAATCATGGTCATTAGTACTACAGGCTATATCAGAAGTGATAACCACTTTGCCATTAAAATGATATAATGAATAACGTAAATACTGTTGATATTCATGTGCGAATTTAAATACATTTCTCTTAACAGTTCATCTAGGAAAACCGTTAAAAGCAGGATTATATATATCTCTAATGTAATGAATAGAACAGGGAGATGAAGGAAATGAAAATGGCAAACCCTCCACAACAACTAATTTTGATATTGCTTCCCTATCTCTATGTTTATTGTATTTAGAGCCTACAATTGCCCCCGTCATAGGGTTAATTTGACCCTGTACTTGGTCCGGGACAGTATCAGTATGTGAACCTTGTCCCGATGGAGCGGACGTTTGCGTACCCATTTTTGAAGCCTCGTATTGGGCATACCTAGATGGATGAGCCATTACTACGTGTCTCATTAAACCCCCCGTCCCACCGTGACCTTTTCCAAGTTTAAATTTTAAAACATCTTTACAAATTTTACATCTAGCTACTTGATTCTCTACGTCCCTATCAAAAAATATCCATGCATCTGATTTTAATGGTCGTTTTGCTGGACCTCGTCTCATACTAGGGGGAATAGGAGGCATTTCAGTTGAAGGTGCACTTGTGGGTGTGTTGTCATCAACATTAGTGGGTGTATCATCTACATTATCGTCTAAATTAAAGTCTTCTTAAGTTCCAGAAAATAGCTCATCGTTTAAATCTAATGGCATTGTAGGAAAATGTTCAGTATCAACAAAATCATCCTGTGTAGGAATAGGATGACTAGAAGAAGTACCCTTGCCCTTATTGTCCCTACTAGAAGAAGCACCATTACCCTTAAACATACCTCTTAATCCTTCCATTTTAATTATGATAATATATAATTAAACATAATAAAATTAAGTGCGCTAAATAAAATAAACAGACAATAATAATTTAATGAAGGAACAAATGTACCAAACGCCGACGTAATGTCGACGTGTAAACGAGAGGTTGAAAATTGAAACTTTGCTCGATGGAAGATCCTCAAGCTAGTTGCCAACTTCACTCCCAATTCCCAAATGAATAAATAAAATTGAATATTTTATAAACAATGTAGACTTGTAGAGAGATAGATTGAGAGATTAGAGAGAGTAGGAAGATTTGTGAGAAAGATGAAGAGAAAATGAGTTATTTATAGTTGAAAAATTGGGTTAAAGTGTAAATATAATAACTTATGAGTTAAAAATAAATATTAAGGGGTAGGGGGTTGGGGGAGGGGGGAGGCCAAAAATGGTCGTTGCACAACAGCCAAAATGTAAAATGGTCGTTAGTGCAACAGTTATTTTTGCAAATGGGGGGTTACGGGCGGGATCGAGGCGTGCTCGGGATTGGCGGGACTGGGGCGCACCGGGACGGATCAGGACGAGACATTGTCCCGTCCCGGTTCAAGTCCCGCTACTGATTTTTTTTTTACTACTCGGGTTCGTGGCAGTGTCGGGGCGGGACCAGGCCGTCCCGGCCCACTGGCCAGCTATACCCGATAGTAGTTGGTGATTATTTTGGGGAACGTGTGGAATGGAAACTAATTTTTTTTTGCATTGGCGTTTGAATATTATTATCTATTGAATTGAGTAAGCATTCCACATGTGAAAATTTGGTTGAAGTGTCAATTCAAGTGGTCAGTTAAAATGCGAGTGGAGCATCGTGTCTAATAGATAATATATTAATATTCTCCATATATTTTGTAATTATTATTCTATTATAATTATGTCTTCTCCAATTAGGTTTAGAGATCCTTCTTCAATTAGGTTTTGTAATTATAAACACACACACACACACACATATAGAATTACACTAATCTACATGGTATCAGAGCCAGAGCCATTCCAATTCTATGTTCACTGATGTTGGGTCCCCAAATTATGTCATCCACGCTCAAGTTAACGGGGTCTGGGCGTTCAGGGGCATGTTAAGAGTCCCACATTGGTAATGGAATGGGAACATAGACTCCTTATATGGACTTAAGATAGCTTCTGGGGTTGAGTTAGACCCAAGATCCATTATTTACATCATCGGTAATGGAATGGGAATATGGACTTGGACAATCCTCACCCTACAAACTAGCTTTTGGGATTGAGTTAGGCCCAAGATCCATTCTCTACATGGTATCAGAAGCCAACCCCAAGTTACTTTTCACGACTAGCTTACTCGTGTCAAAATCCCAAGTTACTGGAGTATGCACTATTGCCAATATCTAATATCTCCTTAAATAGTTAGAACCATATCTTGTCTGCCAATTTAGTACTATATTATTTCGACCAGCTTACTCGTGTCGAAATCCCAAGTTACCGCACGCTTGGTGGCGAATTCGGGTCCCAAACCTCAATTTCTTGCTCTGACAGGAAAATCAATTCCCCTGTTAAAATTTGATTTATTCCTTCAACAACACCTTTCTCTCTCCAATCAACGGATTCCTACAATTTTTCACCGCCTTGAAAAGCGTATCGCTCGCTTTTAGGGTTCTTTAACAACCTCATCTTTCTATCTAACCTACCATCCATGAACATGGCACGATATTCCTCATTGCAGCCCAGCATCCTGGGCCCACCTCCAGGCCCACGGTACACGGGCCACCAACACTAGGCCAACTTCTCCATAGCCCAACAGCAGGCCTACGGTCCCATGACCTCTGCCAAACTGAGTCAGGCTTACAACACTATGAATCTTTAGCAGCCTGATGACGCGTGGTACATGGATACAGGTGCCACATCCCACCTCACTTGCAACTCTGGTAATCTCCCTCACATATCTAATTTGAACAATCCTCAATTTATTTTAGTCGGCAATGACAATCGCATTCCAATTCAAGGTTACGACACCACTAAAACATACCACCTCACCCACCCTTTACCCTAAAAATTGTCCTATATGCTCCTAACATCATTAAAAACTTAATCTCTATTAGGAAATTTGCTAGTGACATTTCTGTATCTATTGAGTTTGACCCTTTTGGTTTTTCTGTGAAAGACCTACTTACGGGGATAACTCTTACGAGATGTAATAGTGTGGGGAACCTATATCCTTTCTCATCCAATTCTGCCGCAGGTATCAATGCACCTACCTCCCTAGCTGCAATCTCTCCATCAACTTGGCACAATAGACTTGGACACCCGGGAGCACCAGTTTTTAACTTTCTTAGAAGTCACAATTTAATTCAATGTAATAAAGGGAAATTTGCCCAATATTGCTATTCTTGTACTCTAGGAAAGCATGTTAGACATTCATTTACGTCATCTTTAAGTGTTACTTTTTCTCCTTTTGACATCATTCATGCGAATTTATGGACATCTCCCATTACTAGTAAACTGGGTTATAAATATTATTTAGTATTATTAGATGACTTCTCTCACTTTCTTTGGATCTATCCGCTCAAATATAAGTCTCAAGTTTACTCCACGTTTCTTGAATTTCGAACATATGTTAAAACACAATTTGAAAAGGCCATAAAATCATTTCAAGGTGACAATGGTCGTGAGTTTAACAATTCCCCCTTTCATAAATTTTGTGTGCAATAATGTCATAGTGTTTCGATTCTCGTTCCCCCATACCTCACCTCAAAATGGTAAAGCCGAAAGAATACGCACCATTAACAATATGATCCGTACAATGCTCCGTCATGCCTCTCTTCCCCCTCTTTTTTTAGTATACGCATTAAAAATGGTAGAATACGTTCTTAATATATTACCTACCCGTACCCTTCAAAATAAAACCCCTACTGAAATTCTATTATGTTGGATCCCTTTATATGATCACCTTTGGATTTTCGGTTTTCTGTGCTATCCAAATCTTGCCTCCACGACCCCTCACAAATTAACACCTCGCACCTCTCCTTGCGTCTTCTTAGGTTTCCCGTCGAACCATAGGGGGTACTTATGCTATGATTTGTCCACGCATAAAATCCTAGTCTCTTGCCATGTCACATTCGAGGAAAATGTTTTCCCGTTTGCAAACGTCCAACAACTTCAAGTCACTGATTACAACTTCCTATATGATCTGGACACTTCCCCTCTCCTGTGAAACACCATACATAGTGCTAATATTCCGACTGTTCTATCACGGTTTCCCCCTGATGTCCCGTCACTGCCCCAAGTCCCGTCAAATACCCCACACCTACTGCTCCAGTCACAACCTCCATGTCTTCGTCGACCAGTCCTATGCCTCACTGCCCCAACCTCCCGTCTCCGTCGAACAGTCCCCTGTCTCATTCGACCAGTCCCCTATCTCCGTTGACCAGTCCCCTGCCTCAACCCCCTGCCTTCGTTGACCAGTCCCCTGCCTTACTGGCCCAACCCTCCGCCAACATCCCAAAAACACCCGTCAACCACCCCTCTGCCCCCAACGACCCTACAACCCTTGCTATTCCCACTGCCCCCACTTCCTATCAGCCCAAAAGTCCCACTTCCGACCCACCGTATGGAAACCCGTGCTCAGCACGAGATTTTCAAACCAAAAGTCCACTTTAACCTATCCACTCATACCATCTCACCTATACTTAAAAACCTAAAATTAGCCAAGCTTGACCAGAATTGGAATGCGGCTATGCGTGAGGAATTTAATGCGCTCACTACACAGCTTACTTGGGATCTTGTCCCGAGACCAGAGGGGGTGAATGTGATTCGTTGCATGTGGCTATATTGATGAAAATTCAGAGATAATGGTGAGCCTGAAAGCCATAAGGAGAGACTTGTAGCTAATGGAACGGGAAAACAAGAGGGAGTTGATTGTGCTGAGACATTCAGTCCAGTGGTTAAACCAGCCACAATTCACATTGTTTTGAGCATAGCTATGGGAAAGAATTAGTCGATTCATCATATTCATATGAAAAATGCTTTCTTACATAGGGATTTGAAAGAAACCATATACATGCATTAACCACCTGGATTTTGTGCATCCTTCGGCTCCTCACTATGTCTTCCAGCTTTGAAAGTTACTTTATGGCTTGAAACAAGCCCCCAGGGCTTGGTATGATAATTTTTCCACTTACATCTTGCACATTAGGTTCATGTGCAGCAAAAGTGATAACTCGATTTTTATTTTTCATCGAGGTAATGAAACTGCATACATTGACGATATTGTCATGACTGCCTCCTCTGATGTACTGAAAAATGAGATCATTACCATGCTCAAATCCGAATTTGCCATGATAGACTTGGGTAAGTTGAGTTATTTCTTGGGGATTTTCGTGACCAGATCCGAGAATGCAATGTTCCTATGTCAGCATAAGTATGTTGAATAGATTGTTTACATGGATAAAATGGAAAACTCCAAAATCATGCCCACTCCAATCGACTCAAAGTCGAAGCTTAGCGCGGATGACGAAGATCCGGTGCTTGATCCTTCTCTTTATAGTAATATCGCTAGTGTACTTCAGTATCTTACTTTCACTAGGCCTGATATTTCCTATGCAGTTCAGCAGGTGTGTTTATTCATGCATGGTCCCAGAGAGCCTCACTTCACAACTCTTAAACGTATCATTCGGTATGTTAAGGGTACATTTGATTATGGGTTACATATTTATCCATTTGCACCGACCAGGCTGATATCATATACGAACGTAGATTAGGGCAGCTGTCCAGACACACGTCGATCTACTTTCAGATATTATGTATTTTTGGGTGATAACCTCGTCTCATGATCTGCAAAACGGCAAGCCACGCTTTCCCGTTGAGTTGAGAAGTAGAATATAGAGGCGTTGCGAATGTTATTGCCAAATATTGTTGGCTCAGAAACCTCCTTCTAGAGCTTCATTATCCCTTACGTAAGGCATCTCTTGTCTATTGTAATAACATATATGTTGTTTACTTATCTCATAACCCGGTTCAGCATCAGCGAACCAAACATATTGAGATGGATATTCATTTTGTTCATGAGAAGGTTGCCATGGGCCATGTTTAGGTGTTACATGTTCCCTCTTCCTATCAGTACACAAATATATTCACTAAGGGACTTCCTCAGCAGTTGTTCCTTGACTTTAGATCCAGTCTCAGCGTCTGGCCTCCTCCCGCTCCGATTGAGGAGGTGTGATAGAGAATATACTAATATTCTCCATATATTCTATAATTATTATTCTAGTGTAATTATGTAAAGTAGAGATCCTTCTCCAATTAGGTTTTGTTATTGTAAACACCTATATATATTGCATTAATGAGAAACCTCCAACCAAGAAGAATTACACTACTCTACAGTGTCCATTGATTATATGATTGGTGTTGTTCCTAGCAAGGGAAAAATCTCCTCATTCATAATGACTGATCAACACATGCGTCTATATCATCTTGATGTTGGTAGGGATGGTACGACCCTTCTATGTATGATCGAGATGTCCGATGGAGCTTCAAATGTAGTAGAGATAGCACCAATGTGATGCCACAACCACCATTTCATTCACATATCGTTGAAGAATATACTCAAGGGTTGGATGATCTTGGAGAATGTCCAATCTATACTAATTATATAGAAATTGATAATGAAGAGGTCGAGTGTCGTGCCGGTATTTCCATCACTTATTCTATGAGGTCTGCTGCAACAGCGGCCATCCATACTTGTCTTGGTGAAATAGCTTTTACCATTGGGCAAAATTTTATGAATAAGAAGGTGTTACAACATGCACTAATGCTAGCTTCCGTTATGAGACCTTTTAGTTTTTTTTTCCAAAGAAGAATAACAAAAAAATGTATATGGCGGTATGTGAATATGAGAATTGCTTATGACTTCACGCCATGAATTATAAGGGTTTTCCAAGGTTTCATATTACTAGTACAATAATGTGCACATATACCACATACAACATCTTACGAGCCATCATAGACACGCATTCTACATATCTATGTTATGCTATTTTATGACTATATCATGATATTTCGACGATTTGGAAGCATGTTCTACATATGATATGACAAACTGAGCGTGACACACTAATTTTCATTAATAGGAAGCATGTTATGAATTATGTTATTTCTATACATTATTTAGATTCACGACATGGCTTCACATATATTAATTAATTTTGTTCACTGGCACTGTATGTCATATGTACTTCGGGTTATTGTGTTTCTAGAGGTATAATATTGCTTTGGGTCTAGCAGTTCATCTGTACCGATTCTATCAAGTCTGGCGGTATTAATCGCGAGGGCCCATTATTCAGGTCTAGCAATTGTATATCTAGACGCTCACTACTTAGGTCAAGTGAGTTTACCTGGAGGACCAATGATGTGGATATGGTCTAAGTCTACCGTGTTTATCATTTATAACTTGTACTTGCTATTGTTTATTGAGCTATATGTCCATTACCTTGTTCATGCATCCATATTATTTTGAATACTCATACTCCAAGGGGTATCACAGGGGCAAGTCAGTAATTGTGGCTCACCATTTACTTCCTTGTGCAGATACATGTACTAATAAAACTATTGTTCCCATCTAGTCTTGTTTTGGTCATTTTACAGATTCAGCTGAGATGCGCCCAACCACATCTGTCGTGGTGGCATTTCAAATTATTTCTGTGTGTTTATTTTTGTTATCAGGTTGAGTCCCTAAACTCTTGTATCCGATTTATGTTAGATGTTCCTTGGCTTTATACTGTGGGATTTAGTCGGGTTTCAACCTTTGTCTCATAAATTATGATTTTCATTGCTATGAGCTATCGACTTTCCTTTAAGTTATAAACCTATCTTTAAATGCAAGATATTTAATGAAGTCAAGTGGTATTGATTCTCCTAATGGATAGTATCTCTTATGTGCCAGTCACAGCTCATGAAAATAGGTAATGAATTGTGTCGAAGAAGAAGATCTCCATTGAAGGGTTAGATTTTAAGTTTTTTTTTCTCAATTTTATCACATCCATGATTTTTCTACTCACAATTCAAAAATGGACATCTCCTTTCAAGTATTCATAGTAATGAAGTTGTCATTGCATTGAAGATGGTGGTTATGGAGTGCAAAGAGAAATTAAGAGTCCGTCTTCAGTGTGAAAAAAGTGTTCTCTATGTTGAGCGAATTTCCTTCTTTTTTTCACTTCCTTTTTGGGGGATTGAAATAGTGTTATGCTTGGTCGTTATGGTGGTTTTGTGATGGTGGTGAGGCAGATGATGTGTGTGATTGAGAGAAATGAAATTTTGTAGTGGTGGATATTTGTGTATATCCCGCCTGTATATGTATATATCTGTCGTGTATATATGTGTATACCCCTGTATATGATCTATGTACATGTATATCTGCATGTAACATACATTTATATACACACGAATATATTGTAAAAAGTGACGTTCTTCCAAGTCGATTTCAGCTTTGAATTTTAACTCCAAACCAGTCCATATCACCTCCAATCATCTTCAAAATTTGTATATAGCATCGTCCAAGGGTTACCAATGGTTTCTAACCACAAATCTCTGAAATACAACTTCTATTTTTTTATTTTGAATTGAATCTTCAAATTAGTCTTTAATTGTGATTCTTCAAAAATTGCAGATTATTGATTGAAAATCTCTCAAAAATTTAATAAGTAAATTTTCCATAGATACATTTTCTCTCTAAACGGTGCTTTCCTCTCAGTTCTGGCTTATGAAGAGAAGAAAATCGAAGACGGGAGGAGGGGAAACAGTTTTAGGGGAATAATTCAACGACTAACATGGGCAAAAGAGCGATACCACATTCAGATGATGCTAAGAAAACAAAGTGTGTGAATGTGTTGCAAAGGATTAATCAACCATTGAAATTGCAATAAACACTAGTGGCGATAACACTAGAAACTGGAGGGAAACTATGTGTGGAACAGAGATCAGGTATTTCATGGGTAGATATAGCGGAACATGATGATGCATTGCATACTGATGAAAGTAAGATCCTAACCCCTAATTCAATTATGAACTCATGGAGTAACATTGTTGGGAAACCAGTCCCAAGTAAGGGAATAAAATTGGGGGAAATGGAGGCACAAACGAGTAGACGGGAAAATGTGAAAATTACGTTGGAAGACATTAAGAGGGAGGTAGAATAATGGAAAAAGGCGGTGGTATGCTATGCATTGGGGTCAAATCTCCCCCTAACAGTGATTGAAGGGTTCTTTAGGAAAATATGGGGAAGTTGGGGATTGATAAAGTGACACAAATGAATAGAGGGTGTTCTTTATTCGATTCAATATCATACAAATTCGAAATCAGGTTATGGAGGATGGAATCCAAATGTTTGATAGAAACTGTCACGACCCCTTTAAGGATCACGGTGGTACCTACACATTTTCCACCGGTAGGCGAACCACTCCCAAATCATTCGTATGATATACTAAAGAAAAGTGGAAAGATAATAAAGTACTTAAAAACCTTGTATGTCATAACATTAATACGTGGAACATAAGTCTGAAAGTCAATGAAACCCCCAAATGATCTGGTCAATAATACAAGAGCACTAATGCAGAATACAAGTCTAAATAAAAGCAACTAGACCGAAAACTAAATACATAAACCCAAATGTCTGAATGTGTCTCTAGAATCAAATAAGACAGAGATAGAGATATAAGCATCCCGAGGCATGCCAGAAGTAGCATCCTCACCATGAAAGCTTAAAACAGCCTGCTCGAACTCACACTCGAGGTCGCAAACTGGTAAAGGGATTTGTATCTGCACTAGAAAATGCAACAAGCTTATCATGAGTACACAACGTACCCCCGTAGGCATCATAGGCCGACAACGACAGAAGATACGTAACAGAGATAAATATCAAGTTGACATCAGATAATCCTATACTAAATAATTTGATAACCTACATAAGTCACGTTTTGCACATGATAATTCACTGATTCTAACAAGTCACTTTGTTCATATCAGGTTTCAATCACAGTCAAGTACAATCAATTCATATACGTACACATGGAACTTACTATCATACTACCCACCGACTAGTACTCTCTATCCAGGTCATATTCATGATTAGGCCCACTTACCTGACTTGACACATCAAATAAGCAAGTCAACACTTATATCACAACAACCTTTAAGAACACTTCCCAAGAATATTATGATTAGGCTAACCATGATGACGTTAACTCCTTTTATTTCCATAGCCTTTAGACTTAGTTAAGACTCTATACAGTTATAGTTTGACACACAGAGTTTATTCAACGTCTACCTCTCCAAAAGAAACGCTAATCACATGTTCCTTACTAGACTCGTTACCCGGTCATATTCAGGATTAGGCCCACTTACCTGACTTGACATATCAAATAAGCAAGTCAACACTTAGATGACAACAATATTTTAGAACACTTCCCAAGATTATTATGATTAGGCTAACCATGATGACGTTAAATCCTTTTATTTCCTTAGCCTTTAGACTTAGTTAAGACTCTACATAGTTACAGTTTGACACACATAGTTTATTCAACGTCTACCTCTCCAAAAGCAACGCTAATCATAGGTTCCTTACTAGACTCATTACCCAGTCACGTGGTCAATTATCATACAACACACAAACGCATATAATTTCCCATGACCTAGACAATAGTCTTGACATTTTGACATTATCGACCACAGTAGCAATTGACATCAAATACTTAGACTTTCAAATTTAAAAACCACAGAACCCACTACACAAGAAATCAAGCCACACATGGAAACTAATCTAAGTCAATGCAATTATCCCAAGTATTCACAGAGGTATTCACAGAGGTAAGCCCAATCATGGCACCAATTCGGTTCAATAGAATCATTCGATTTATCCAAGTGTTCACAGAGACAAGGCCTAATCATGGCAATCACCCCGATTCAATAGAATCAATCTAATTTCCAAGTGTTTACAAATATAAGCTCAATCATGGAAACTAATCCACATTACTGATCAACAAATAATCAATCCAATGAGATATGTATGATATGAATACAATGAAAATGCTAGGTACCTTTTCCTCCAGTATACATGCATTCAAAGTTTATGAACTACACACCCATGTGAGACCCGCGAAGTATATATACTCATCCGGAATTTCTCCACGAACCCCTGCCCTTAGCTGTGATAACTGTTGCAAGCGTGCAACCCACTCTATCGCATATCATTATACTCGTTGTAGCGTACAACTCGATCCATCCATAATATTATCATCATCTCAATGTTGCCAATAATCTTATAAGCACTTTTGCCTTCCCGATCTCTTGGACCCATAATATTTTCATACCACTATCATAATAATATCATCAGAACTATGAGTGTATGAATGCAAATGACAGTATAAGAAATCAGAATGTATGAGATGCAACCAAGTATAGGAGATGAATAACACATGCTTTCAGAATTCAATGACAAGTAATCCAAGTACAATCAGGATATAATATCAAACATGTGTGATGAATAAACACGACAATATCACATATGATGACGAGCCCACATAATGGAGACAAGCCCAATTAACAACAGTCATAATCAGCTTAAGCCTGATTCCCCAAATTACCCAATAACACAGTTCAACATGGGTACCCACCCAAGCGTTCATCACATCCACTAAGGTGGGACCCCAAAACACTCATAATACCCCTCAATATTTATAACTACTACGTACATCTATCGGAGTCTAGAAGAGCTAAACTATAGCCTAACTCAAAGCCGAGCAGGAGCCACGAACAATCCATCTTCAGTGCTTGACTTGCCCTTTCGGAATGCCTCGTAGTAATCAAAGTCTGACACACATATGCTATATGTTAATAGAAAGCCAACACATAATATAAGGACTTAGTCCTTCCAACATACCAAAGACACCCAAAACTAACCCCAGGCCCATGGTGTCAAAGATCCAAACTTTATCACCCAAAAATCATAAACGCATGCTATACAATCATAGACTTAGGTTAATTAGCAATCTAAGCTCATTTGGACCTTCAATTGCACAATCTAAGAAAAGCCCCAATTTTATAAACCCTAGAATTTCTCCCAATTAGAAAAGAGTTTCCATAATCAAATTACATGCTACAACATGATTATCCAACATATTCCATTACTTATTTACAATAATAAAGTAAACTAATCCATAAAATACCCTTAAATCAAAGGTTCAGCCTTTCTTATTCTCATATGAAAACTATAACGTATTTTCCCCAATTCACATGCACACTATATCACCATTAAAGACGTTAAATCATGAAATCTAATCACAAAGGGTGGAAACCTTACCTGAAATGAAGAATTTAGTCAAAACCCTCAAGAATTCCCTTTGGCAGCTCTAGGTTCGAGAAAAGTGATTTTGGGAAAAATGATTCGACATATAGAATATATTAGGTTTCCTGATTCAGCGATTTTATCCTAGGGGAATCAATCCCGCTGGCATAGACTAGCTCCCGCGTACAATGACCTCACTGGGGCACAATCACTTGAAAACTTTCCCCAGTGCCATAGAGAACCTGATTCCGCAGAAGTGCACCCGCCCCTATGAAAAATCCATTCGCCAAGGCAGAATCTCTACAAAAACTCACAATCCGCTTCTGCGAGCCAACTTCCGCAGAGGTGGACACGCTAGAGTGAACACAGTGTCGCCGAGGAAGACACCAGATACTAGTAACAATGAAACTATGCCAAACTTCTATCAAACACCCTCGAATTTCCCATTTAAATGAACTAAGACATACTTTTCTAAAGAATCATCTGGAACAACCAAATATCTAAATATTACAGATAAGGCCACAAAATACATCCAATTATCTCGAGAAGCAAACCAATGACTCGACTAAGTCATAAATGACCCTCCAAAACTACCAGAAGCGACGGAACCTGGAAATGAATCCATCTACTCAAAAGTTAACTTAGAGTCAAACTAACAAACTCTAAGATTTTATTTTAGGTTTTTCATTCGAAACTCATATAAATGGACCTCAGAATCTGTGTCATCCATCCCCACACATCACAAACCCCACACAGAGACCACGGGAAGGGTAAAATAAGTAAATAATGGTCTTTAGCTAAAAAATGACCAGACGGGTCATTACATCAGATACCAATTAAACAAACATTTGTCCTCGAACGGAGAGAAACAAACAAGGGAAATGTACCAGAAGTAGTAAAAAAATTAGGATATGGGCTCCGCATGTCGAACTATGTCTCCCAAGTCGCTTCCTCAACAGGACGATTCTTCCATTGAACCTTCACAGAAGCTATCATCTTAGACCTCAACTTTCTCAGCTGCTTATCCAAAATAGCCACAGGCTCCTCCTCAAACTCTAAATTCCGATCTAGTGATATGGAGTCCCACTAGATGATATAACAATAGTCTGCATGATACGTCTTCAACATGGACACATGGAAAATCGAATTGACGCCTGAAATACCTGGTGGTAGAGCCAACTCATATGCCACCTCCCCAACTCTCTGATGAACCTCAAAAGGTCTGATATACCTTAGACTCAACTTTTCTCTCTTGCCGAATCTCATCATACCCTTCATGGGTGAGTCCTTCAGTAGAACCCTATCACAAACCATAAACTCTAAGTCTCGAACCTTCCAGTCCACATACTCCTTCTGCCTGCTCTGAGCTGTCAGGAGCTTGTCCTGAATCACCTTCACATTCTCTAAAGAATCACTCAACAAATCGGTACCCCAAGGATGGATCTCAAATGCATCAAACCAACCAATAGGAGAATGACATCTCTTACCATACAAGGCCTCAAACAGTGCCATATCGATACTGGAGTAATAGTTATTGTTCTACGCAAACTCTGCCAAAGGTAAGAATTGGTCCTAATGACCATAATAATTAATCAGGCAGGCTCGTAACATATTCTTCAATACCTGAATAGTTTGCTCGGACTAACCATCGATCTAAGAGTGAAAAGTTGTACTAAGATCCAAGTGAGTACCCAACTCTCTCTGCAAAGTCGGCAAAAAATGCGAAGTAAATTGAGTACCTCGATCTGAGTTAATATAAATAGGAACCCAATGAAGATGCACAATATCACGAATATAGATCTTAGCCATCTTCTTTTAATTATAAGCCTTGTAGACTAGAATAAAATGTGCAGACATGGTCTATCTATCAATAATGACCCAAATAGAATTAAACTTGCCTAAAGTCTTGGGAAACCCAACAACAAAGTCCACGGCAATCCTCTTCTATTTCCACTCGAGAATGGGCATCCTCTAAGACACACCATCAGGTCGCTGATGCTCATACTTGACTTGCTGACAATTTTGACACTGAGACACAAACTCAACAATGTCTCTCTTCATCCTCCCCTATAAATAATGCTGCCTCAAGTCACGGTACATCTTAGTAGCACCTGGATGAATCGAATTAATACACATCGGAGTCTGGTACACGGATGAGGGCATAAGTTAGATGGTATAAGCTAGTGATTCGAGAAATTTTCTGAGGGTCTCTTACGACTTAGATGGATGTTGTAGGGATGTGACAAATATTGGAAGTCATTGGTATTGAAGGAACCATCCCTCGATAAACTTTGACGAAGTTAGAGTGATACGCTAAGTGCTCCGTATCACGGAAGGGATCCGTCTCACAGCTGGGGCCGCAAAAGAGGATCCAAAAGATGAGCAATTTTCTAAAAAGGGATGCAGTCGAATATGGGCTCACATATGGCCATATACGATGCAAATGGGTCCACATATCCTTGGCGGTGGATGACTTTCTTTGCCTATTTAAGCAATGGAAGCCTTATTTCATCTTATTTTTTACCAAAATAAGTCTCCAACACCCCCCAAAGAGTCCTTAGACATTCTCCAAAGATCCAACAGTGATTCCAAAGTAAATCAACCTAAGTTTATCATGAACATGTTGGAAATTACAAGAAGAAGCTTGTGTGATGTTCGTATGAAGTTAAGGATTGTTATGAGCTAGATGGCGCTTGGAGTCCAAGTCCTATCTGTTATATAAGATATGTATAATACCCTCTTGGTTTTTTTAATACTAATCTTATGTTAGACGAGTTGTTTGGAAAAAGAACCATGGACTAGAACTTGAAGAAAAAGGAGATGAAGTTGTTTGTTGGGCTGTTTTAAAGCCATGATTATAACTTGTGGTGGTTAAAATAAATGGAAAGTAGCTTAGCTATGATGTTTATGATGTTGTGTTTCTTGTGTAAGTATTGGTGTAGAAGATTAAGAATCTTATCACAAGCTAAAGGAAAAAATGACTAGAAAGCATGTAAATGTTAAGTTTTATGTTATTAGATGTATGAGTTGTTTGAGAGTCATTCCTTGAGATTGGATGGCTGGAAATTATGAAATATAAGCTATATATGTTATTATTGTTATTGATATGGAGTAGGTAAGGAGAAAATGGAGATGATGTCCGAGTTGCCGTAGAGTGAACTTGTCGCTCGATAGTTAGTAAGTATGTCCTTCTCATTGACATGAGTGTTGTTGGTGGTTGTAGATGGATGATGAAGAGGAGGAGCGCATCATCATCGTTGAATGCTCCTTTTCAAGGTATGTAAGGGCTATCCTTCTTTTTTTCTGGCATGATTCTGTAAGCATGTCCCTTTTCTTAGAAGCCGAAGGGGGCTAATTCGCCTATATGTTGCTTAATGATGGATTAAGACCGTCTAAGAGATAAGGAGTCGACCTTGAGTAGAGATCCTATGTAAGTTCTAAGAAGCAAAATAAGTAGTACCTCTAAGACATTCATAAGCTATCTACATACACATTAAGAGTCCGAATAGAAAGTGATCTGAAAGAACGAGTTAATAAACTAGTAGCAGAACATGAGTAAAGAAGTGCTAGAAGATCAGGTTGTAATAGCCTAGCAAAATGAGTGTGTGCGCATATTTGAAGAAGATTAACATACTCCCTAAGGTCAAGATAAATAGAATGCAAGGTACGCCAGAATAATTCGCATAGAAGGGTATAGCACACGAGTATATAAGGTACTTCTCAAACCTAAGACAGGAAGTGATATGAAAGTTATGAAAGAAATGAATTGAGTAGAATAACTATATAGTAGAACGAAAGCTAAGATAGTAAGAGAGTCCCTAGAGCTAACAGAGTAGCTCACAAGATAGTAAGTACAAACCGTGAATCACAGAAAGGACTAGATGACCTATGAGTTATGCACACAAGTACTTAATTTACAGATGACTTCTTGTTGTTGTATGTATGCACTTTCCTTCGAGGCTATTTCTATTATCTTCGGGGATATAGTAAATATTTCATTTAAGGCTATAATTGTAACACCTCGTACTTTCGGGTGATGGTTTGAGTAGCTAGACATATGCAAGTAGACCCGAGCCCAAAGAATTAAAGAGTGCGGTATATAAAATGATGAAGTCCCAATGTGATTTCAGACTTAACAAGTGTGATGATGGTGATTGAAAATTGTGGTGGTGTATATTGGACCACGTGTATGAGATGTGGACCAATTTAGTCCATATGTTTATCAAATTACATTATCATTAAGTGGGCCCATATGATCAGATTTTGTCCCACCAAAAAGCCAACAAAAGTGGCCAAACGTTCCACTAATAGAATAAGACAAAAAAAAGGAACTAATTACTCCCAAAGGATGAATCATCGTGTTGGTCACGTGTGGCTCCATAAAAGTGACACTTTAGCTTAGTGAAGATTATTACATGTGGTGATATTTATCTAATCAATTTACTTCATTATTATTAACCCAAGAAATGATACAATATCTTTTCACTTGCTGGACATTTATTTTAGGAGTGAAGAGGCAAAGAACGGCCACATATGATCATTCTTGAGCTCTCAGCTAGCTTGTTATTTTGGAGACAATTCAATTAGATTCCAACAAGAATTTCAAGGACATATCTACAATAACCCAAGTGTGCAAGTTAAGGTTAGACACTAAGTTGTGAAGGAGGCTAGTTTCATCGAAATCATGGAAAGATTGGCTTAAAGGTATGTTAAGGCTACTCTTTTCTTCTTTTGGCATGTTTTAAGTATGAAACGTCAATGTAATATTGTCCCATAAATGATTCTACACTTAGTAGTTAAGGATGTTTAAGTTATTCATTATTATTTTCAAAGCATGTCAAAATATGTTCCTAAATCCATATTGGGGTATATGGGAAATATATTAATATTCATAATGTTAATCGGAGGTGAAGCGACATTACGTCACTCCAATAAACTCAGAGTGTCTTAGTATCATTCAAGCATTATATTCATGTATATACCTTGACCTCAAAGGTGTTATATACACTACTATATGTATGCATTATATATGTATGGGGATGAGAAAAGGGATACATCGTTATATACGCACCACCACCTGATCAGCTGGTATATGATAATGATTATGCCCACAAATGCTGCTGATATTGTGCATGACACTTAGGCATATTATGGCCCTCAGAGGCATTCTGCACAGGTATGACACTTAGGCATATTATGGCCCTTAGAGGCATTCTCTACTAGTTGGTTGTTTCTTGTCTCATGTTACTTTTTGGTCTCTACTATGCTATTATTCTTCCTGACATACTCGGTACATCAATAGTACCGACATCCCTTTTGTTGGGGGATGCTGCATTTCATGCCCGCAGGCTCAGTTAGACAAAGTGACGGTCCGCACTAGTAGGTTGCTGGATCAGTTGATATTGAAGCACTATATTTGTTTCAGGGTTGCAGTCTAGTCATGGTACGATATTTTGGATATGCATAGAGGTATGGCGGGGCCCTGTCCTGACCTTATGATGTCACATACTCTTTAGAGGCTTGTCGACAGTTGTCCTATGTATGGTGGTTGTGTATGGCCTTGTCGGCCTTAGTATGTATATGTACATAGGTTGGGTTCTTCTGTTTGCAGGATTTTACATAGCTCCTTTCCAGTTTATTATTTCTATGTGTCAGCAGGTTACCTCGTGGTGGCCCATGCTTAATTACGGTTAGGTGGTAAATATATAATTAGTGGTGCTCGACAAGTAAGGTCCGGGTGCCCGTCATGGCCCTCCGGTTTGGGTCGTGACAAACTTAGTATCAGAGCAGTCTATCCTAGGGAGTCTACAAGTCGTGTCTAGTAGAGTCTTATTTATGGGTATGTTGTGCACTACACTTATAAACAGAAAGCTACATGGCATTTAAGATGATGATTACCTTCCTTCTTGATCTAGAATCATGCTATAGAGCTGAGTAGTAAAACTTCTCTCTGTAAACCTTATCTTGTTTATGATTTATCGTGTTTATGATTACAATAATGCCTTCTTCCAATAGGGCTATCATTAGCAGGGAGATTGAGGTTGAATTGAGTGTAAATGTGAGTAGTATGCTCTCTATTAAGACAAACCCATCAGAGGATATGAGTAAGTTGCTTTCCCAGGTATCGACGAATCTAGTAGTACCAGAGGAGTTGAGGGAAGTTCCCGTACCATTAGTCCTACCACCGGCTCCGTCTGATTAGATGTAAAGAGATCGATGTAGGTATTGAATCAATTTATTGCCTCCCAGGAAAGACTTCATCCTAGAACATCCGATAGAGATAGGCCCCTTGAAGGGTTAGGGAGTTCATTAGTTAGGGATCACCGATATTTAAAGGGTTCAAAGATGCCAATATCTCAGGGTCAAAGTTGTAAAGGTCGAGTGATACCGCCCTGACCATCTTATAATCGGTGTGTTCGAGCGCATGCCGGATTATGCCGCAAAGGTATAGGGGGATGGTTTAGTGTGGCAGTCATGGCCACAATGTTCCGAAGTATCCCAAGTTGATGTGCAAAGGTAAGGATAAGATGATATGAGTTGTACAGATGAAAAATAGAAGACACCATTGAAAGGTTTAGTAAGTTATGAAAATCTACACGTTTTATAGTGACTCTTACTTATTAGAATGAGGGAATATGTTATGTATGTGCGACCTAAATTGTAATGTCTTACCTAGAATAGACTGGTATTGTCCCAGGATATCATTAACGAGGATGGATTGCCACAATCGAATCGGGTGAAAAGTGATCATCAGAAAATTTAAGAAGGTCATGTAAAGTGACGTACCCAGAATAGTGATCCCAAATTGTATATAAGGATTGAGTTATACACGGTAGTGGAAGGGGACATAATCCTCTCGTATGTGCGTAAAGGGCCATATCGTGTATTATTGAGAATTACATGTATCAATATTAGTAAGCTAAGGCATGTTAAAGGTATTGGACTGGTAAGGCCTTCGGCTTCATTGTGCAACATGTTACAATTCTAAATAACAACTGGATAACAATAACTTGTTAGGGGCAATTGAGGATGAGAACTATGGAACAATCGAAGAATGGTTGTAAGAAATATGAAAACAGTTAATAAGTATGAATGGAATGGTATGATCAAGTATCAAGGCAGAAATGTTTTTCGTTTAACGATGAGTAGAAGGAAGGATTACGACAAGAATGAATGAGATTATAGTTATGCAGGTTTCAAAAAGGTATGATTACTCCAGAATAGCGTAAGGACCAATGGTAGAGGAGGGACAGTAATAACTCTTCGGCCAAAGGTGACGAACCTATGATGTTTAGGAAGATAGTAGGAGAAATACTTTGAGATAAACGACCCCTCAAGGTAACTTGAAATGGAAATATAAAGATAAGATGAATGAGCACTCGGTCGATGGGAAATCTAATAATGATAAGACAAGAAAGCTTGACAAGTCATTGGATCATGTAACACTTTGAATTGGATCTAAACATACGAAGCATCTGTTCCACAACATATGCAGTCATACCTTTCAGAAAGTATGTAAACGGAAGTAACAGTGAGTAAAGATCGAGATTAACACCTAAACATGTGAAAAGGGCCAATGACGCCTATGGATACAAGGTGGACATTAAAGATATATGTCAAGAGATAACGACATTATAATAAAGATAAAATGTCATGCAAATACAGATGTCTATGAGAATTTTTTAACTAACCAAAGGTTCTACGAGATAGATAAAGTAATGGGTTTACAACTTAATGAGATCAAGGAAATCCTTTCCCAAAGCGCCACTGACAGAAAGTCTTAGCCATGAGGCAAGTGAAGGAATTCAAATCTAAGTATAATGACCTGGTTTGGATATAGTAGGCTAACGTCATGTAATGCAAATTCTTCAGAACCTTCCACATACTAAATAAGGGAATAAGTTAACAACTCATCTTTTCAGGGGTAGTAACGCCAAGGATTGAATTAGGAGCAATGTTTGATATTATGTATGTATACCAGAATATTTTAAGATTAAGAAGAGTACGACAAGTAAGAAAATGTGTGAACAAGTGTTAATAGAAGTAAAGAAAGAAAGTTTTTTATAATTACGAGTAGTGAGAAGGTACGAAAAAAAAAAGGATTCCTTTCAGACCATGAATGCGAGTTAACTGTGATGATACGTGCACTTCAGATTCGAATGACATTGTCCATAAAGTGTTCACGATTGAGATACTACAAATATAAGAGTTTTCAGCACACCAGTTAGTAAACAAAGCGAAGTTGACAATAGAATCATTCACCCACAAGTGGTTTGACTAATGTGAGGACTAAGGAGAGAAGTTGACCTGAGGGAATGCATCGGTTGGTTATGTGGGAGTCCTATTGGAGGATTCAGATAGTGATATCCCTATGACTCATAATACAGCAGGGTCTTCTTTCATACTAGAAGAAAAAAAATGTCATGATGAAGATCCCCTTTTTAGGGAAGATCGGGAAGGATATCTAATAAAAAATAATCGAAACCTTCGAGCATAATGAGAGAGGGAGCCCCAGGTGGAAGGTCCATTTGTGTATTCCCAATGTAGCAGGATTACAAGACAAGATTATGGCGAAGGTCCATTGCTCATGATATTTTATTCACCCTGGATATACTAAGATGTATCATGATTTTAAAGGTATGTATTGGTGGAACGACATGAAGAGGAACATTGCGGAGTTTGTAGCTCAATGTCTTAATTGTCAGCAAGTAAAAGTAGAGTACCAAAAGCCCGACGGCTTGACTCAGAACATTGAGATCCCGATGTGGAAATGGAAAATCATTAATATGGATTTCATTATGGGTTTACCTCGCTCTCATCATAAGTTGATTCTATTTGGGTGATTGTTGATAGACTGACCGAATCAGCTCAATTCTTGGTGGTCAAAACTACCTACACAGCCGAGGACTACGCAAAGTTGTAATTTCTGGAGATCATTTTAAAAAGGTTTGGGCACTCAAGTTAATCTTAGCATAATGTTCCACACTCAGACAGATGGACATGTCGAGTGTACGATTCAAATGCTCGAAGACATGCTACGAGCTTATGTATTGGACTTCAAGGGAAGTTGGGATGATCGTCTATCCCTTATTGAATTTGCGTGCAATAACAGTTATCATGCTAGTATTAAAATGGCTCCATACGAGGCTTTGTATGGACGGAAATATAGATCTCCTATCAGATGGTTCGAAGTAGGCGAATCGGAATTATTTGGGCCTGACCTAGTTCACCAAGCCATAGAGAAGTTGGACCTTATCCAGGAACAACTGTTAACGGCTCAGAGTCGTCAGAAGTCGTATTCAGATGTGTGATGATTGGGACTTAGAGTTCCAATTGATGATATGAAGGTTACAGAGGACTTATCATATGAAGAGGTTCCTATTGCTATCTTAGATTGTCAAGTTTGCAAGTTGAGGACTAAAGAAGTAGCCTCCATAAAAGTTCTACGACAGAATAAGAATGTAAGAGAGATGACATGGGAGGTGGAAGAGGAGATGAATCATAAATATCCTTAACTAACTTATTATTTGTTATAAGGGAACAAATGATATTCTAGTAGCAATTGGCCAATATTGTAAAGAAGATACTAGAGTAGGAGTAACATGATCACAACATTGTTCTAGAAGACTAATAAGATATGAGATTTCACCGATGGATGATTAATACATGATTCGAACCCTTGTGACCTTGTATTCAGAAACCCCAGACTCACCTTATACTGAGTTAACTAGTTGGGGGTAGGTTAGGTGGGTTGTTCAACTCTTTACGAGAGAATTTATAATAATATTTTGTGTAATAGAAACGGAGAAAAAGACAGCCGGCAATCCAGACAAGGAATCTAGAGGTGACTAGAGTGGTTGGTTCAGGGTAAGTTAAGGATTAAGGGCATATGAAATGACAAGAGATAAATTTCGCGTTGAGAGCCAAGAAGAAGCCCAATTTATAGATATTAAGTGAGACTAGAATGAATTACCTAGGTTTAAATCAAAAGAATCAAATATCATAACAGAAGTAGTAACCACTGTTGGTCCGCAGGTAAAGGGCATTTGTATGAGGCAAGTGTGATCATGAGAAAGCTAGACGTGAAAACCCTAACATTTGAGGATGCATGTTTCTAAGGGGGAAAGAATGTAACACCCCGTACTTTCGGGCGATGGTTTGAGGAGCTAGACGTATGGAAGTAGGCCCGAGCCTAAAGAATTAAAGAGTGCGGTATATAAAATGATGAAGTCCCAATGTGATTTCAGACTTAGCAAGTGTGATGATAGTGATTGGAAATTGTGGTGGTGTATATTGGACCACGTGTATGAGATGTGGACCAATTTAGTTCATATGTTTATCAAATTACATTATCATTAAGTGGGCCTATATGATCAGATTTTGTCCCACCAAAAAGTCAACAAAAATGGCCAAACATTCCACTAATAGAATAAGACAAAAAAAGAGGAGCTAATTACTCCCAAAGGATGAATCATCATGTTGGTCACGTGTGGCTCCATAAAAGTGACATTTTATGTTAGTGAAGATTATTACAAGTGGTGATGTTTATCTAATCAATTTACTTCATTATTATTAACGTAAGAAATGATACAATACCTTTTCACTTGCTGGACATTTATTTTAGGTGTGAAGAGGCAAAGAACAGCCACAGATAATCATTCTTGAGCTCTCAGCCAGCTTGTTATATTGGAGATAATTCAATTAAATTCCAACAAGAATTTCAAGGACATATCTACAATAACCCAAGTGTGCAAGTTAAGGTTGGACACTAAGTTGTGAAGGAGGCCAATTTCATCGAAATCATCAAAAGATTGGCTTAAATGTATGTTAAGGCTACTATTTTCTTCTTTTGGCATGTTCTAAGTACGAAACGTCAACGTAATACTATCCCATAAATGATTCTACTCTTAGTTTAAGAATGTTCATGTTATTCATTCTTATTTTCAAAGCATGTCTAAATATGTTCCTAAATCCCTATTGGGGTATATGGGAAATATGTTAATATTCATAATGTTAATCGGAGGTGAAGCGACATTACATCACTCTGATAAACTCAGAGTGTCTTGGTATAATTCATGCATTATATTCATGTATATACCTTGAACTCAAAGGTGTTATATACGCTATTATATGTATGCATTATATATGTATGGGGATGGGATAAGGGATACGTCATTATATACGCACCACCACCTGATCAGCTGGTATATGATAATGATTATGCCCACAGAGGCCGATATGATATGATGGGTTGCCCACAGAGGCATGATGGCATTATATACGCATATGTATATGTATGACCATATTGTGCATGACACTTAGGCATGTAAATCATCCCGCGGAATTAAGCTATCAACCAAAGATGAGAAGAGCTTTACCAAGAGTGCCAACAATGGCACGTTGTCCCATACTTAGATGTCTAATATGGCATGGAAAATGGAATAGCGTTAGAGTTATTACGTGAAGGTTCAATAAGACATTTTATTTTTAGCCTTCTTGTTTGGTCTTGGCCGAGACCATGTATATTCTTTTAGCTTATCTTTATTTACTAGCTTAGCTATTAGCTTAGGACATAGTATGCTATGTAATAACTACATTAGGACATAATTAATAAGTCATGAAGATGAATAGGCCGAGAGTACACCATGGAAAGGATAAGTGATGACTTGGATGACAAGTTGGCAAGGACGAGGGACATCTAGAAGATGTGGATTTCAATGAGAGAATTTATGGACTAACAAACTCATGAATTTGGCAACATTGAAGAGCTCAAAATTGGCCAAGGGGAAGTGCAAGTGTTGGTCGAATTGATCATCCAAGCAAATATCAAGAATGGAATCTTCTAACACATTCCAATAAGATGAGGTTTTTGGAAGAATCAAGTTCATGTATATTGTTACATAAGAGACAACAATTTTGGCCTAGTGAAGAGGAAGGGTTGGATAAACTCCCTTGGTCTCCAAGTCAATCCAAATGCGTCCACACTAGGTGTTAGTTTGTGTCTTTTCATTTTATTTCTAGAATAGTCTCTCATGTACTATAAATAGAGGCCTTAGGCCATTGTAAAAGGCAAAGTTTGTTGATAATATAAAGTTGAGTTTTACTCAAAAGCTAAACGTATTCAACTTGTGTGTTGTCTACTTTAGGTTGTCCTTGCGTGAGCCTTGGTTCTTGTGTAGCATAAGTTTAACTAATTACGTATGACTTAGTTGAATCCAAACTAAGTTTTCCCTTTTGGTGTAAGTTTGGTTAAGACTGTGTGACTTAACTAAACTTAAGCTTAAGTAAACTCCTTTGGTACGAGTGGACATTGGGACTGTGTGATCCAACCAAACCCAAACCTAGGGTCTATCTTAAGGTTTCCGGCCAACCTTACTTGGTTAGTATTCGGGATTGTACTTAGCAACCCCAGTCTAGTCCTTGTTAAATTGGTCACCCTCATCTTGGTGTCGGCTCGTGCATTAAAAACCCCTTGTCATTATCCAAGCCATATCGACCGTACCATCACTTCACCAAGTCGACCATTCTTCACCCGAGCTTTCATCTTGCAACTAGTGGGCCATCCAACCCACTATATATTGATCACCCTCACCTCCCATAACACCTAATAAGCACTCTCCTTAAAGGCCAATACCCGAAACCAAGTGTACTCTTCCGTCTAATCCAAACAACACCAAACTGTCCTCTAAACACCCCTTTGCGATACCTTATTGTTTTAGGCCATCCCCATCACCTTAACACCACTAAACAATAAAACCCAACTACCAAAATAACCTTCTAGGTGTCCATAATAACCCCACGAAACGCCCTAACCCAAATTCCCTTGAATCCTCCCGAAACAGCCGTCAAATACCTACTGACCGGCAATAGCCGAGAACCGAGAACCCCCACTTTGTGTCTGGTTTTTGCGTCAACTTGTTCCCTGCCGAACTCAACCCTACTAACCCCTCTATACATACATCAAATTGGTATTAGAGCAAGGCGCTCACGTCCTATGCCTTGACGCGATGCCTTACATAAAAAAACAATTATTGGCGGTCTATGCGATATTTTGTACAAACGTGAGCAAGCCATAAGAAGTTAACTTTTGAATCATGCCATAGTGAATAATGATGAATCCGGGGTTGTGAGAAGTAGCCTAAGGAATGAATAAAAGGATGGTGCATCCTTTTCCAACCCACTGTATAATCACGAACGTGAGGAAACACAGGAAGACCAATCATTTCACATGCGTTGCAAAGTAAATGATAAAGTGTGCCATGTGATTATTGATGAAAGAAGTAGTGTCAACTTGGCCTCCGTTGAAATGGTGGACAAGTTAAAATTGCCCACCAACAATCATTCTCACCCGTACACTCTTTAACGGCTAAACCAAGACGAAGGGATAAGAGTAATAAAACAAACTCTTGTTGACTTTCACATTGGAATGTATGAGGATAAAATATGGTGTGACATCCTTCCTATGGATGCATGTCATATTTTGTTGGGAAGACCATGGAAACTTGACACGAAGGAACAACATGATGAAGGAAGGAATACTTATTCCCTACAAAGGGGTAATAAAAATATCTGATTAGTGCCGATGTCACCTCATGAAGTAAAGGATATGAAAATCTGACGCGCCAAGAAGTGTGAAGCTGAGACTCTCTTACTGGATGCGCAAATGATAGAGGGAGAATCTAATAAGGGGAGTGCCATCAATGTCTTAGCATATAGAGATGCACATATATTTGAAAATGTCGGTTTGAAAGAAGTCATAGGGGATGCGGGAAATACCATGCCGAATTGACCAACAACCGAACTATCACCTAACAACAATATTGATATTATTTGTGAGGTAGCTTTCAGAAGATCCCTCCCTCCCTATGATGATCCGAAGGCAACAACCGATACGTGTGCTCAAGAGAGCTTTGTTCCATGCCAAACCCCTATCCATGATGATGAAAACACAAAACAAGGGTGGACCTTCTTGACCAATCCATTGTGTCAAGTTGAGGATATGCGCGGTACCTTCTTTGTCAACCCATTATAAGAGAAAGCAAGGATAGAGGAAGGATCCGACATGGAATTCCCAAAGGATAACACATCCAGAATCTTACCAAGGGGAGGTAATGAACTTATTCTTGATTTATTTTCAAGAGGTTCGTTGTCCACTCATCAAACATGTGGATGTGAAGAACAAAAAGAACAATTCGTCCAAGAGGATGATCAAGAATACCCTAACTCCGACATGGCACCTACCTTATTGATACAAAAGAAAAATGAAGTTTGGAAGGTGCACATTGTTCCTCGATTGGTCTATAATCTCACCATGAGTTCTGAGACTCCATGGTCAAGAAAGAGTACCTATTTCAATGTGTTATGGGGAACTATAATGCCATCAACACTCGACTTGAAGAGAAGAACTCCACCAGAAGCGATCCGAATGAAGATTGAACAAGAAAGGCTTGTCAAAAACCAACAAGGTGAGTACGGATGTCTTGTAGCATCACGCAGATGTTATGATAACTAAAGAGGCAATCCCTATGATGTCCCTATCATGGTTATGATGGTGCATATTGAACAAAAGCTTGGTGCCACCCTAATGAATGAACCACGAGCCGTGATTCCTTGTGATGAAAGGTTGGTAGGTACGCGCCACAAATCATGGACTTATGATGCCTGGATGGAGTGGTGAGATTACTTGGTGAATGATCCCTTCATATGGTTAGACAACCTTCATGAAGGCTCAAGAATGAAATAAGATCCAGACAAAAGCATTGGTACAAAGTGGTATGATCATGAGGTGTCCTCAGACTTGATCCCTGAGAATTTGAGGACAAATTCTTCCAAAGAAGGGGATACTGATGTAAATAAGCCCACGGACTTAAGCTATCAACCAAAGTCGAGAAGAGATTTACCAAGAGTGCCAACAATGGCACGTCGTCCCAGACTTAGATGCCTAACATGGCATGGAAAATGGAATGGCGTTGGAGTTATTACGTGAAGGTTCAAGAAGACATTGTATTTTCAGCCTTCTTGTTTGGTCTTGGCCGAGACCATGTATATTCTTTTAGCTTATATTTATTTACTAGCTTAGCTATTAGCTTAGGACATATTATGCTATGTAATAACTACATTAGGACATAATTAATAAGTCATGAAGATGACTAGGCCGAGAGTACACCATGGAAAGGACAAGTGATGACTTGGACGACAAGTTGGCAAAGACAAGGGACATCTAGAAGATGTGGATTTCAAGGAGAGAATTTATGGACTAAAAAACTCATGAATTTGGCTACATTGAATAGCTCAAAATCAGCCAAGGGGAAGTGCAAGTGTTGGTCGAATTGATTATCCAAACAAATATAAAAAATGGAAGCTTCCAACACATTCCAAGAAGACAAGGTTGTTAGAAGAATCAAGTTCATGAATATTGTTACATAGGAGACAAATATTTTGGCCTACGGAAGAGGAAGGGTTGGCCGAACTTCCTTTGTCACCAAGTCAATCCAAATGTGTCCACACTAGGTGTTAGTTTGTGTCTTTTCATTTGCTTTCTAGAATAGTCTCTCTTATACTATAAATAGAGGCCTTAGGTCATTGTAAAAGGCAGAGTTTGTTGATAATATAAAGTTGAGTTTTACTCAAAAGCTAAACGTATTCAACCTGTGTGTTGTCTACTTTAGGTTGTCCTTGCGTGGTCCTTGGTTCTTGTGTGAGCCAAACCCTTAGCGTAAGTTTAACTAAGTATGTATGACTTAGTTGAATCCAAACTAAGGTTTCATTTTTGGTGTAAGTTTGGTTAAGATTGTGTGACTTAACTAAACTCAAGCTTAAGGAACCTCCTTTGGTACGAGTTGACATTGGGGCTGTGTGACACAACCAAACCCAAACCTAGGGTCTATCTTAAGGTTTCCAGCCAACCTAACTTGGTTAGTATTCGGGCTTGTACTTAGCAACCTCGGTCTAGTCCTTTTTAAATTGATCATCCTTATCTTGGTGTCTGCTCGGGTATTAAAAACCCCTTGTCATTATCCAAGACATATCGTCGTACCATCACTTCACCAAGTCGACGATTCTTCACCCGATCTTGCATCTTGCAACTCATGTGCTATCCAACCCCAACCCACTATATGTTGATCACCCTCACCTCCCACAACACCTAATAAACACTCTCCTTAAAGGATAACACCCGAAATCAGGTGTACTCTTCCGTCTAACCCAAACAATACCAAACCATCCTCTAAACACCCATTTCTGATACCTTACTATTGCAGGCCATCCCCGTCACCTTAGCACCACTAAACAACCAAGCCCGACTACCAAAACATTCCTATGAGTGTCCACAATAACCCCACGAAATGCCCTGACCCAACTCCCCTTGAATCCTCCCGAAACAGCCTCCAAATATCCACTGACCGGCAATAGCCGAGAACCCCCACTTTGTGTCTGGTTTTCACATCAACTTGTTCCCTGCCGAACTCAGCCCCACTCACCCCTCCATACATACATCACATAGGCATATTATAGCCCTCAAAGGCATTCTGCACAGGTATGACACTCCGGCATATTATGGACCTTAGAGGCATTCACTACTGTTGGTTGTTTCTTGTCTCATGTTACTTCAGGTCTCTACTATGCTAGTCTTCATGCCTAAAATACTCGGTACATCAGTCGTACTGACGTCTCTTTTGTCGGGGGATGCTGGGTTTCATGCCCGCAGGCTCAGGTAGATAGGGTGACGGTCCGTACTAGTAGGTTGCTGGTTTCGCTGATATTAGAGTACTCTATTTGTTCCAGAGTTACAGTCTAGTCGTGGTACGGTATTTTGGATATGCATCGGGGTATGGCGGGGCCGTGTCCCGACCTTTTGATGTCACATACTCTTTAGAGGCTTGTAGACAATTGTCCTGTGTATGGTGGTCGTGTATGGCCTTGTCGGCCTTAGTATGTATATATACATAGGTTGGGTTCTTCTATTTGCATGATTTTACATAGCTCCTTTTCAGTTTATTATTTCTATGTGTCAGTAAGTTACGTCGTAGCGGATCTCATGGCCCATTCTTAATTACATTTAGGTGGTAAATATATGATTAGAGGTGCTCCGCAAGTAAGGTCTGGGTGCCCATCATGGCCCTCCTGTTTGGGTTATGACAATAATACAGATATACACATTACCTTCGGGGATATCCAGATACAGATTGCCTACGGGGATATACAAATAGACACTTGCCTACAGAGCTATACATATATAGATTGCCTTCGGGTCCATCAGATACACTTGCCTTCAGTGCCATGCACTTACACACCATATCCTTTGTGAGGTCGAGATATTGTGTTTAGATTGTATGCTAGATAGTAACATAATAAAGATTAGAAATCAAATATAGTAAAGGTAGTACATAGATCAGGTGAGTAGATCAATAGGTTGTGGTCAGTACACTATTGCCCCTTCCTTTCTATAGAGACTTCCAGCATATTTACTCATGTTCTTCAACTTCAGAGTTTATATCAATATATAGATTATTTTCTGCCTTACATACTTGGTACATTTCTTTGTACAGATGTCCCATTGTTGGGGTACTGCATTTCATGCATGTAGATACATGTACTCAGTTCGACAAATCTTTCCAGTAGAGCAGATTGGGAAATTCAGCGAAGGATCGATAAGACTCCATCTTTTCCGGAGTATAGCCAAGTCTAGAAATCAGGTACCAAACTTTTGTACAGGCAATGGGTAAGCTAGGGCCTTATCCCGACTACGTTTGATGTCAGTTATCTATAAAGGCTTTATAAAAACAGTTTCAGTATGTAAGTTTGTGAGTGTCCTTGTCAGCTCTCATTGTATTTATTATTAAGTTACCCGGTATGAATAGTTACAGAGGCCTTCTTGGCCGACAATAGCTTATAGTGGCACCAGTTCGGCCTAGGTGCGTCTTAGTTATGCCCAGCAGCCTTGAGTTACAGAGTAGTTCTCTTAGTCCTTAAAGGTATTGGGTGCCAGCCACGCCCCACCTAGGTTGGGGTGTGACAAAGTGGTATAAGAGCAGTTCAGTCCTAGGGAGTCTACAAAGCCATTTCTAGTAGAGACTTATTTATAGATGTGTTGTGCACCACATTTATAAATAGGAGGCTACAAGATATTTAGGATTGGCTACCCTTCTTTTTTATCCAGATCGTGCTATATAGAGTTGAGTCATAAGGAGTCAATGACAAACTCCTATTCGATAAGTATTGTGAAAAGATATTTGTAGCCCAATAGATTATCGTCAGCCAGAGAGCTAATACAACAATAGGTCAGAGCATTAGTAGAGTGACTTTTGGACGATGTTGGGTCGTGAGAATATCAGAAGACAGAAGTAGAAGTTCTAATAGATGAAAGGAGTAAGGCAAAAAGAGTACGAGGTACCTAGTTATTGAAGATCCATCAGATAGTAGCATATTTCAGAAGAGACAAGAGTACGACTAGAGTAGCCAGTTTGTGGTAGGTTAGAGATTAACGGCAGATGAAGTGCAGGATGAAGAGAGCGATGAACAGATGATGACTTTCAGTAAGATATTATGCATTGAGGGCCAAGAGGGGGCCCAACTTATAGATATTAAGTGAGATTAGAATGGATTTCCTAGGCTTGAATTAAAGGATCAAACATCGAAGTGGGGGTAATAGTCGCACGCTGGTAATGTTTATAGACAAAGGGTCTTTGTATGAGGATAGTCGAAGTATCTAGACATGTAAGACCCAAAATTCGAGGACGAATGTTGCTAAGGGTGAAGGATGTTACACCCTAGATTTTGGCACGCGGATGAGGGCATAAGTTAGATGGAATGAGCCGGTGATTCGAGAATTTTTCTGAGGGTCTCTTATGACTTAGATGAATGTTGTGAGGATGTGCCGAAGGTTGGAAGTTATTGGGATTAAAGGAACCATCCCTCGATGAACTTTGACGAAGTTAGAGTGATACACTAAGCGTTTCGCATCACGGAAAGGATCCACCTCACAGATGGGGCTGCAAACGAAGAGCCAAAAGTTGAGGAATTTTTCGAAAAGGGACGCGGTCGCATATGTCCATATGCGATGCAAATGGGTCAGCATATCCTATGCTGTGACCAACTTGCTTTGCCTATTTAAGTAGTGAAAGCCTTATTTCATCTCATTTTCGACCAAAACAATTCTCCAACACCCCCAAACCCTCCCTAAACATTCTCCAAAGATCAAAGAGTGATTCCAAAGTAAACCAACCCAAGTTTAGCATGAAGATGTCGGAAATTACAAGAAGAAGCTTGTGTGATGTCCGTATGAAGTTAATGATTGTTGTGAGCTAGGTGAAGCTTGGAGTTCAAGCCAAATCTGCTGGATAAGGTATGTATAACACCCTCTTAGTTGTGTTTAAGATTAATCTTGTGTTAGATTAGTTGTTTGGATAATGAATCATGAACTAGAGCTTGAAGAAGGATGAGATTAAGTTATTTTGTTGTTGGGCTATTTTAAAGCCATGATTATAACTTATGGTGGTTGAAATCCATAGAAAGTAGCTTAGATACGATGTTTATGATGTTGTGGTGCTTTTCTAAGTATTGGTGTGGAAGATTAAGAATCCTATCACAAGCTAAAGGAAAAAGTGACTAGAAATCATGTAAAGGTTGAGTTTTATGTTATTAGAAGTATGAGTTGTTTGAGAGTCATTCCTTGAGATTGGATGGCTGGAAATTATGAAGGACAAGTTATATATATTGTTGTTGTTGTTATGGATGTTGTTCTTGATACGGAGAAGGTAAGGATATAAGGGAGATGATGTCCGAGTTGCCGTAGAGCGAACTTGTCGCTTGATAGTTCACTAGTATGCCCTTCTTGTTGACATGAGTGTTGGTTGTTGTAAATGGATGATGAAGAGGTAGAGCACATCATCATCGTCGAAGGCTCCTTTTCAAGGTATGTAAGGGATATCCTTCTTTCTTCCTGACATGATTATGTAAGCATGTCCCCTTTCTTAGAAGCCGAAGGGGGCTAATTCACCTCTATGTTGCTTTGTAATAGATTAAGACCGTCTAAGAGCTAAGGAGTTGACCTTAAGTCGAGCTCCCATGTAAGTTCTAAGAAGAAGAGTTAGTAGCACCTCTAAGACATTCATAAGCTATCTACATACAAATTAGTCCGAATAGAAAGAGATCCGTAGGAACAAGTTAATAAACTAGTAGCAGAACATAAGTAAAGAGAAGATGAGATTACACTTGCTAGAAGATCAGGTTGTAATAGCCTAGCAAGATGAGTGTGTACGCATATTCGAAGAAGATTAACAGAATCCCTATGGTCACAAGGAATAGAGTATGAGGTACGATTGAATAATTCACGTAGAAGGGTATATCACACAAGTATATAAGGTACTCCTCAGACCTAAGCAAGGAAGAGATATCCAAGTTACGAAAGAAATGGATTGAGTAGCATAATGAGATAGTCGGATGAAAGATAAGATAGTACGAGACTCCCTAAAGCTAATAGAGTAGCTCACACTATAGTAAGTACAAACTATGAATCACAAAAAGGAAATGAGTTATGAGTTATGCACACAAGTACTTAGTTTATAGATGATTGCTTGTTGGTGTATGTAAGCACTTGCCTTCAGGGCTTGCCATTGTCTTCAGGCCTATAATAAAGATTTCATTCGAGGATATAATACAGATTGCCTTCGGGGCTATCCAGATACAGATTGCCTTCGGGGCTATACATACGTTCACTTACCTACAGGTCTATACATATATAGATTGCCTTTAGGGCCGTTTAGATACACTTGCCTTCGGAGCCATGCACTTACACACCAGATCCCTTGTGAGGTCGGGATATTATATTTAGATTGTATACTAGATAGTAACATAATAAAGATCAAAAATCAAAGATAGTAAGGATAGTACATAGAGACGAGACATAATAGATTGTATAGATAAATAGAGGGGCCACGCAGTCCAAGCGACAACGATCAGGTAAGTTGACTGAGAGGTTGTGGTCAGTCCACACCCATCCCTTCCTTGCAGTAGAGACTTCCAGTATATTTACTCATGTTCTTCAGCTTCAGAGTTTATATCTATATATAGATTATTTTCTGCCTTACATATTTGGGACATTTCTTTGTACTGACGTCCAATTGCTGGGGCGTTGCATTTTATGCCTACAGATGCAGGTACTCAGTTCGACGAGTCTTCCCAATAGAGCAGATTGGGACATTCAATGAAGGATCGGTAAGACTCCATCTTTTCCGAAGTGCAGTTTTGAATTTAGAAGTCAGGTACCAAACTTTTGGATAAACTACGTGTAGGCCAGGGCCCTGTCCTTACCACATTTGATGGCAGTTATCTATAGAGGCTTTTTAGACACAGTTTCAGTATGTATAGTTTGTCAGTGACCTTGTTGGCCTTTATTGTAATTATTATTAAGTTACCCAGATGAGTAGTTACAGAGGCCTCATTGGCCCACAGTAGCTTATAGTAGTACCAGTTCGGCCCAGTCGGGCCAGGTGCGTCTTAGTTACGCCCATCAGCCTTGAGTTATAGAGTGGTTCTATTGGCCATTAAAGGTGCCGAGTGCCACCCACACCCCATCTAGGTTGGGGTGTGACACGAATAACTAGAGCTATGGGTCTTCTCCATAATCAATCTCGTTAAATCACCAACTCTATGAACACATAATATGCCTTTGATTCTCAAAACCCCATCACCATCAATCATAACCTCCTTGGCTTCACCACTCATCACCTGTAACCTTGCTATCTGGCCCAAAATAAATTTTCACTCCCTGAAGGAACCCACAACCACTAATTCTTACTCTACTACCACAATTCTGTCAAGTCGAAGCCAACTTAACCTTTCATAACCTTATACTAATTTAATCCTCAAACATCTTGCAACCTTATCCTTACAAACATATCAGACACCATATTTCCCTTCTTATAACATAGATTGATCCATCCCATTACTTTTTCTTGCACCTCTAAATTATCATTCCTACTTTCCAAGGATATCACAGAAGTGAGGAGTCACAATCATAATCCCACTAAACCGAACCTTCAAACCATAGAAGAATTCTGAACTGGGTCACACGTCCATATCATGGTAACACATCTCATACTCTACCACGCGACATCACATCGAACCACTCACACACGAATTTAAGATCGTGTTACCACTATCGGTGATAGAATAGGAAGAAGAAGTTTCAAAACCAATTTGATTCAACTTAGCATTAAAGGAATGAAGAAATTGAAGTTTCCTAAATTTCCCATAGCCTCTCAAAGATAAGTACGGACGTCTCCGCACCGATCCACAAGACTCTACTATACATTGCTCTTGTATTTAAGACCGTTTAACCTAAATCTTTGATACCAACTTTGTCACGATCCCTTTAAGGATCATGGTGGCACCTACACATTTCCCACCGATAGGTGAACTACTCCTAAATCATCATACTATAAGCATAACTATTGGTTACCCTGTCGTTCCAATTCCGTAGAAATCAAATGATCACTCTAAAGAATTCTCATAACCATTTGTACCTCCGCAATGCATACCAAGTACCTATGCAAACCATTAGAACTGTCTAAATCATTGTCACCCGAAGAATATCATCAATCTTACTTGTAATTCAATGAGAACGGGTAACACTGTCATACCTCAATTTCAAATCGAAGTCTATCAAACCCTTATCAGTGGTTTACTAGAATACCATAAGTCTTCCACACAACATAAACATGAGCCACCCAGCCCCAAATGAACAACTAAACCCCAAAATAAAATTCTCAATCTCTACATCATTGATAACCACCCGAACTGATTCCAAATTAACTAGTAAGCTTTCATAAGTGTGCTATGTCCTCTTCCATTTCTTTTTCTCATGAACAATCAATCGCGTGCCATCGCCCACAACTTCAAAAGCTGGGTTCTATCCAAGTCATCAATTTAGGACCGAAGAACTATACCCTTCATTATAATCTCCAAGTCTCCTAAACTTCCACACCGATACGTAAGTCTGATAAAACCACATGAACTCTAACTACTTCAAATCTTCCTTGTACTCTCTTTTAACTCGCCCACAACTTTGGACACCTCGTTGAACCTCTATATGACATATCTCGCTATTTACCAGCTTTACAAATTCCTGACATATCAACCTTACCTTCCATGCACTTTACCTTGCTCAATTTCTTCCAAATCTTTAATACCTAAAATAATTACCCATGCTATTAGTTGACAATGCTTCGACATAGTCTACCACCAGTCGCCAATCACAAATCTCATGGAACATTCATCATGATGCTTAGTCAACTACCATAACCACTTCACCCGGTCTAAAAGATGCAAAAATGATGCTACCCTAATCCACATCTAACCTAAGAATGTCCAGTGTTTCAAATTCAAATTCTTCCTTATCTCGAAGAGGCACCTTACACACTCCAAATTAGATCAACTACGCATTTATTAAAATTCCTACATTTCCATTCATTTCAATCACGTTCACCACTAAAAACCGATCATTACTCAGACCTGCTCTAGAGCACACTGAAACATCATAGGCCTCACAAAATAACTGAACCGATACTAGACATAGTAGGACACTGCATACTCCACAATGGAGAGTTTCCCTAGCCTTACTCGAACCTATAAACTAGAAGCTCCTCCCTATCCGACATATCTTATGTACTATCATTTACAAAATTCACTCACTAGAAAAAGGTACCGACCCACTCTGATTACTTTGACCAACAATCATTTAGTACCCTTCCTAAGAGTATTATGCTTAGGCTAACCATGATGACGTTAACTCATTTATTATCCTTAGCCTTTAGACTCAGTTAAGACTCTATACAGTTACAGTCTGACACACATAGTTTATTCAATGTCTACCTCTCCAAAACTGATACAATAAATGATAGAGAAACAAAGGAAACTAGCAAGGAATTAAAAAAGATAAGAAAATTAAATGATAGATAAGTTGACACAAATAGAAATACCAATTGGCAACCAAGGTTATATATAACCAAGACATCCAATTGAGTAATCATAAGCACCAAATTTCTTAAGGTAACCTCAAGGGAAACAAAGTCCCCAAGCAACTAACCTTCTCAACAAAGCATTCAACCAAAAGCTTTAACAAGATCGTATCTCTCAAAAGAGTATCAAATATCATTCATCAAAATAATCTACTAATGAAATAAACTAAAATAGTATGTATACTAACTGGAATAGCAAGACTACTATGGCTATTATAATAATACCCTTAATGAAGTAAGGGCCTTGTTTGGTTGGTCGTCTTCTCAAAAGATGAAAAAGGCCTTCTTCTTCCTACTTCTTCCAAATGAGGCATATACTTCCATTTTAACATATTCTTAAGCTTTATGCCTTCATTTTAAGCACTTTGTAAGACTCCAAAGTATTGATCCCTAGCTCGGCTTGGTGTAGTGCATGTTCTTGATGAAGCTCAACTTGTATTGTTCTCCCCTTCTTGAAAATGATTCATCATCGAATCTAAACCTTGAAAAACCATAGGGAAAACAAGCAACAACAAGGTCCTCAAAGGATAAAGGTTAGTGTTAGAGTCTTACTCTACTAACATGCCAAATATGCATACACTTTTGATATAACCAAGCATCAACCATTATTATGAAGAACAAGATCTCACATAGAGCACTAAGAACTTAACTATCCCAAAAGAACATGAAATGAGGATATCATACAAGGACCAATGGTTTCAAAATACCAAGTAGGAAACATCACATTGACTCTAATAGACATGACACACAAATGATCCTCAAGTTCAAAGTGATATGTCACACCCCAGCGAGGGTATGGCCGATAGTTGGTGCCTGAATAGCCCGGGCGTAACACTTGTATATCATAGCATGAACATATAACTGTCTAGACAGACAAGGCCTCAAAATGACATCACAAGAGAAACTGGAATAATAACATGAACAAATAACAACAGAACCAAGATGTGTACATATATCATAAGGCCAACAAGGCCATAACTAATCTCAAAAGGTCATCAAGACCACAACAACAGTATTATCAGGATGACAAGAAGGCCTGCCATGCCATACAAAATGACAATACATGACCCACTAGTCTATAAGCCTCTAAAGAGTATAGCGACAATATTTAGTCAGAATAGGGACCCCACATACCCAACTATATACATATATACACCTATCATATTAATCAGCTCACTAGAAAACTCCAGAAGAAAGGAGTGTGACAACCTTAAGTTGAGTCGAGTCACTTATTATGAGGAATCATATGCATCTATATCTGTACCTGCAAGCATGAAACGCATTGTCCCCAGAAAAGGACATCAGTAAGAAAGATGTACTGAAAATGTAAGACAGATAACAAATGTAGATAGAAGATATAACATAAAAAATAATGGTAGAAAAGTCAACCTAAAACTCATAACAAGCCTCTAAGGGCCTACATGTTATGCATGTCTTGTAAAAATCAAGCCACCTAGTAGGGCCATATAGTGTAATATCAAGCCTCCCTATGGGGTAAATCATCTCATAATATATATCGTACCCGGCCTCGATGAGGACAAGGTCGTGCCCGGCCCAGATGTGGGACATGGTAATGTCAGAACCAACTGTAGTGGTATGCGTAGTTAAGCCTCATACCCAGTCGACTATAGCGCATCTCAATAAGAAAATAGATATATATATATATAAGTGCAATGCAAGAACTGACTCTGAAGGGCCTTATGAACTCAATCGAAGTGACTCAAGGTCATTATCCTTCGGTTATCATTATGTAACGATATCTCTATTGAATTATCTAAGAGTCAACAAGATCCATAAGAAGAGATATGATTCAAGGAAGTCTAAACGGAAAGTGTCTCCAATAAAGAACAAATAATTCAGATCAATAACTAAGGAGAACCTTCACTTAGACATTACGTCAAATACCTTATGTGCATATCTCTTAACAATCTCTTTAAGAGTATTGGAATGCCATAAATTCTCTTCTTTAACAAGGAAAACAACATAACATCACAAGAGAAACTAGGAATAACAACCTGAACAACTGACAACAAAACTAACCTATGTACATATATCATAAAGCCGACAAGGCAACAACTAATCTCATAAGGTCGGCAAGGCCACAACAACATTATTATCAGGCTGACAAGAAGGGCGGCCAGGCAATACAAAATGACAACACATGACCCACTAGTCTACAAGCCTCTAAAGAGTATAGCGATAATATTTGGTCGGGACAGGGCCCCGCCATATCTAACTATATGCATATATACACCCATCATACCTATCAGCTTACTAGATAGCTCCGGAAGAAAGGAGCATGATAACTTTTAGCTGAGTGAAGTCACCTACTGTGAGGAATCATCTGCATTTCTATATGTACCTGCAGTCACAAAACACAGTGTCCCTAGAAAGGGACATCAATATGAAAGATTTACGGAATATGTAAGGTAGATAACAAATATAGACAAGAGATATAACATAAGAGATAAGGATATAAAAATCAACCTGAAACTCATAACAAGCCTCTGAGGGACTACCTGTCACAATCATAAAGATATATACATGGCTTATAAAACTCAAGCTGCCCAGTGGGGCCATATAGTGTAATATCAACCTCTCTCAAGGGAAAATCATATCATAATATATATATCATACCCAGCCTCAATGAGGACTCAATCGTACCCGGCCCAGATGTGGGACAAGGTAATGTCAGAACCAACTGAAGTGGTATGCGCATATAAGCGTCGTAGTCGGCCGACTATAGAGCGACTCAATAAGAATATATATATATATATATATATATATATATATAAGTACAATGCAAGGACTAATCTGAAGGGCCTTATGAGCTCAATTGGAGTGACTCAAGGTCATTATCCTTCGGTTATCATTATGTAACGATGTCTGTATTTAATTATCTGAGAGTCAACAACATCCATAAGAAGAGATATGATTCAAGGAAATCTAAACGAAAAGTGTCCCCAATAAAGAGCAGATAATTCGAATCAATAACTATAGAGAACCTTCACTTAGACATCATGTCAAACACCTTATGTGCATATCTCTCAACAATCTCTTCAAGAGTTTTGGAATGCCATAACTTCTCTTCTTTAACAAGGAAAACAACATAACATCACAAAAGAAACTTGGAATAACAACCTGAACAACTGACAACAGAACCAACTTGTGTACATATATCATAAGGCCGACAAGGCCATAACTAATCTCATAAGCCGTCAAGGCCACAACAACAATATTATCAAGCTGACAAGAAGGGCGGCCAGGCCATACAAAATGACAACACATGACCCACTATTCTACAAGCCTCTAAAGTCTATATAGCGATAATATTTTGTTAGGACAAGGCCCCACCATAGCCAACTATATGCATATATACACCCATCATACCTATCAGCTCACTAGACAACTCCGGAAGAAAGGGGCGTGACAACTTTCAGCTGAGTTGAGTCACCTAGTGTGAGGAATCATCTGCATCTCTATCTATACCTGCGGGAATGAAACACAGTGTCCCAGAAAGGGATATTAGTATGAAAGATGTACTGAATATGTAATGCATATAACAAATGTAGACATGAGATATAATATAAGAGATAGGGGTACATAAGTCAATCTGAAACTCATAACAAGCCTTTGAGGGCCTACCTGTCATAATCATGAAGATATATGCATGTCTTGTAAAAATGAAGTTGCCTAGTGAGGCCATATAGTGTAATATCCATCCTCTCTGTGGGGCAAATCATATCATAATATATATATATCATACCCGGCGCATATAAGCACCATACCCGGCCGACTATAGTGTGACTCGATAAGAAAATAGATACATATATATATAAGTGCAATGCAAAGACGACTTTGAAGGGCCTTATGAACTCAATCGGAGAGACTCAAGGTCGTTATCCTTCAGTTATTATTATGTAATGGTGCCTCTATCAAATTATCTAAGAGTCAACAAGATCCATAAGAAGAGATACGATTCAAGGAAATCTAAACGGAAAGTCCCCAACAAAGAACAATAATAAGGACCATGGAACATACATCAATATGACACAATAAGGTTCACAAGCTTTAAATCCCAGGAATAGAGTTCTGTTTTTTTTTTTTTGAAATAATGTCATTATGGTTACATTTTATTCTTTGATCATTCCATAAGAACGAAAGAGTGAACCTTAACATATCTTATGTCGATAGTTCACGAGCACCCAAATATTATACGAACGATAGTCTATTTTAAACGAATAACAAAGAACTAACAATTTGGATCAATAACTAAGGAGAACCTTCACTTAGACATTATGTCAAACACTTTATGTGCATATCTCTAAACAATCTATTCAACAGTATTGGAATGCCATAACTTCTATTCTTTAAAGGACAATAACATAATAACAACAACAACCAACTCTACTCCATGATTTCTCAACCCAATTAACAAGATTTAACAACTTTTATCAATTCATAGTCTCAACAAAATAGCCCAACAAAAGTAATCTTTCAATAGAGAAGTTCAATCTAAATCTTACATGCTATATTCCATAATGAATCAAGCTAAGCTAGTAGGAACTAGAGCTCGTACAAAAAATAGTTAAATCTTACCTCAAATCAATCTAGATGATCTACATAACAACTCTTCTTCAACCTTAAGAGAACTCTCAATTTTGCCAAGCTAAATAGAGAGGATATTTAGGTGTTCTTGATCTCTTGAGATGGAAATCACTTCGCACAAGTCTGGAGTTACTCTTTCATGATAGAAAACCCTTGGGAGGGTGTTTGGAAGAGTATATGAGCTGCCTAGGTCAAATATGTTATGTCCAAAGTGAGGGATCGAGCTTAACTTAAATAAATCATCACTACTGCCTCAATGTTATTACTCCAACTCACTGGGCGGATCCCAGAGCTAGCAACAATCTCTCTATGGAGCTCACCGGATAAGCTCCCTCAGCTGTTTTCCAGGCAGTTTGCACAGTTCGATGAAAACACAAATATCTTTCAACGCCGATGTCGTATGGACTAACAGTGTGTTGCGTTGTAAAATAGACTTCCTGAACTTGAACTTAGATAGGCTATTCACCCCATAAATACTGATATACCTTCAGATATACCCCCGCAAAGTTGAGGAAAAAAAAATTGTTCGAAATTCGGCCTGCCCTTCCCTGAGTTTCGACGAACTTAATTTTCTTTAATTCTTTTGTACCCGAATTCTTATGAAACTATCTTAACACATGTTTAAACTTATTTTCATCCAAATATGGTATTGTATCTTAAACTCACCAAGATTAATGTTACTTTACTTATGATGCATACGAGCATGAAAATGCGGGATGTAACATCTTTCCCCCCTTAAGAACATTCATCCTCGAATGTTGGAAAATTTTCTAACTCTTAAGATTTTTGAAAATTCTGATAGAGTTTTCTTTGTAAACATGACTATCCAAAACAAGTCAAGCAGCCCAAAAACATATCCATCATCATACAGGGCAACATAACAATAAAATAACATCAAATTGGCCTCTCACGACTGTTGGTGCTATAATAACCATAACAAGTTAGCCATAACTCACCGTAACATTCTTATGCTGCTACCTGAGCTACTTCTATTATACTTGTCTCAACAACGCCATCTAAATATGAAATACGAATCAAGTTTGATAAATATGGTAGGAATAAAAAAATTATATTGCATGAGTATTAATATAACCCTAAAGTTCAAAACAGGTGAGGGTATCTGGATTCCTATGTTCTCCTCAATCTCCCATGACATTTCTTTTATATTACTATTCACCAAGATTTCTTTAGTATGATAACTTCTCTGTAATAGATACATCACCTACAGAGTTAATACGAAAAAGATTTCTTATGCATTCTTGAAGCGTCTAACATATGAAACATTAGGTGAGTTGTTCTAAATTTCTGGGGGGATAATTTCGGCTCACAATCCACCTGGCCAAATTTTCTGAATATTCTTACATGGTCTGACATTTCTGAGGTTAAGCTTCCCTCTACTTCTAATTTTTTCCCTATGCTGATGCAAACAGTGACTGTTATCTAATCTCAGATTGCCGAGGATTATTGTCAGCTTCCTTAGCCTTCTAGGAAGAATCACCATCTCTTTCCAATTTTTATATACCGCCTTTCAGAGATAACATTCCATGGGCACTATTTGAAAGTCCCAGTTTAGTTGCCATCCATTTAAGTACCAATTATTGATGATTCTAGGCGATCGATAGTTTTTGTCGTACGACTTTACCTGCCTTATGGCTAAATGCCTTAAATTTAACCTTACCTCCTTTGGTCTTCTTATTTCTAGTCATCTAGTAGAGGTTTCATGTCTTCGCACATTCAGAGCTTCGTGTAATACCGTTCTGGTGTTCAATATGATAACAGTCATCACACCCAACTTATTATGAGATAAGAGGTCATCCAAACATCCTTTAGTATTCATTGCACAATTTTGTAACATGTCTTTGAATGTCTAACTGTATTTCCTGATGAGGCTTACCGAGGTGCCCAAAATTTCTTCTAAACTATCTCGTGTCTTAGTTATAAATCGAATATTCTCATCACAAATTGTACAACTAGAGACACCATCAATGTGAACCATTCGTTGAATCGTACAATCTTGCATAATCATTAATTGCATAGGTGATCCTTAATTATTAAACTAGGTCAGGTTAGTAATGAGGAAATCCTTATATAAGAATCTTATATTAACCGTCTCTCATCCTCATTGGTTCTTTAGGGTTCTGAGCTTATCTCACAGTTTCTAGTACTCAGTCACACTTGATGATAATAGCACACTAGCTACATCTTCCATAAAGTTCTCTCTCACGTAGCTTCCTTAGTATATCCATTCAACCCCTTGATACACTCGGTACATTCCCAGGTAGATGGAGTATTACGGATGATGAATTTCCATCGAAGTCTTACTTCATGGCCCTGCCACATCAAGAATACACCAGTAGCTATGGCGTTTGCCGATTCCTTTTTTTAAGTACCTTATCCAATTCTTTCTTAAAAGTGGGATCTTGACCCTAACATCCCTTATCGTTCCATCCAAAAAGTGACTCTATCAGGTTGTGAATGTTAAGAGCACCGTTTTGTGAATTATTAGTCAAGCGTCTATTTGATTTATTGATAAATTATAGAGACTAATTCCTGTCCTTTTGACTTCCGCACTAGTCGATCTGCTTACGGTTATACGGCCGGTACCATACTATCTATTTCCAACGATAGGATTCTTGATACATAAGACCTTTTCAAAATTCATTAATCCCTCGTTTCTTCCATAAACTTAGCCTTACTCGATGGTCGGAGTATTGGATCCTTATGTTTTACATTATCCCAACCATGAATATTGCATAGCTATCATTGAAACTTTTATTCAAGATTTGAAAACAAAACCTTACGTATTTTCTCATTACTCACGGCTATAAGCGACTTTCTTTTCTTACTCTTGTTAACACTTGCCTTTTTTCCTCTGCTTACTTACTTTATATTATTCATTTTTAAATGCTCTAGTACACATACATTGTCCACTAGTGATTGCCTAAATTGATTTCTCTCTTACACCTTAGCTTTGAGTAACTCCTCTTGGGACCCTTGTCCTATTGTCTTTATTTACACCTTAACTAATCTTTTGAGTCTCGAATGTTCAGTTATACTTGCCATTAATAGCGCTTAGGAAGAGATTTCTTAATCATATTGAGCCATGCTCCTACTCAATTTATATTACGCAATATATCTTTTTGTTGATTCTAACATGCTTGTAGTTATCCATGCTTTCCTGACATTTCACCTTTTTCATCGGGTCGCTACCACTTAATATACCTTTCCCATGTCTTCCTGATACCCTTAGGCTTATCGGCCCCTTTCATGGTCCCTTGTATGAGTTTCTCGTGCCTTACTCATAGTTATTCACATCTATCTACTTCATGTGAGTCGTCGCACAGTTCAGTTTAATTTGCAACTTTACATAATCCAAAGGTTCTTCTAAATTTTCTCATTCTGTCATAATCAGACCTTTCATCGTCCGATCACTCAACCATCTTACTCTTATTCCCCTGCTTTAGATTATCGGGAGAGGTTCTTATCCTTTTCATACTAATCTTTTCAAACATTGATAGTCTAACACCTCCGGTCTATGAAATCATTACTGCCCCTTTCCCACAGTGGGTTCTTATATTTCCTTTTGACGCAATCACACCTTAATGAGACCTTTATAGTCATTACTTCATTCACTTTTATCTCTTTTGTTGCAGCTCCTCTTTCCATTTCTAACATACCTACGCCTGCCTTACCATTACCTTATGTCATTCTACTTACATTACCTAAATATTTCTCCTTCCTTCACTCATTCCCCCGCCGTCCTCAAGTTCTCACCATTTTTGGTTTCGACAACTATTCTTATCTCGAGGTATCTGAAATTATGACCCATCTATCAGTAAATTTGAAGGTCTCTTCACTTTGTCGTTGGTAACATGCTTGTTTTATTAACATTTTGACAAGTAACTTCCAACGATCAACAATATAATTTCTTTATAACTAAGAAAACGTCTTATGCCGCCTTCTTTTACCACATGTATTGACCCTTGTAACTCGAGGTCACTATTTTGGGTGCGTCATTTCATTCATTCTCGTTATATGTTCCCATAACCAACTTTAATACGACCTATTTAAATTGATCCATCCTTATTGGTAATGTTATGGGGTTATCGCACGCTCTCGAGCAAAGTGTAGCCATTTGGATTGCGTGTTGCAAGATACCTTCTTGTTTATGTCAACGAGATCCATTGTGAAATAGTAAGTTCTCATAATCTCCCTTAACCTTCCAATAAAACTTTTTTCATCTCATATTTATAGTTTATATTCGTTGTATCATGTTTCCCACCAAACTTGGACTATTGTAAAGCCATCGGAGTAACACAATATCATAAATTCAGGATTCACCTCGCATAGTCAATTAGAAGGGTGGCTAATCAAAGGGAACTTTTCCGATATAGATATTTCTTAATTCAGGAGACTAGATCATTTGATCGGTATATTCGATTAACATTTGGCTATTCGAATCTCATCGTAGGCACTTAATCTCATAACATATTCATCTTCATAACTTAGCATTTACTTGTCCTTGTCTTCTGTTTACTTGACTATGAACTATGTCATAGTACCATACTTTTATTGGATAACTCTCAATTGTTCTTCCTATTTGCTAAGGTGTCCCACTTTCATTGATATCATTCCTTTACCATTTATCTCATTTATTATCTTAATTCGAATAAACATTCCCTTCTTTATAACTTCCTCTTCTTTAGTTGGCCTATCTTCTAGGAACTTACTATTATTGCTCACTCCAGACAAAAAACTTTCTGAGGAAAACATTTACCTTGTATACAAAGGAGACAATATTTTGCCCTCGGGGCATCAAGATTGTTTAAAAGTCATATTCATCTCATAATTTCTAGGTACATCATGCATACATGGTCCAAATGAGTGGCTTTGACATAACTGTACAATCTTCCATTTATTGTACATGCTAAGGACTATTCTAACCTCTACTAAGTCTTGATCTCTTATAAGTTCTTGTCATTGCAATCCTGCCCTTATGGAGAGCGAGGGTAATAATACTTATATTATCTTATCGGAATGTCGATTTCCTTATGACCTCCTATATGCAGGTACTCTGCACCTTTCTTTTCTTACTTCTCCTACATCCTAAAACCAATACTTTATCTTTCCAGATATTCATGAACTCCTTCGTATCTCAGGTGTCCACACTCCATGACGACAGTATAAGACTTGATCCTCCGGCATATTAATAACCTTCTTGACGGGGGCTTTTATTTGCTTGCTATGAATATGGACTGGTCGGAGTCTTTCTAGAAATCGAAAGTACTGGACCTGTATAAAGTACGAATTAGACTCAAATTCTTACAACTCATCTCTATTGCATGATCTATGAGATGAAAGAACAGAAACCATCCCTAAATGCCCTGTAGCCTCCTATTTATAAGTGTGGTGCACAATACACCCATAAACAAGACTCTACTAGACACAACTTGCAGACTCTCTAGGACAGACCTGCTTTGATATCAAGTTTGTCACACCCCAGCTTCGGGGGGTATGGCTAGTACCTGACGCCTAAACGGCCCGAGTGTACCTCTTGTATATCATAGTGTGGACATATAACTGTCTAGGCTGACAAGGCCTCAAAATAACATCACAAGAAAACTAAGAATAACAACGTGAACAACAAATAACAAAAACAACTTGTGTACATATATCATAAGGCCGACAAGGACACAACTAATCTCATAATGCCGACAAGGCCACAACAACAATACTATTAGGATGACAAGAAGGGCGGCCATGCCATACAAAATGACAAGACATGACCCACTAGTCTACAATCCTCTAAAGAGTATAGTGATAACATTTGGTCAGGACAGGGCCCTGTCGCGCCCTATTTGGACCTGGCTCGAGGTTAAAGCGGAGCACAACGTGTTCGGTGATTCCTGGGTAAAAGGGTTGAGGAGTCATCACCTAATTATTTTTTACAGTGAATTAGGACACCTAAATATTAAACTAAGTTCTGCAATGTAAACTCCAATTTTAATGGTCTGCGAAACTAATGAGATTCTAGGTAAGGGTTCTTTATTATCCTAAAGGGAAGGGGTTAGGCATCCTTTAAGATCCGCTAACTTGCGGTTATCCGGTCAAACTCAGTTTAATTATTACTAGAAAAATATATGTTTTTACAAGTATAACTGATTTAAAGATGTTTGCAAATAATTAGTAAATGATGCATTTAAAAAAGAAAGATACATGTAGAGATTTTTAAAAAATATGCATTTGTATGGTATTTAAAGAGAAATACATGTAGAGTTGGAAAAATATGTATTTGACAATTGATAGTAAAACAAATTATTTATAATGCCAAAGAAGTAAAATTTGGGAAGTCAATGAATTGTAAATTGACAAAAGATAAACTTATTCGGTAGGATTTAATAAAGCAAATAAAAGATGACAAAAGTTGTTTTGAAAATCTTGAATACGCATGACGGGCCTAAAATAAATAAACTAGCGAAGGATTTCTAAGTTTGAATTTAACCGAGCCTACAAATAAATAAGCTAACGACGGGTTTCAAATCTTAAACTACCCTATGAATTAATCCTAAGTTTGCCTATTCTAAGCATTTCAATAGTTACATAAGTGCGATAAATAATATTACAATACAAAGCGGGATAAAAGCTGAATTAAAGAAAGAAATAAAATAAATAAACACCGAGGAATAATCTGCCTTTATTTACTTTAATCCCTGCAAGCTGTCAAGAACAAACGGTTAGAAACAGTTAAATACAAATAACTTCATATCCGTATTCAAAATAGTGAATGTTTTGATCACGGAGGGCTCAAACTTAAATTTTGAAAAGAACATTCCAATCACGTCGTGGCTGCAAACATATGACTAATGTGGTTTATTTTGATTGCCTCGCCTACTAAACGTGTTGGTCTCTCGGGTGAAATAGAAAAGATCACTATAATCACGTCGTGGCTGCGAATATATAACTTGTTGGTTATTTTAGTCACCTCGCCTACTAAACATGTTGATCTCGGATGAAATAAAAAGGTTTAAGTCTTCATCATTGCCCAGAAGTTATATTTTCCGTCTTTACGACTGTGGAGGCCTCAAAATCGACGGATATTTTTCATCGGCCAGTGTAGTATCGTGTTCAAATCAGCAAAGTTTTAAAACAAGGCAGCAAACAGTAAGTAGGAAGCAGTAATCAGAAAGCAGAAAAAACAGAGAGACAAATTTCGAAAAGACGCGGTGTTTAGTTTAATATTATAAAAAAAACAGTAAAACAGTAATATGAAACCGAGAAGCGTCTCCCGAAGATGGACGCAATATTGGTTTGAATCAATAAAACAACAAAGAGAATGCGGTATTAATTCCATCAATAACATAATAACAATGCCAAAGAAATAGACAGTAGCGATTAAACTATCCGACCCGAATTCTGAAGTTTGGGAACCAAAACAGGACTAAGAAGCATTTATAAAAAAATAAACAGACCCGGATTATGAACGGTGACCCGAATGAAATCAGAAATTCAGATTTTTTTGATAACCAGCAACGAGATATGAAAAATGCAAAAACGGAAATTTATCCGAACCGGTCGACCCGACCCGAACGAGTTGACCCGACCCGAATCGGGGTTTTCAACCCGGATTGATTTCTTTCCAAATTTCAGATAACCAACAACAAGATATAAAAATACAAAATCGAAAATTATCCAATCCGGTCGACCGACCCGAATAAATGACCCGACCCGAATCGGATTTTTCAACCCGGATCGATTTCTTTCCAAATTTCAGATAACCAACAACAAGATATAAAAATGCAAAAATCTGGAAATTATCCGAACCGGGTCGACCCGAACCGGAACAAGACCCGAGGCCGACCCGAATCCGAAAAACGGTGAAAAATAGTAAAATTTCGGATTATTCACTACCAAAATCCCATTAATTTTAACTTATATTTTCGGACTCTTTAAGATGATGAACAACACAAAAAAAAAAAAAGAAATAATACCAACCTTAGGAGAATCTTAGATTTTAAATTTCGGATTTCAACACTTGAATTCGATTTTCGGACCTCCAAAATTCAGATTTTCGACACCCAAAATTCAGATTTTTGACCCCTCCAAAATTCAGATTTTTCCACCTCCTAAAAATGAAGAACAAGGGGGATATTTATAGGTGGAAAAAATAGTTTGAATTTCAAAATAAGGGCAAAAAGTGACGATTTTTGGGCGGATTTTCGGGGTATGGGTCGAAGGGTTGGTGGCAGGGAGTTGGTGGCAGGGGAGTTGGTGTCAGGGAGTGGGTGCGGCGTGAGGGGTAGGGGTGTAGCGTGGGGGGTAGGGCGGCGGCTAGTTGAAGAGTTAGGGTTTGTTTTTTTTATTTTTGTTTTTTTTTTTGGGTTTTGGGGGGTTTGGGAGTTGAATAAAAGGGATGTGGGTCGGTTTTCGGATTGGACGAATTGGGCCTGGCGGGTGGGCTTGCGTGTAAGGGAATGGGTTGGCCGAATTTTGGGGAGTTTGGTTTGGGCTGTTTTGGTGGGTTTGGGTATAAGGGAATGGGTTGGTTGAAAATAAGAAAAGGGGTTGGGCCGGTTGGGCTTGGTAAAGGAATTAGTTTGGGTAGGAATTGTTTTGGGTTGGGAAAATAAAAAATGGGTTATGAAAAAATATAAAAGGGGTTTAACATTAAAAATATTTTTTTGTAAAAGATGTGAATTATTTAAAATAACATAACAATGTGATAATAATAAAAATATAATATTTGTGAAATGTTTAATGCTTAATAAAAAATGGAAATGCGATGCAATTTTGCGAGAATAAAATAACATAGAATTTTCGGATAAAACTTATGATTATGATAAAGATGCAAATGATAGTAAAAAATGCGAATAATAATAATAATAAGATATATACACATATATGCCTATATTTTAAAATTGTTTTAAAAGTGTCAAAAATATTAAAAATTACGAATAAAATCATAAAAAATGGGACAAAATTGGGTGTCAACAGGCCCTGCCATACCAAACTATATGCATAAATACACCCATCGTACCTATCAGCTCACTAGACATCTCCAGAAGAAAGGAGTGTGAAAACTTTCAGCTGAGTCGAGTCACCTACTATAAGGAATCATCTGCCTCTCTATTTGTACCTGCGGGCATGAAACACAGTGTCTCCAGAAAGAGACATCAATACGAAAGATGTACTGAATATGTAAGGTAGATAACAAATATATACATGAGATATAACATAAGAGATAAGGGTACAAAAGTCAACCTAAAACTCATAACAAGCCTCTAAGGGCCTACCTATCACAATCATGAAGATATATGCATGTCTTGTAAAACTCAAGCTTCCCAGTGGGGCCATATAGTGTAATATACAACCTCTCTGTGGGGCAAATCATATATATATATATATATATCATACCCGGCCTCGATGAGGACTCGATCGTACCTGGCCTAGATGTAGGACAAGGTAATGTTAGAACCAATTGCAGTGGCATGCGTATATAAGCACCGTACCCGACTGACTATAGTGCGACTCGATAAGAAATAGATACATATATATAAGTTCAATGCAAGGACCGACTTTGAAGGGCCTTATGAACTCAATCGGAGTGACTCAAGGTTGTTATCCTTCGGTTATCATTATGTAACGGTGTCTCTATCAAATTATCTAAGAGTCAACAAGATCCATAAGAAGAGATACGATTCAAGGAAATCTAAATGGAAAGTGTCCCTAACAAAGAACAACAATAAGTACCATGGAACATACATCAATATGAAACAATAAGGTTCACATGATTTAACTCTCAGGAATAGAGTTATTTTTTTTGAAGTAACGTCATTATGGTTACGTTTTATTCTTTGATCATGCCAAAAGAACGAAGGAGTGAGCCTTAACATACCTTATGTTGATAGTTCACGAGCTCCCGAACATTCTATGAATGAGAGTCTACATTAAACGAATAACAAAAAACAAATACTTCTGAACAATAACTAAGGAGAACCTTCACTTAGACATTATGGCAAACACCTTATGTGCATATCTCTCAACAATCTCTTCAAGAGTATTGGAATGCCATAACTTCTCTTCTTTAACAAGGACAATAACATAACAACAACCAACTCTACTCCATGATTTCTCAACCCAATTAACAAGATTTAACAACTTGTATCAATTCATAGTCTCAACAAAACAGCCCAACAAAAGTAATCTTTCAATAGAGAAGTTCAATCTAAATCTTACGAGCTATATTCCATAATGAATCAAGCTAAGCTAGGAGGAACTAGAGCTCATACAAAAATAGTAAAATCTTACCTTAAATCAGTCTAGATGTTCTACATAACCAACTCTTCTTCAAGCTTAAGAGAACTCTCCATTTTCCAAGCCAACTAGAGAGGATATTTAGGTGTTCTTGATCTCTTGAGATAGAAATCACTTCACACAAGTCTGGAGTTAGTCTTTCATGATGGAAAACCTTTGGGAGAGTGTTTGGAAGAGTATATGAGCTGCCTAAGTTGAATATGTTATGTCCAAATTGAGGGATCAAACTTAACTTAAATAAGTCATCACCATGCCTCACTTTTTTCACTCCAGCTCACTGGGCAAAGCCTTAGCGAGCAACAATCTCTCTATGGAGCTCGTCATGTATGCTCCCTCGGCTATTTGCCAAGCAGTTTGACAGTCTGACGAAAATGTGAATATCTTTCACCTCTGATATTGAATCGACGAACGGTGTGTTGTGTTAGAAAAAAGACTTTCTGAACTTGAACTTAGATAGGATATTCACCCCTATAACTACTCATATACCTTCAGATATACCCCCGCAAAGTTGAGAGAAAATCCTATTTGAAATTCGGCATGTCCTTCCTTGAGTTTCGATGAACTTAATTTTCTTTGATTGTTTTGACCCCGGATTCTTATGAAACTTTCTTAACACATGTTTAAACTTTCTTAGTACTATGACCAAGTCACACAAATTTAAAACATCACTGTGTCAAAAGGGAAGAATATCCACACAACTTGGCTAAGAAAACCACTATCTACCCCATTACATCCCCTCTCAACATAAAATGCACCCCAAACACAAGCATGAGTGTCATCATATGCAAATAGATAGTAAAGAAAGGAGTCACACAACAACTTCATCAATGGTGTCCGCAAATGTAGATTCACTACTAATTGAAGAACAATATCAAGCATGCTACTAAGATTCGTGGTAAGAATTAACAATTTGCAAACAAGTATCAGCTTCCTTTTCAAAACACTCATTCCCCACAAGTGTAATATCATTTACCAAGGGAAGATCTCCATCATAGGAAAGAGTGTCATCATTCCATAATGAGTTTAAAAATACCATGTAGTCCCTAAAAGTAGCTACACTTTCAACATTACAAGACATTCCACTAGGCACTTCATTTTCATTAGTCATGTTGTCATTAAATGAGACATCATCTTTAAAGAGAGAATGACAAATCATGTAATTTTATTCTCAAAAAGACAAATTTCATCTTTCAAAGTACCTACATTCACATGACTATCAACATGACACACATCACCATCACAATCAGGAGTCTCATCACTTAACACAAAGATAGACCAAGAGGCTCATTTTCACATTTATCAAATAAGGGTGGGATGTCACACTCATTCAAATGATCAACTACAACCACAACATCACTAATCATAGGTTCACTAATCACATCACAAAATTTATCAACTAGTGGACTACCATTACACTCAAGTTGATCACATGACAATGTACTTTCATTCAAATCACAAGTGTCAATACTAGGTGGACACAAATCGACCTTTCAAGAAGAGTCAATTCGGTCATCAAAATGATAAACTAGTGTATGAACACTTTCAACAGTGTCATTATCATCACATTATAATGAATCATTAAGCTCACATAGTTATTACTCACACTCACATCACAAACTTGTTCATTCAAAGAGTTGAAAGTGTTGAGTTTAGCTATTGTACCTTGAAGTTCACACGAAGAATCTTATTTACCTTAACCTGTCAATTGCATGCTCACTTGACCAAGTGAAGAGATGGTCTTGGCCTCCATTATCTCTTTCAAACACGGGAGTTCTTCACATGAATACTCCTTTAATATTCAGTTTCCTTGGGTACCTATAAGAGAGTCTTCACCATAAGATGAGAAAATAAAAGGGTTAGATTGAAATTGTGACAACTTTCTCACGTTGAACTCCCTCGCTTCTCTCAATATTTTGTCTCTCAAAATCTTTAGAGATGGGGGACTCCAAGGATTTCCTTTGAGGGTTTAGGAGGACCCTTCACTTCAAGCTTTCATGTAACTTCACGAAGGGTATCTCTTTTCTTTTCTTTGGTTGACAAGGTCTCCATGGGAGGAGGTTTTTGCAACCTTTCATTCGTTGTCTCTTGTGGAAGAGGTTGTGGAAAGAGAAATATCCCGCATTTGTCCACTACATACTTGTGCCGCTCTCTTTCATAGGTTAGCCCATGAATTTGAAACCAATCAAGTCTTAAAAACAAGTCACAACCTTCCAAATGGAGAATGTCACATCAAACTTCCTCTTTGTAACCTCCACAACTAAATGATACCTTTACCACTTTATCAACCCAATTTCCCTTTTAATCATAATAAGGGTATTTTCTCCTCAAGCAAGGTAAGCCCAACCAATTAACCACATTAGAGGCAATGAAGTTATGGTGACGGGAATCATCAATCATAAGACGGAATCCCATAACATAACATATCCCATGAGCATTTGGCTACACCTCCCTTTAAGCTCTCTTCGTTGTTCCTCCTTACATTCCGCGATTTCTATCCTGCCCTCTAGGTGGTCCATTTGAATATTCAATTTGACAAGTATAGTCATCACATCCTTAAGTGTAGCTCCCCCGGTGGGAACTTGTGTTTATCCACCTTGATTCGCCATTAGTACCTATTTAATACACTCAACAAAGTAAGCCAACACATTACGTTAGTTAAAAATAACTCCCAAAATGCTCAAGTATGCGCACCTTCTGAATGCCTCACAAATTGCTTCGGCTAATGGTTGTATGTTTGTTAATTCGGTGGAGTTGCAAGGTCCCGTTTACTACTCGAGTTCAAGAGTGGATTCTTGTTGACTCGAAGAAAGGATAACTCAATTCAAACAAATGTACTTAAATCAAGAAAGTATCGACAACGTTTTAATATGAAAAAAGAACGAAAAGAATTGGAAGGAAAAGAAGTAGGACTCGAGAATTAATTAACAAACAAGTAGGATTGATTACTAGTTGTCAATTAATTAGAAGAATTAAAGAAAAAATGGAATAGAATCGGAAAGGAATTAGAAGTGAAATCTGAAATTTTGCCTCAAAAACACTTTTCTCAACTTTTCACTTGAAATTTTGGATCAAACTCTTCTTTTGGGTGTTTTCTTCCTCATGAAGATTGCTCAAGAACACTAAGAACACCCAAATTTCAAAGTACTTCAATTCTAACTCGGATTTGCTCCAAATTTTAGATCTAAGCTCCTCTCAACTTGGAGAACCAAGCCCACTACAAATTGGAACCAATTAACCTTCAAATACTAAACTCATTTTAGTGTTCTTCAAAGCTTTGAAGATCCTTCAATGGTGATTTGTCCAAACTCTTCCAAACACTTTGGAACTTCGGATCCAAGTAGATTTGACCTTTAGGAACTCAAATCCAACCTCAAAAATACTTTTTCCAAACTTTGGATTGGAGTTTTGGATCAAACCCTCCTTTTTATCTTCTTCTTCACCAAGAATGTTTGAAGCTCTTCAAGAACACCTTAAAAAATTTCAAATTTCTAGTTACTTCAATTCAATTATGTTTTCCTTCAAACTTTAGATCTTGAGTCTCTATTACTAGATAAACAAAGCCTAGTCAGTTTGAGACTTCAATTTTAACTCAATCTCCAAAACCCACCAACTTGTTCTTCAAGTTCTTCAAACCTTCCAACTCAACAACAGCGGATCCTTCAAAACAACTTGAAATGGTCCCAAATTTTGTATGTGGCTTCCTCTAAAGTTAGAGAACAAACTCCAATACTTTTTAAGCTTAAAAACACGAATTCTTCAACACCTAACTTCAAGTTCTTCAACCCAACAATGGTAGATTACTTAAATAAGCTCCAAATAACTTGAAATTTCATATCTAGACTCAAATAACACTAGAAAATACAAATCTAGTGTCAAAAATAACAAACAAACAATAATTCAAACGATCTTTTTGATTTTTGAATTTCATATTCTTATTTTTTTTGGAATTTCGATTTTTTCAGAAATCAAATCTCAAGACTAGATTTGATAGAACAAATCTATTCTAGACTCTTATACTAATTGATACAATAAAGGATAGAGAAACAAAGAATTAAAAAGGACAAGGAAATTAAATGATAGATAAGTTGACAAAAAGAAAAACATCAATTGGCAACCAAGGTTCTATATAACCAAAACCTCCAATTGAGTAATCACAAGTACCAAACTTCTTAAGGTGACCTCTAGGGAAACAAAGTCCCCAAGCAACCAACCTTCTCAACAAAACATTCAACCAAAAGCTTCAACAAGCTAATATCTCTCAAAAGTGTATCAAATATCATTCATCAAAATAATCTACTAATGAAATAAACTAAAGTAGTATTTACACTAACTAGAATACTATGTCTATTACAATAATACCCTTAATGAAGTAAGAGTCTTGTTTGGTTGGTAGTCTTCTCAAAAGATGAAAAAGTTCTTCCTACTTCTTCCAAATGAGGCATATACTTCCATTTTAGCACATTCTTGAGCTTCATGCCTTCATTCCATACACCTTGTAAGCCTCCAAAGTATTGATCCCTAGCTCGGCTTGGTGTGTATGTTCTTCATGAAGCTCGACTTGTATCAAAAAGCAACGCTTATCACAGGTTCTTTACAAGACTCGTTACCCAGTCACGCGATCAATTATCAGACAACACACAAATGCACATAATTTCCCATGATCTACACAAAAGTCCTGACGTTTTGACATTATCGACCATAGTTGCAGTTGACATCAAATACTTAGAATTTTAAATTTAAAAACCAAAGAACTCAATACACAAGAAATCAAGACACACATGAACACCAATCAAAGTCAATGAAATTATCCCAAGTATTCACAGAGGCAAGACCAATCACGACACCAATCCGGTGCAATAATATCATTTCATTTATCCAAGTGTTCATAGAGATAAGGCCTAATCATGGAAATCAATCCAATTTCCAAGTGTTCACATAGAAGCTCAATCAATGGCAACCAATCCACATTACCAATCAACATAAAATCAATGCAATGAGATATGTATGATATGAATGTAATGCAAATGCCATGTACCTTTTTCTCCAATATACAGGTGTTCAAATTTTATGAACTGCATACCCATGGGGGACCTACAAAGTCCATATACTCGTCTGGAATTTCTCCATGGACCCCAGCCTTTGGTTGTAATAACTATTGTAGGAGTGCAACCCACTCCATCATGTATCATCATACCCGTTGCGGCGTGCAACCCAATCCATCTGTAATATCATCATCATCTCAATGTTACCAATAATACCATAAGCGCTTTTGGGGTCTCGGTCTCTTAGACCCACAACATTTTCATACCACTCTCATATCAATATCATCATAAATATGAGTGTATGAATGCAAATGACAATACAAGGCAAGAGATCAGAATGTATGAGATGTAACCAAGTATATGAGATGAATAACAAATGCTTTCAGAATTCAACAACAAGTAATCCAAGTACAGTCAGGGTATCATATAAAACATGTGTGATGAATAAACATGACAATATCAAATATGGCAATGAGCCCACATAATGGTGACAAGCCCAAATAATAGTAGTCGGAATCAGCTTAAGGCTGATTATGCAAATCACCCAACAACATAGTTCAATACTGGTACCCACCTAAGCATTCATGACATCCGCTAAGGTGGGACCCCCAAACACACACAATACCCCTCAATATTTATAACTACTACGTACTTCTATCGGAGTCTAGAAGAGCTTAACTGTAGCCTACCTCAAAGTCGAGCATGAGCCATGAATAATCCATATTCAGTGCTTGCCTTCTCCTTTCGGAGTGCCTTATAGTAATCAAAGTCTAACATGCATATGCTATATGTTAATAACAAGCCAACATATAATACAAGGACTTAGTCCTTCAAACATACCAAAGACACTAAAACCAACTCCAGGCCCACAGTGCCAAAGTTTCGAACTTTATTACCCAAAAATTATAAACACATGCTAGACAATCACATCCTTAAATTAGTTAGCAACCTAAGCTCATTTGGACCTTCAATCGCACAATCTAAGAATAGTCACAATTTTATAAACCCTAGAATTCCTCCCAATTAGAAAAGGGTTTTCATAATCAAATTATACGCTACAACATGATTGTCCAACATATTCCATTACTAATTTATAATATTAAAGTAAAATAATCCATAAAATACCCTTAGATCAAAGGTTCAACGTCTCTTAATCTCATAAGAAAACTATAACATATTTTCCTCAATTCACTTGCGCACTATATCACCATTAAAGACTTTAAATCATGAAATCTAATCACAAAGGGTTGAAATATTACCTCAAATAAAGAATTTAGTCAAAACCCTCAAGAATTCCCTCTTGGCGACTCTAGGTTCGAGAAAAGCAATTTTGGGAAATTAGATTTGGCCTAGAGAATATATTAGGTTTCCTGATTCAGCGATTCTGCTCTAGCAGAATCGATCCCGCTGGTGCGGACCTGCTCTCACAAAAAATGACCTCGTTGGGGCGCAGTCACTTGACAGCTCACCCCCAGCGTCATAGCAAACCCGATTTCGCAGAGGTGCACCCGCTCCTACGGAAAATCCCTCAGCCAAGGAGAAAACTCAATAAAAGCTCACAATCTGCTTCTGCGAGCAAACCTCTATAGAGGCGAACACACGGCAGCAAACACAGTGTCACCGAGGTAGACACCAGACACTACCAATAATGAAACTATGCCAAATATCCATCAAACACCCGAGATCCCCCGGACACAAACCAGACATGCTCATCAAAGGTAAACAATGCTACAAACTCACTCGCGCCCTCAAATTTCCCATTTAAATGAGCTAATATATACTTTTCTAAAGAATCATTCAAAACAACCAAATATCCAAATATTACAGATATGTCATAAAATACATCTGATTGTCTCGGGAAGTGAACCAATAACTTGAATAAGTCATAAATGATCCTCCGAAACTATCAAAAGCAACGAAACCAAAAAATAAATCTATCTACTCAAAAGTCAACTTAGAGTCGAACTAACAAACTCTATGGTTCTTATTTTGGGGTTTTCATCCGAAACTCATGTAAATAGACCTCGGGATATGTGCCACCCATCCACGTGCATCATAAATCCCACACAGAGACCAAGGGAAGTATAAAATAGGAAAATAAGGGTCTCTAGCTAAAAATAACCAAACGGGTCGTTACAAAAACAAATTATGGTGAAGCCACGGAAACCAGCAGTGGAAATGAACAAAGTTATGGTGGAAAGAGTACCAAATGGATTAGACTATATGAATTGGATCTCAAATATTGGAGATGGGGTGCACTAACTAAAATTCTAGGGCTCGTAGGTAAACCAGTGAAAGCAGACATAGAAACAACACAAAAGTGATGTATGCAGTATGCTGGAGTTGTGGTGGAGGTATCCATGGATCGAAACTTTCCCTAGTAAGTTATGCTTAAAAATGAGATATGTTCATTATAGAACAAGAAGTACATTATGAATGGAAGCCAGATCTATGTACACATTGCTAGAACCTTGGACATGAATAGAAATATTTTAGGAATATAAATTAAGGAGAAGGAGATGCTAAAGTTAAACATGAGCACCAATTAGGACAAATAAAGAACCATTCTGGGAGAGCCATATAAATAGGGTAAATGGATATGAATATACAAATATCAGTCCCAAAAGAAACACACAAGGGATAGTAATGAGAGGAAGCAATATAACAATAGGTAATTCTTTTGCATCACTGGGGGATCATACTAGGAACATGGATGATGATAAGAAAATGAGAAAAAAACCAACACCTCAAACCCTAAGAAGGTAGTGGTTGGAAAAGGTCTTGCAACTGAGAGGAGTGGGGGATACCCCCTCCTAATGAATAGGATTGGATTTTGGAACTCCAAAGGCCTAAATAGACTAGAGAAACAAAAGGAGATGAATCTATACTTGTATAAAAAAAAGGTTAGTCTATTTGAGCTTCTAGAAACAAAGGTTGAGAAAGAAAAAAGCTCAACAAACTGCTTTTAACCTATGTAATGGATGATCGTTTAGTACCAATTTTTCCCACCATCTGGGAGGAGAGGATATGGTTGTTATGGAAGCCAATGATTTCCAATGTTAACATCACTAGAGTGTCTCACAAGTAATACATTATGAGGTGGTATACAAAGAGACTAGATTTTAGTTCTCTATCACCATGGTATATGGATTTAATGATCAAGCTCTAAGAAGGGGACTATGGCAAAAACTAGTTAATATACATGGCTCAATATCACCTTATATTTTAATTGTGTGGTTAATAGAGATAAGAGAATTGGCAGTAAAGTTTCACTATCAGAAGTCAGAGAGATCATACAATGCATAGTAGACTATAAACTACAAGATCTCAAATATTTAGGCTCATTTTTTACATGGAATAATAAGCATGATGATGGCAACAAAATTGACAGTGTTATGGTAACTTAAGAATAGATCACATCCTTACCAAACTTAGAAGTTCACTTTGGGGCTGAAGGATTAAATGATCAATGTCTAGATGTCATCCAATAGGTTGGATTACGACACATCATAGAGGCTCATGTACATTAATACATGGAGGTCAACTTCTGAATTCAAGAAGAGAGTGCAGAGTAGCTAGAGCAAACCTATTGAGGAGATAAAGTTGTTTCAAATGGTGGGAAACCTGAACAGATTAAAGGCAATCCTCAAATGAGTCTACAAAGAAAGATTCAATTAGGTAGAGACTAAGGTAGTGTAACAAACTGTTTGGTATTTTATTGTATTTTGACTTTTTATTCTAAAAACACCATTCTCGTAGATTTGTTTTGATATTTATGGCTTGAAGGGATGTGTGATACGATTCATGAGGCAATCGGGTGAGTTTCAGATTGATTATATAAAAATAAGAATTCATAAGTTAAGAAAGTGATAAAGTTTGACCAAAGTCAACATTAGGGGTAAACAAGTTTGTAGCGAATTTTCATTGATTTCATTAGGTTTAGAATGTAATTTATAACTTAGTCGAGTCATTGGCATGATTCCCAAGGCGATCGGATGATAATCATATAAGAAAATCTAAGTTTTAGAATTTTGAAGTTCTAAGTTTTAGAATTTTGACCAAAAGTTTACTTTTGGGTAAACGTGTTCGTAATCGAATTCTGACAGTTCCATAAGATCTTGAATGTATTTTATGACTTAGTTAGGTAATTATTTTATGTCCCGAGAGATCACTGAAAGGTTTTTGATGATTGGTTGCATGGTTTTAGCTTTTGAGAAAGTTAGAGGGTTTCTGTGGAAAACATACTTTAACGATTTTGGATAAGTGTTTTGAGTGCACGAGAAGTTCATAGTTTTAATTATACTCAAGTCATATATTTGGTTTGTATTCGGGGGATTCTAAATGGTTTTCGGTGTCTAAATCATGAAATGACAATTATTGGTTTTGCTAGTTCTTTTTATGCCAGTGATCCTTCATTGCGATCCCGGTCAGGGGGTCGCGGTTATGGAGAAGGAGAAAGAGGGGTGACACAGTCTTTGCGGGTTGACCGTGATCACATAGAGGGTGTCATGTTAGTGAAATTTACAGTCGCGGGCTAGGATTAACGATCGCGAAGAGGGGTATTTGGGTTGGGTCACGAAAAACTCATCGAGATCAAGATGGGTCTATCTGTGATCGCGATGAAGGGACTGTTGGTAGTGACTTAATTCCTCATTTTATGTGTCTACTCTTGTTAAGGATTCTGTGGTAATGGATCGAGTATATTGGTCTTCGATGGTTATGTTCATAGGATACGACGCTTGGGTATATTTAGTTATCCTCGATATGGTAGACTTTGATATTATTCTAGGTATGGATTGGTTAGCTCTCTATCATGCAATTTTGGACTGTTATGCTAAGACAATCACGTTGGCTATGCTGGGCACTTTGAAGTTAGAGTGGAAGGGTACTCCTAGCCCAGCACCAAAAAAGATTATATTATTTCTTCGAGCAAAAAGATAGTGGATAAGAAATATTTGGCTTACTTGGCCCATATTTGTGATTCTAACCCTAATCCTCCTACGCTTAAGTCTGTACTGGTCGTGAGAGAGTTTCCAGAGATTTTCCCTACAAACTTACCTGGTATGCCGCCGAATCGAGATATTGACTTTTGTATTAATTTGGAGCCAGACACTCAGCCTAACTCTATTACGCCATATTGGATGGTGCTAATAGAGTTGAGGGAGGTAAAGGAACAATTGCAGAATTTGCTGAGTAAGGGGTTTATTAGACCTAGTGTTTCCCCTTGGGGTGCTCACATGTTTTTTTTGAAGAAGAAGGATGAAACGATGCGGATATGTATTGACTATCGGCAATTGAACAAGGTCACTATCAGGAACAAGTATCTGATACCTTGCATGGATGATCCATTTGATCATCTTTAGGGTCCATCAGTCTTCTCTAAGAATGATTTGAGTTCGGTATCATCAGTTGAAGATTAGAGAAGATGATATTCCAAAGATGGCTTTTGGACACGCTATGATCACTGCAAGTTCTTTGTTATATCGTTTGGGCTTACCAATGCCCCCCACAACTTTCATGGATTTGATGAATGGGGTTTTCAAGCCCTATTTGTATTCTTTTGTGATTGTGTTCATCGATGACATTCTGGTTTACTCTTGCAATAGAGTGGAACATGAGCAACATTTAAGGACCATGCTTGGGTTAATAAAATAGAAACAACTTTATGCCAAGTTTTCAAAGTGTGAGTTTTGACTCAGTTCTGTAGCATTCTTGGGACATGTGGTGTCAAATGATGGTATCATGGTAGATCCTAAGAAGATTTAGGCAGTTCAAGATTGGTCTAGGCCTACTTCACTGACTGAGATTCAGAGTTTCGTAAGCCTCGCAAGTTACTATCGACGGTTCATGAAAGGGTTTTCATCCATCGCTTCTCACTTGACTAGATTGACTTAGAAGAATGTAGTTTCCCAGTGGTCTAATGAGTGTGAAGAGAGATTTCAAAAGCTCAATCCCTTGTTGACCTCAGCCCCAATTTTAGCTTTTTTGGTGGAAGGGAAAGACTTGACAATATATTGTAATGCTTTGCTGATTGGGTTGGGTTGTATGTTGATGCAATAAAGTAAGGTGCTAACATACGATTTGAGGCAGTTAAAGGTTTACGAGAAGAACTACCCCACTCCTGACTTGGAATTAGCGGTGGTAGTATCTACCTTAAAGTTTTAGAGACATTATCTTTATGGTGTTTATGGTGAGGTATTTGCGGATCATAGTATTCTCATGCATGTGTTCAATCAAAGGGACAAGTGTAGATTGATGGAGTTTTTCAAGGATTATGACTTGACTATTCTTTATCATTCTAGCAAGGCCAATGTGGTAGTGGATGCGTTGAGTCGAAAAGCGGTGAGTATGGGTAGTCTGGCGCAGTTGATAGTGGAAAGCACCATCTATCTATGCATGTTCAGTCTCTGTCAAATAGTATGGTGCTACTTGATAGTTCGCAATCGGGCCAAGTTCTAATTTGTGAGGAGGTGAGGTCGTCACTTATGGAGCAGATTAAGGCTCAACAATTTGAAGATGTAATGTTGTGCAAGATTTGAGATAAGATGTTAAAGGAAAATGCAAGGGAAGCGATTCTTGATAATGAAGGGGCTTTAAGGATAAATGGGTGTGTTTGTGTACCCTGAGTTGGTGGATTGACTAAGTTGATTTTCGTGGAGCTCACAGTTTGAGGTATTTTATCCATCCGGATGCTACTAAGATGTATCATAACTTGAGGTAGCATTATTGGTGGTGTAGGATGAAGAGGGATATAGTTGAGCATGTGTCTCAGTTCTTAAATTGCCAACATGTGAAGTATGAAGATCAAAATCTGGGAGGTATGACTTAGATGATGCCTATACCTGAGTGGAAATGAGAGATGATTTCTATGGACTTCATGGTAGGTAGGGTTACCAAAGACTTTGGGCAAGTTTGATGTTGTTTGGGTTATTATGGATAGGTTGACCAAGTCCTCACACTTCATTCCGGTATAGACCTTCTATAATTTGGAGAAGTTGGCAAAGATCTACATTCGGGAGATTGTGTGGTTGCATGGAGTATCCATCTCTATCATTTTAGACTGAGGCATTCAATTCACCTCTCATTTTTAGAGAATATTGTATAAAGAAGTATGGAATCAGTGGAATCTCAGTACGATTCACCCGTAGATGGATTGCCAGTCTCAGCGGACTATTCATGTTTTAGAGGATATGTTGGGTGTGAGTGATTGATTTTGGTAGTCATTGGGACCTATTTTTCCCTTGGCAGAGTTTGCTTACAACAACAGTTATCATTAGAGTATTGAGATAACACCATTTGAGTCTTTGTATGGTAGGAGGTGTCACTCTCCAGTTGGCTAGTTCGATGTATTTTAGGTGATACCGTGGGGTACAGACCTGTTGAGAGATTCCTTAGACAATGTGAAGGTGATTCAGGAGAGGCTCATTGCGGCTTAAAGTAGACAGAAAAGCTATACGGATTAGAAGATTTGCAATGTTGAGTTCAAAGTAGGTGATCAGTTTCCGTTGAAGGTTTCACTCGTAAAGGCTATAACGAGGTTTAGAAAGAAGGCAAGTTAAGTTTGAGGTTTATTGGCACATTTGAGATTATTCGACGAATTAGTGAGGTAGCCTATGAGTTGGTTTTACCATCAGGTATATCAAGTGTTCATCCCCTATTCCATGTTTCTATGTTGAAGAAGTGCCATTCAGACGGTTCATACATAATCTAATGGGACACAATGCTTTTAGACCAAAATCTGACATTCGAGGAAGAGCCCGTGGAAATTTTGGATAGGCAAGTCAGAAATTGAGATCTAAAGAAATAACTTCAGTAAAGGTGCAATAGATTCGTTATTGATATCAATCGTTCGTATAATGTAGATAATCGTTAGTTACATTACTTGTAAGCAATTATATGTATCGTATGTTGTCATCTCAGATGAGAGTTTTAGTTGAATAAAGTAATACACATATAAACTAGTTGAGTTAAGAGAAGCGGCATGTTGGCCCTTATGACTTATTTATTAGCCTTTGAGCCTATTTTCTAGCCGTTGGGCTTACTTGGTAGCTATCGAGTCTTATTTGGCGGCCACCGAATCTTATTTGCTGACCTTCCAATGTTCATTTGTTGCTCTAGCAAAGCATATTTGTGAGATAGAGATTAGCCGTACTTGTAGACGTAACATAAACATGTTGTGGCATTTCACCTTTTACAGTTGTTAGAAATCTCAGTATAATGCAGCTTACAGGTAAGTGACAGGTTTCGCTACATTTGTGGTATTTCTAGTTGAAGTTTCATTACCTATTGTTATGTTATCTGCCTTACATAATTAGTACATTATTTTATACTAACTTTTCTTTTGCCGGAGGCGCTGCATGTGATGGCGCAGGTCCAGGTCCCCAGGATTAGCAGGCTCTCCAGTAGTCATTCCAGTTGATCAACAGAGGTTTGGTGAGCTCCACTTCTTCCTGGAGTAGTCATGATATTGGCGCACTTGTGATATAGTTGTACATGTTATATGGGTAGGACGGGGCCATGTTCCGACCAAGTTATGGATGTCAGATGTTCTTAAAGGCTTTTGTAGACATAGGTACACCTGTGGTTAGTAACGTTATGTTTTTAAAGTATTGTATAAGTTGAGGCCTCATAAGTGCATGTTCTATATATATATATATGTTTGGAATTTTTTTGTTGCAGATGTTTTGAATACAATAAGTTATTTGTCTTACAGAATGGGTCGCTCGCGTAGGTAAGGCACTAGGTGTTTGTCCACCTCACCTAAGTTGGGGTGTGACAGTCAGGACCACAAACTGACAGGAGGTAGGAGTGTTTCCAGAGCGAGTCAACAGAAAACAGATTACATGAAGAACAGTAATGTCTATGAACACTGAGGATTGTCATATCAAAGCAGTGGAAACCATAACAATAAGTACCTGACACATCTAAAGATGGTTCCGGTACAGTAAAATAAAGCATTGTGCCTAAAGGCATTACATCCATAGAAGATACCAAAGATAGCCCAAAGTGGCTCTGGAATAGAGAAAAGGACTGAGAACTACCAGATCAGCCCCGAAAAGAAATAAAAGGAACCAGAATCAAGAACCGGCTAGACCCTATAGATATCAGTATGGCCTCAATTCTCTTGCAATGTATTGTTGTTCACTTCCTGTAAACTGTCGTATATGCAAAGTTATAAACACTTGTGTACGTTCAAGGAATGGAATGAATCAAAACTTGCACCTTATAAACATTCTTGTATATGTCCTAATGAACAAAATGATTGTTAAATTTACTCACACTTAAAAGCAAATAAGAATTACGAATTCGAAAAATTATGCCCAGTTGAACATGAGACGTCCTCTTCATAAGCATCGAAAGCATAAGGGCCCTCTCTTATAAAGTCGTCCAGTTAAATAGCTAAAAGACCGGATGCTTTATTGCCCAGTCATAAAGTTAACTAGGTGCGTTAAATTCCCAGACTTTACCAAAACTAAAAGGATAAAATTTCTGATCATTAAAATCCCGGGCCTCCAAGGCTGCGAGGTTGTAATTTGTTTTTGTTTTTTGCTAAAAGACCGGATGCTTTCTGATCACTAAAAACCCTAGAATCAAAACTCTAAAACTAAAAGGTTTGGGGTAAACTAAAAACCCAAGAATCAAGATTCAAAGTTTAAGAGTTTCGGGTACAACTAAAATCCCAAGAGTCAAAATTCAACGATTAAAAGTTTTAGGTGAATACTAAAAACCCGAGATCATGATTTCTACAGTAGTGGTATTTTTTCAACACCAACCGGCCGTTGACGATAGAAAAATCAGTGGCAGAGACTTCTTATAATCATTGATTAATGAGATTGTCTATTGATGACATTTTCTTCAGTTACGTATTAATCTTCTTATAATCATGTTGTATAGGGAAAAATCTGTCGACACCAAGTGGACGTATCAAAAGATGACACGTGGCAATTCTGACAGGTAAGATTTGAGTAAGCAAGCGAGGGGCTCTGAAAAACCATACGAAGCTCCAGAGAAGTAATTTGGTAACCTGCTTCTGAAGACAGAAACTATAACGAACCCGATGAATCATGCCAACTAACCAGTCAAACATCATTCAATGTACAACCATTACAAGAAATCCAAGTCTTTCTAGGGTCTTAAATGTGCATTATTATCCTTTATTACCATTCATTGTCATATCATTAATATTGGTACTAAATAGGGCACGATTCATGGAACTTGTACCCCATAGCTCATGTATAAATAGAGCTTCTCATTTCATTGTGAAGGCTTTGACGTATAGTTTGTTCGGACTCTAGATCATCATTTCGTCAAGGCACAGTCTATTTATTTTAACTATTACTTGCTTTTATTCTAACAATCTTACTTGCTATTGCTTATTATCTCATTATTTTGGTCATATTGATCAACGTGTCCTTGACCACGTCTACAAATTTAATTGTATCAATTTTACGGGTAAATACATGTCCTTTTTAGAGGCTTATCTTTAGAAGAAAATTAAATTTTTATTGCCCTCTTATCATTTGAATAGATTAATACTTGGACTGGACCAAACAATCAATTTTTTTAATAAAAGACAACATCATGGTATAGGGACTGAGGCCTCATTTGTTTGTACTTAATGGAGGTCTGTATCTAAATGGTTCAAATCTTAGGCCATTAAGTGTATTTTCTTATATTAAGATCTAAGCACTTATTTGGTCTGAATATCTCTTAATCATTCAGATCTTGAACAAAGTCTTAGGCCTCATTTGTTTGCACTTAATGGAGGTTTGAATCTTAATAATCTGGATCTCAGTCATTAAGAGCGTTTGTTTTTTAGGTCTGAATATTAATCATTCATCTCCAGCATAAAGTGCATTTATTTTATCTCTTTTAAAAGCTCTTAATGGGTCTGAATATGTATGAATGAATCCAACAAATAGCTTGTTTGGCCAAGGTTCTTAAATCAGCTTATTTTGAAAAGTATTTTTTTTCAAAAGTGCTTTTTAAAAAAATACTTTTTGGCGAATTTTTTTTTGTGTTTGGCCAATTAATTTAAAAAATATTTTTGAGAAACAATTAGTATTTGACCAAGCTTTTAAAAAGTGTTTTCAAGTTTAATTTCTTAAAAGTACTTTTCAAAAAAGTGCTTTTGGACTAAAGTTATTTTTTAAGCTTCTGAAAAATTATTTCTGCTACTTCCCAGAAGCACTTATTTTCTCTCAAAAGCTTGCCCAAATACCTCACTTTCTTAAAATAAGCACTACACTTTTGAAAAAAAAATAAGTTTGGCCAAACAGGATACAACAACAACAACATACCCAGTGAAATCCCACAACGTGGATCTGGGGAGGATAGAATGTACACAGATCTTACCTCCACCTTGGTAGATAGAGCGGTTGTTTCCGGAGACCCTCGGCTCAAGACAAAGTTTGGCCAAATAGGATATTAACACAATTCAGACTCTTAAATACACATTTTTTCCACCAAATTTTCATGCTATATATTCTACTTTTGTGGGGGGGGGGGGGGGGGGGGAATTCAACCCTTCGCTCTCCCCCCCCCCCCCTATCAATCAACAACCATTTTGTTTCTCTTGAACTGGTAAGGTTCTAAAATTCACTGTAAGTTTAGTGCAAAAGTCATAGTTTATTTTATTAAAGTAATTCTAAAACCTATATATCTAATATCCATTACCTACTTATTAATCTATGGAGTATTATTAAGCACTAGAGGAACATGGATATTGCTAAAACAAAATATTTAATTTATTCTATGCATTGTATAAATCTATGAAACAAAATAATCTCTTAATTATTTTCTTTAATTGAAAGACAATATATACAATTTACATATTCCATAATAGGAGAATCCTATTGCTATTCTACTCCTAAATCCTTATTCTATTTGGAGACTAACTATACAATTATGATAAGAGTACAAGACTAATTAAGGTACACTACAACTATACAAACCATGTACACTAAGGAGACCAAAACCGTGGTACACTATCCTAACCGAGAGCATCCCAATATACATAGGATATACACGTGTATAACGTATATATCGAGTATATTTAACACACCCCCGCAGTCATAGCGGGCGGTCTTCGGACGCTAAGATTGTCTCAAAAATCTTCAAAAAGGCTCGAGGGAAGACCCTTTATAAGATGTCTGCAATTTGATACCTGGAAGGGACATAGAAGATGCATACTTGACCAAGAGCAACCTTTTCGCGAACAAAATGAATGTCCATCTCGAAATGTTTAGTGTGTTGGTGATGAATCGGATTACCCGACAGATAGATGGCACTAATATTATCACAATAAACTAAGGTCGCTTTCTGAATAGGACAATGAAGCTCTAACAGCAAATTACGTAACCAACATGATTCAGAAACCACATTAGCTACCCCTCGATACTCAGCCTCGGCACTTGAGCGGGACAGAGTCGACTGACGCTTCGCAGACGAAGAGACCAAGTTGTTGTCAAGAAACATACAATAATCAGACGTAGACCGTCTGGTATCTGGACACCCCCCCCCCCAATCAGCATCTGTATACGAGACAAGTGCTGACATCGACGAAGGATATAACTGTAAGCCATAGTCAAGTGTACCCTGAATATATCGAATGATGCGTTTGAGCGCAATATGCTCAACTCTGGGATCATGTATAAACAAACACACCGGTTGTACAGCATACGTAATATCAGGCCTCGTGAATGTAAGATACTGAAGGGCCCCTACAAGACTGCGATATCAGGTCGGATCCTCGTATGGTGCGCCGGCCACAGCACTAAACTTGGGCTTAGTATCAACTGGAGTGGAAGTGGACTTATAGGATGACATCCCAGCCCTCTCAATGATCTCAGCTGCATACTTCCGTTGAGATAAGAATAACCCATCTGCATAATGAGTGACAGTAATCCCTAAAAAATAACTCAAAGGCCCTAAGTCTTTCATAGCAAACTCAGAGTTGAGCATTGTCATGATAAACTGGCGTAAGGTATTGGAAGAGGCAGTCAAAATAATATCATCCACATATAACAGAATATAGGCCAAGGACGAACCACGATGGTAGATGAACAAAGAATTATCCGACCTGCTATGAGTGAATCCAATAGTCAAAACATAGTCGGCAAACCGCGTATACCATGCCGATGGAGACTGCTTAAGCTCATATAAGGACTTCTTCAACAAACAGACATGATGAGGATGTTTGGGATCCCTAAATCCCAAAGGCTGATGCATATAGACTGTTTTCTTGAGATCACCATGTAGGAAAAAATTCTTTACATGTAACTGATGAATCGGCCATGCTTTCGAAAGAGCCAAGCTAAGCACAGTGCGAATGGTAGCCGGCTTGACCACCGGACTAAACTTCTCACCACAATCTACACCAACCTGCTGAGTCTTACCATCACCCACAAGCCGCGCATTATGTCGGCCAAATGAACCATCTGAATTTTTCTTATGAGCAAAAATCCACATAGACCTAATAATATTAATACCGAATGGACGGGGTACCAACTCCCACATCTTATTATCAATAAGAGCATTATATTCATCGGTCATAGCAATTTTCCAATTCGGGTCATTTAAAGTAGACACAGAATTACGGGATAAAGGTGATTTAAGAACATTATAATGTAAATTAAAATGTATTTTTGGTTTATAAACACCTCGTTGACTACGAGTGACCGATCTATGGCTCGAGGAAGAATTGGGTAGATTTTGAGAATTTTCTGGACTCGGGACGGACTGGCCAGCAAGCAGTGGGCCTGCTGGCCCAACCCGGTAAATAGATGCAGGAACTGGACCAGTTCCAGAATTGGGCTGGACGGCCCAATCGCTGAAACTGGCCCAGTGAATGTACTGGAAATCGCAGTTAGTGACGGACCAGCGGGCAGTGGGCCCGCTGGAGAATTTTGGGTGTGGGATACGTCTGAAAAATGGTGAATAATATACGGGGATATACCATCATCCAAAAAACTATACGAACTAGGCATGGAATTACTCACTTTTGCAAACGGGAATTGAGATTCATCAAAAATTACATGGCAATTAATGATGATTTTATTAGATGATAAATCAAAGCATTTGTAACCACGATGATTAGACGGAAAACCCAAAAACACACATAGAGTAGACCGGGACTGAAGTTTGTTAATTATGGTAGACGGGAATAACGGATAACACAAACACCCAAAGACCCGAAGATGGGAATACAAAGGAGTCTTATTATATAAAATTTGAAGGGGGGAAGAATATGGAAAACCTTTGGAAGGAATTATGTTAAGGATATATGTAGCCATTTGTAAAGCATGATGCAAAAAAGACGGGGGTACGAAAGCATGAACCAATAAAGTTCGGACAATGTTATTTATGGTACGAATTTTGCGTTCGGCTTTCCCATTTTGTGAAGACGTATGAGGACAAGAAAAATGAAAATTGATCCCATTATTAGCACAGAATTCCCGAAACACCCCATTATTATATTCTTTTCTATTATCACACTGAATATTTTTAATTTTCCGTTCGAATAAGGATCGAATGAATGCTCTAAATTTTAAGAATATGGAAAAAACTTGAGATTTTTTCGCTATCGGAAAAGTCCATAAAAACTTAGAATAATCATCCAAAAAAAGAACATAATACCGATGACCCAAAGAACTAAAAACAGGAGATGTCCATAAGTCGCTATGAATAATATAAAATGGCATTAAAGTATGAGATTTTGAGTCTACAAATGGCAACTTAACAATTTTTTCTAAAGAACAAGACTGACAGTAGGGAGTACTACGCGTACCCTTACATGAAATAAAATTATTTTTATCTAATGACGACAAAATAGACGCCCCCGGATGACCGAGACGAGCATGCCACAAGGAAGGAGCAAGGGCTGCAAATGCTGACGGCAAAGCTTGACTCGATGGACCGGAACTAGGTGTGATAGGATAAAGTACTATCACACCTCATGAGAGGACTCCCCATCTTGAAATCATTCACAGAGAAACCAAATGGATCAAACTCAATAGAAACGGAATTGTCAGTAGTGAATTTACGGACAGACACTATGTTTTTAATCAATTTGGGGGCATGTAGGGTGTTTTTCAAGATAAGGGGTGGATGAGGGGGAGACAAAGTTTTATGACCATAACCACGAATTGGAATAGAATTACCATTACCAATAATTATGCCATGAGGGTTGCTCAAATTGGAATAAGATGAGAGCGTACCTGAATCAGATGTCATGTGGGTAGTGGCACCGATGTTCATATACCAATTCTGGTCCGGAGGATTTAAACCAAGCGTGTGAATTGCGGCTTCGATGTCGGTAGAAATGGGTGTCGCTGCGTGATGGGCCTGCGGTGGCCGAGGCCCAAGCACCCCCTCTGCTTGCTGCCTCTGCCCAGAAGGCTGACTGAAACTAGGCCACTGCATGTTGGGCCGTGGCTGAGGCTGGCCAGCCCACTGCCATTGAGGTGAAAACATTGGGCTACCACTGTTTGGCCCAGACTGCGGGGCCCACTGCCACTGTATATGGGCCCACTGTAGGCCCCAAAACTGTTGTTGCTGCTGACCGCCCCGAGGACCACTGCTGCCACCACCATTATTTCGGTTGCCGCCGCGATTTTTGCCATTATTTTTCTTATTTTGTCCATTTCTGCCGCCACCGTTGTTGTGGTTTTGGCCAGAGTTATTGGAATCGGTAGGATGAAAAGTGGCCTCGATCATCATGACTACAGGACTAGCCCCGGTAGCTGCCTTTTTAGCCATGTCTGCTTCTTCGAGTGTAAGCATAGAACGAGCCTGATAAAATTGTGGAAGAAGATTGCTTTGACGAAAAAGCGTGTCAACACCACTATAGGCCTAGGAGAGGCCTAAAACCATTTGGAGAACCAAACGATCATTCGAAATCGGCGTGCCAATGTTGCGGAGTTGGTCTGCCAATTCCTTCAATCTTTTGCAATAAGCCGAAACGTTAGGGAAATCTTCCATATTGACGTGGGAGAAATCCTGCTCAAGAGTAACGGCTCTAGAATTTTGATTATCTTGGAATATATCACGTAGTATATCCCAAGTTGTCTGCGTCGTAGCGTCGGGTTCAATAATTGTTTGCAAAAGGTCGGTAGAAATTATGGAATATATCCATTGAAGGACAGTGGCATCAAGAGTCATCCACAACTTAGGATCATCCTCGCGTCAGGGCACCTCCGTATCCTCAGGAGCCGCGGGGATTACATGATGGATGACTTGATGCGAGCGTGTGTAAATTTTGAACAGTTCGGACCACGTCGCATATTGGACGTTTTCTAATTCAAGAACAAGGGGGATGTTATTCTTGATGTTATAAAATGTAAGGGAAGGATGAAATGTGTTCTGTGATGTAGACATATTGATAAAACAATATGTAATTGAGGGATTTGGAAGAAAATTTTGAAAGGAAGAGGACACCGTCGGCCAAACAAAACCGAGAATAGATGCTCGGATTTGGAGGAGATGGTCGAAGGAATGTGGAGAATTTAGAGAGAGGATTTTTAAGACCTAGACTTCTGATACCATGAAAGACTATATATACAATTTACATATTTCCATAATAGGAGAATCCTATTCATATTCTACTCCTAAATCCTTATTCTATTTGGAGACTAGCTATACCATTATGGTAAGAGTACAAAACTAATTACGGTACACTACAACTATACAAAACCATGTACAATAAGGAGACCAAAACCGTGGTACACTATCCTAACCGAGAGCATCCCAATATACATAGGATATACACGTGTATAACATGTATATCGAGTATATTTAACAATCTATATTAAATAGAATTGAAAAAACCTAGGCATATAATACCTTGAGAATACATATAAATCCTATATGAATTATATAAAATATAATACTTGTTCGTCCATTTGAGGCTTGGTGTTCGTGTAAGCTTTAAATACTTAATTTGTATCTCTACAATTATCAAAAAGGCGTTTCCGAAGGACGAACACATATACAGTTTTAAAAGGATGAATGTGTATGCAGTTTCAATTTTTTTTTTTTTGGAAAAAAGGTGAAAGCATATGCAAGCAATTTTCCAAGGAAAATAGTTTTCAACATTTAAAATTTCATGTTAGCTTGTTACAATATTTTTTTATATTGATTTCGGATCGTTCAAAATATTTGTCAAATTTAAATTATTCATTTATATTTTTGAAATATTATTATCTATCAAGAGAAACTTACACGTGGTGTTAATTGACCTGGAGAAGGCATATGATAAAGTCCCTCAAGAGGTTCTTTGGGGATGTTTGGAGTCTAGGGGTGTGTATGTGGCCTACATCAGGGCAATTAAGGACATGTACGAGGGTGCCAAGACTCGGGTTAGGACAGTGGGAGGTGATTCAGAACACTTTTTGGTCGTGATGGAGTTGCACCAGGGATCAACTCTTAGCCCGTTTTTATTTGCCTTAGTGATGAATGAATTAACCTGACATATTCAAGAGGAGGTGTTGCTGACACCTAATTTTTACCCTCCAATAATTTCGTTTAAGTATTCAAAGTTCCTGAGTCATGAACTGAGTAAAATGTGTATTTTTACAAAAGCGAAAATATAATTATTCCGGTGACATTTTGCCATGTTTTTTGGCAAAATATTATCGAATATATTATTGTATATCATTTGCCTATTTTTACATATTTGTAAGAAATGTCTATCAATTTTTATAATTTAAAGAAGACAATTATCTAATCAATTGTCTAAATTAACTATAATAAATTGATAAATATTTTACTATGTGGATTAAGGAAATTTGATTAATTAAATAGAGTGTCAAATATCATCTCAATTTTATTTCTCAACTTAATTCCTTAAAGTCTTTACATTTCACTGTTTTACTCATTTGTTTTAATTTTAGCCTAATTGTTTCTTAATTGATCAATTCGTTCTAATTTGTGTCATCGGCCGAGCCTAGTCCATCAAGGACATGACCAGGCCCAATTAGAAATTAAAGGGCGTTATGCTCGGCCTTTTCATTTTTTCCCAAACCCAAAATTGATTAGGGCACTGAAAACCCTAGCACCGCCGCACTATCCATTCTCTCTCATCGTTGCCATTTACGACAAAGGTGCAGAGCTGGTCTCGTCTGTGTTGTGTGTGTGTGTCCAAATGAGAGGACCCCTCACCCTTCATTTCAACCAAGCCTTGACATCTAAAATTTAGGCAAGTTGAGCACAAAGTCTTGTTTATGGTATTTTCTGCCAAAAACAAGCAAAAAGTCTCACATTTGAGCAAAACGAAAAGTCTAAATGTTTTTTTCTTTTTCTTTGTGGCTGAGTTCGTGTAATTTTGAGGACGGCTTGCCACTATGGATCTCGATTCACGGCTGCACATCAAAAAGGTGAGTTTGAATTTCTCTCAGTCCCTTTTAATTACTGTTTGCATGTTAAATTAAGCATTTTTATGATTAAGTGTTTAGTTGTATTGATTATCTGTTAGTTAACTTAGATTAACGATATGGGTTCCTGATTAGTATGATTAGATAGGTAGTAATGCATTTGTAGTTGTCTTGATGTTAAATGTTTCTGTTGCTGGAATATATGTGTTAGATACCTGTTAGACTGAGACTATGACTAATGATTAGTTAATGTGTGTTTTGGTTTAAGTTCAAGAGAGTCAGAATTAATCATGACTTGTTTAGGAAGATGTTTAGGTATTTGATCTGTCTTGGCAACTTTGTGATCAGAAAATGCCTATGCTAAGGTTGAAATTTGATTTCATGTGGTATGTGTTTTCTGTTGAAGCATACTTTAACCTGCTAGATAGGATATTTTTGTGCTTAATGCAGTCCTGAATATGCAAATATGATTCATCTAGAGCATCTGCTAGTCAGTACAGAATCACAGGGCTTTGATTTTCTATATGGATGATCTATTACATGTTTTGGCCATATGATTTGAGAATAATATTGAATCATATTTGTCCATGTGAGCTAAGTCTGGTCTGATTTTGAGATATCAACATGTCTAGTATGGCCTGAGCATGATTGTATGTGTCTAGATTTAGCATGATGTATACCATATATCCAGAATCCTATTCTTAAAATGGTCATTCTCTGCACCTTGCTTGTCTCATGTTTGTTGGGCTGACCACATATATGCTCTCACGTGTTTAAATGTAAAATGATAGGCATGCTAGTATGTGATACCTCCCCCCAAGTCCATTTGTGGCATGTCTTGTTTACTGCACTTACTGAAAAATGCTTAGTATACTCCAGACCACTCTATCCACCTAAGACACTACCTCTGGTTCACTGTTTGTCACATATCAGTGTATAATCCTGACCAGGTAGTGGCATGTGTAGGTTGGCTGAATACAGTAACTGCCTAAGATTGACTAAAAATGATGTAGACAAATTCTTGTGTGGATAAATGCCTTTGCTCTTGTAAAAAATCATGCATCTATGTCTGAATAGCATGATTAGGACTGTGTGTGTTTGGTTTGGTCAAGAATAGCTTTGCATCTGCTAAATATTATCTTAAATGGCTATCTGTTCATCTTCATACTTTGAAAGATGCCTCCTGAATTGATTGCCCATTTATATTAGCCTGCCTAAATGCACAGATGCACCCTTGATAATATGTGATTGCCTGCTGAGTTATTTGGGTTGCTACAACAGTATGTTGAAAGGTCTTGATGTATAAGTGTGTACTTGAGTTGTTTCAAGCTGATTGTATGCTTCTCTTCTCTGTTTGCCATAATTAGTCATGCATGTTTGCCCTTCTTGAGACTGTGAACCACTTTCATGTCTATTTCTCTCAGATATATATGTGTTGCAGCCTTAAGCCAGTATTTCTTTTTATCTATGTTTGATAATTTTTAGGTATTTTCTAACTCTTATATTCATTTTTTCAAAATGCGCTATCATTACGTATTCGCTTTTGATACCAGCATTTTCATACTCCTTTAAATTTATTGACCGTGTCTAACTGTTTTCTCTTGTTTTTGCTTGTGCATATGCCTGTCTTGAGCCGAGGGTCTCTCGGAAACAGCCGCTCTACCTACCAAGGTTGAGGTAAGGTCTGCGTACACTCTACCCTCACCAGACCCCACGATGTGGGATTTCATTGGGCATGTTGTTGTTGTTTATTCATTTTTTTCTTCCTCCTTTTGCATGACCCTGGGCCCACGTGGCCCACATCCTTTTGTTTGCGCAATACTTGAGATGTTGGGTCTGAGGGCCCAACAATGTCATTCTTCGTTGAGTTCGGAAGCTGCCCGAAGGCCCAGCCATGGGTAAAAATGGTAGAAGATCCAACCATGAGTGAAAATGGCTTAGAAACAAATAGGATGTCTTTCTACATACGGTGATTGGTGACCAGTATACCTATCAAATCCGTTTGCTTTATTTCATTCATGTGTGATATTTGCTAATTATAAAACACTATTAATTATTGGAAACTTTAGGCTAGAATTTAATTATATAGAGTTACCTTTATATCTCATAAAAATAAAAAATAAATCGTTTTGGATATAATAAAAGGTTTTCGATGTTCGGTTATCCCATGTTGCCTTTTAATAAGAGAATATGATTTTTCTTAAATTTGGTTTCTCCTTTGAAAGAGTAAATCTTGGACTTAGGTTTCCTTTAAGAAAAATCAAGTCTCGAGTGATTATTGATTTCATACCAAGTTCTTAATTACTTTGAAATAGAAAATTGAATTTTTTTTTATAACTAGAGTTCGGGTAAAAGGAACAAATAAAATTAGTGGCTGACCCCCTTTTATAAATAGAAGGTATATTTTGATAATGTTATACTCTAATTCTCTATAAAAGGATGAACATTTTTAAGAAACAAATATTTTACTATCTTTTGACTAAGAACAAAGGAAACTGCTTTCCAAAAGGAGGAATTTTACAAAAAAGCGATTTTTGTACTAATTTTTAAAGTGTGTGAAAAAAGCTATATTTTGGTGGAAAATGATTTGAAATGATAATATATTTGCAATTTTTAAACACATTAAGCGTAAATGCAATTTTCTATTATATAAGACCTGAGGTCAACTGTGTCTTACGGATCATTACTATCGGGTGCCTAACACCTTTCTCGGGGATTATTTGAATCCTTACCCGAACTCTGGTTTAATTTAGAATTTTTCTTTATTTTTAAAAACTTTTTAAATGTGGTTTTTCTAGTTTTTCATATAAATTAGGTGGCAACTCTAAATATAAATAAATTCTAAGAGTTCGCAAATTATTTAGTAGCTTTTATGCCTTCGCGTAAAAGTGAACTGTAACAGGTGTTGTAGTGTATGTTATTTGCAGACGACATAGTTTTGATTAATGAGACGCGTAGTGGAGTTAACGATAAGTTGGAAGTTTGAAGAACGACTTTAGAATCTAAAGGTTTCAAGTTAAGTAGGGCTAAGACGTAGTACATGGAGTGCAAGTTTAGTGACGTGGCACACGAGACAGGTGTGGAAGTGAAGATCGAGGGACAAGTTATACCAAAAAGAGGAAGCTTCAAGTAACTTGGGTCCATAATACAAGGGGACGATGAGATTGACGATGATATCACACACTGTATTGAAGCAGGGTGGATGAAATGGAGGCTCGCCTTTAGAGTGATTTGTGATAAGAAAGTATCGCCTAGGCTTAAAGGTAAATTCTACAGAGTGGTGGTTAGACCAACATTGTTGTATGGGGCAGAATGTTGGCCAGTTGAGATAGCCCACGTTCAGAAGATGCAGGTAGCGGAGATGAGGATGCTTAGATGGATGTGTGGCCATACTAGGAGAGATATGTTTAGAAATGAAGTTATATAAGATAATGTTGGAATGGCTCCCGTGGTGGATAAGATGAGAGAAGTGCAACTGAGATGGTTTGAACATGTGAAAAAGAGGTGTAAGGATGCGCCAGTTAGGAGGTGTGAGATTGGCGGTCGCAGGAATTAGGAGAGGCAGATGTAGGATGAAGAAGAACTGGGGGAGGTGATTAGATAGGGCATGGCACAACTTCAGTTGACTGAAGACATGACTGTATACAGAAAGAGATGGAGGTCGAGAATTAAGATAGAAGGTTTGTATGTAGTTGAATTTTTTCGTGAGGTGTGTGAAGGAGGTGGGGGGCACCCTTTCCATCTCTTCTTATCCTTTTCTTAGTAGTAGTATTTAGGTATCGCGTAGATCATTATTCTTATGTGGGTATTATTTCATTTATTCTATATCTTGATATTTTCTTATGTCTTATTTTCTTGCAATCTTGCATTGACTACATGTTTTGAGTCGAGGGTCTATCAGAAACAATCTCTCTGACCCACAAAGGTAGAGGTAAAGTCTGAGTACATTCTACCCTTCCCAGACCTCATTTTGTGAGATTACACCGGATATATTGTTGTTGTTGTATCAAAAATAATTTTATTTTTAAAATGAGATTCTTTATAATATTTTATTGATATAGTGTTTATTCCTAATTTTATATTGAGTATGTTTAAAATATAAATTATTCACATTCAGTTATTGAAAACAAACAGTTTTAATCATTCAGTATTCATATTTAGAGACAATATCTTAATATTCAGATTCTGATACCTAAATCTTAATGCACATCTTAACATTCAAATGTGTATTCAGATTCAGACGTTTTAATCTTAATGAAGATAAATGAGGCCTTATATGAATAATTATTATCACCACTCTGTCCATAACCACCAACTCCACCCCACCCTACCCCCTACCCCACCACCTACCTCTACCCACTATCCACCTTTGTCATCTCCACCACCCTTCCCACCACCCACCCACCCCTAACATATTCTCCACCTCCATCACCACTAACCACATTTGTCATCACCACCACCACCCTCCCAAACTCCACCCCACCCCACCTACTCTCCACACACCACCACCCACCTCCCACCACTAACCACATCTGTCATCACAACCACAACCGCTGACAATCACTATTGTTAGTCGCTACCACACCTACCACCTCTATTATTATAATTATATCAATAGCCACCACTGACGTCACAGTCACTGTCGCTGTCGCCGCCACCACTACCATTATTGCGGCCAATTTTTACTACGAACGTACCTCTACCATCATAACTAGTATCGCCGCCATTACTAGTCACTAGCACCAATCATCACCACCACCACTATAAAGCATCTCCACCATCACTATCAAACATAAATATTTTATTTTTTTATCAAATAATATTTTTATTTTATTAAATTATATTTATTTTCTAATATTTAGTTACGTTTATTTTGAATTGTAAATTTATTATGTTTAAATAAATACATTATGCACATTCAGATGTTTCAAAACAAAGAGTCTTAATCATTCAGTGTTTTTAATCATTCAGATGTGTATTCAGATTCAGACGTTTTAATCTTAATGAAAATAAATGACTCCCGAGGCATGACCCCTTGATTGTTTGTAATCAAAATTTAAATGTAAAAACATGAAGAAGCTAACAAGACATGATGCCTTACCTGTCCTTGCTATTACATATTGATTCTTGTGATTACATATCTTGACGAAGCTTACAAAATTAGAACTTGGGAATATGGTAAGTTGGTCAAGTTGATGAGGAAGGACATATATCCTCCTGATCCCAGTTTGATAAGGCAACCATACTATCAAACTTGATCGCGCTATATATAGTATATGTTAATGTTATATACTTTAATTTCTTTCCGATAATCAAATAAGATTCAATTTCAAAATTAGATAATTCAATCCTACGATATTGACAGAATGAGGATATTAGTAAAAATTAGAAAATCACTTGAAAAACAAACGAAAGAAAAAAACCAAGTAGATGATAAGAATAACAATGCTTGTTCAGATTAGATATTTTATCGAAAATTTTATTTGATATCACCGAAGGTTTTGTTGGAAAATGTCTTAACTATAATATACAATAAAACAAGCTCTTCTATCATTATAATTAGTGATATTTGTTATTCTTGTTATTGTTACTGTTTTGTGATCGTCGCCATCATTGTGTGTTAATGGTTAATACTCATATGTTAGATTCAGTAGTACACTACAGTACAATTGATAGAAGACACCATAGTGTAGACATATTATAATTAGTTGTGTAGCCAATGGTGTAGGAAAATATTTTTTGTTATAAAAATAGGTTAGTACTATTTACATTTTATAAGGTACAATCCAAACTCTCCGATCCAATATCTCATTATAAATACTGCAAGAATTGCTTAGACGAAGTCCATAAGCAGAGACGCCTTTCTTTTACTCGGAGAATTCCCTTTTTGAATATGGCTTTTCGCAATGGTAGCATCACCACCACCACCACCATAAACCACCTGAATGGCGCTTCAACTATCCCTAAAAATGGCAACAACATCACCACCACTCTCCTTGAAAATGGCAGCACCCACGAGTTCGGGTGTATTAAGCCCGGGTGGTTCTCGGAGTTTAGTGAATTGTGGCCGGGTGAGTCAACCATGTTTATCTTTGAGTTGATTTTCTTGAGTTTCTAAACTTTTTTTCTTCATGTGATCATTTCGATAGGATGATGACTAACATAATTGCCATTGAAATTAACGTATCAAATACCAAGAAAAATCGTACAATAGTAAGTTTACAATATTGTTTGTTTAACCATAGGGTGATTGAAATCCAATGGAGCGACTAATTCAAATTCGTTAAAATTTAACAGGGTAACTAGTTTCCATCCTGCTATTTAAACTATGTCCATTTTTTAAAATTATTTAATATAACCAGTGTTGACAAACTTCAGGCAAAAATCTACTCCTACTGATCACCTTGTCGCCTATCAACTCTGCTCTTTGTTGCTTCAGTACTATTACTCCCTTATGTTCCACAACTGAACCAGGCTCTTCTTTGAAAATTAGAGTATAAAGTCACTTCTTTTGAAGTATTTACAATCTTTCTTCTGCTGTTAACTTACCTCTGAGCATCAAATGCATATACATTTATTTTTTAAAACTAGAAAAAGATCCAGTAGATCTTTCATCTAAAATTTAGGTTTGACGTTCACGCATAAATAGCTTAAGTTTGGTTTTGGCAAGCCAAAATCAGTTATGTCTAAAAATTCAGACAAAAATATCTGGAGTTTTCTTATACAAGGTATATTGCAAACATTGGACAAAATTATAACTTCATACACAAAATTTAGTTTTTCCAACTTCCATAGTGTATATTGAAGTTGATTATAAAGAGGTTAAACTTGCAAAAATTTACAGATTTCGTCTATGCCTTAGAAAAGGGATCTAAAGATCGGCTATTCGTGTACTTGCTCCTTTAGATTCGTGTAGAATAGGCCTAGTAAGGGAGGTAAATACATTCCTTATCAAATATATATTCCTTTTTTTTTGTTTTTCATCGGGTGTCCAGTACTTGCATTTGGGCCCGACTAATCCGGATTCATGTATGTAGTCCCACATTGGGGGGCAGAGCACTCCCTAACAATGGTGACTCCGTATCCAAGGGGGCTTGAACTCGAGACCTCTTGGTTAAGGATGGAGTAGTACCAGCCACCACATCATAACCATTAACAACAACAACAACAACAATAACATACCCAGTGTAGTCCCACAACGTGGGGTCCGGGAGGGTAGAGTGTACACAAACCTTACCTCTACCTTGGTAGGTAGAGCGGATGTTTCCGAGAGACCCTCGGCTTAGGACAAGCATAATAGGAAAAAAAAAAAGTCAGACCCGGTCAATAATTTAAAGAAGTACAAAATGTTGCTAGCAAACCTGAATACGTCGTGATAGCGCATCCTGAAAAGAAGCAGTAATTATGCAGATAAATGAGATAAATCAAGTACATTCAAGAACGCATAGCAGAAGAATAAAACTACAGAAGACTATAGAGCGATACTACATCTATTCGTATGATATGTTAAGCATGCCTACAGTAATAACACTACGCCTACCAGTTTGTAAGCGTAAGTAGGACCACTCTCGACTACCTACTACCATTCTACCCTAATCTGTGACCTCCACAACCCCCTATCTAAGGTCATGTCCTCAGTAAGTCTCGTCTGCTCCATATCTCGTCTAATCACCTCGCCCCAATATTTCTTCAGCCTACCTCTACCCCTCTTGAACCCGTCCATAGCTAACCTCTCACACCTTCGCACTGAAGCATTTGTCTCTCCTCCGCACATGTCCAAACCATCTCAACCTCGCTTCCCACATCTCATCCTCCACCGAGGCCACTCCCACTCTGGCCCGGATATCTTCATTTTTAATTCTACCCTTCCTTGTATGCCCACACATCCATCTCAGCATCCTCTTCTCCGCCACTCTCATCCTTTTGGGTGTCCGACGCCTTGATTGTCCAACACTCCGCCCCATACAACATAGTCGGTCTAACCACCACCCTATAAAACTTGCCTTTTAGCTTTGTTGGCATTTTTTTTGTCGCACAAGACTCCAGATGCAAGGCTTCATTTCATCCATCCTGCCCCAATACGATGTGTGACATCGTCATCAATCTCTCTATCCCCTTGGATAATAGATCTGAGGTACTTGAAGCTTACTTGCTTCGGAATGACCTGGGTCTCAAGCCTCACCTTCACGTCTGTCTCACGGTCGCTCTCGTTGTTGAACTTGCACTCTAAGTATTCTGTCTTGGTTCTACTCAGCCTGAACCCTTTAGACTCCAGGGTCTGTCTCCAAACCTCCAGCTTAGTGTTCACCCCGCTGTGAGTCTCATCAATCAAGACTATGTCATCTGCGAATAACATACACCATGACACCTCCCCTTGGATTTGTCACATCAGTTCATCCATTACCAAGGCAAATAAGAATGGGCTAAGAGTTGATCCCTGGTGCAGCCCCATCGTCACAGGAAAGTGCTCCGAGTCTCCTCCCACTGTCTGTATCTTGGTCTTGGCACCATCCACACCATAACCATTGTTGGTAAATATATAGTCCTTCATTCTCAAGACTCGATATTAAAACTTTGAAATAAGGATAAAGTTCCCAACTATCTGTTTACGCCTTTTGGAGAAAATTCTTGTAAATACATTTCATTGTTTCTCGCAGGCGAAGCATTCTCACTTAAAATTGAGAAGTTACTATTCCAAGGGAAGTCTGATTATCAAGATGTTATGCTCTTTGAGGTAATCCTTTAATGTTTAACTTCTATGCATTTTCGGCATATATAAAATGTATATAATATATAATCATGTCATATGTCGCTCTACCTCTCAAGGTAGAGATAAGGTATGCGTACATCCTACCCTTCTCAGACCTCACGTTATGAGATTTTCACTAGGTATTGTTGTTGTTGTATATAATCATGTCATATATAAAGTAATTACATAATTTATTTATTTATACTTATATCATTTTTTTTTAAAAAAATTGATTAATAAGAGAGAACTAATCCATAATAAGTATTAATTGGTAATATGATAAGAATTGTTACTAGTACCTGTTATTATAATTTAATTTACACAGAGAATATTTGCACTATTCGTGTATACTCCATCCACTCACATTATGTGAACATATTTGGTTGGAGACACATATTTCATTTTAAAAGAATGATTTTGGGAATTGCAGTTTTTAGCATGTAATAATAATTTTTAGAGTAAATATCTTAAAAGGTCACTCAACTATGAGAAATTATATAACAAAGTCATTCAACTTTATTTTGTATCAATAAAATCACTCAACTAAAGGTAGTTCTCTTAGAAAGTCACTCAATTTTATTTTCTAACTCAAAAGTCATTCAACTATTGATATTTCACTTAGAAAGTCACCCAACCTATTTAAGTACTAATTTTTTTAATTAAATTTTACTGACATAATTTTTTTGTTTTTAAAGTCAAATATTTAAAAAATAAAGCTACCAATTTAGACCATTTTATTCACCCGACCCTCTAAAAATATATTGACCAAGACCCTTTTATTTTACCCTCATTCTTAACTTCTGCTTTTTGAGAAACATCATTATTAATTTTAAATTATTTAACTTTTATTTTCTTATCACTGAAATTGCACTTTTGAAATTATGATTTAAAATAAATATTTGTTGATATTTTAGTAACTTTATAAATGTATATCTATATTCTATTTCAAATCATTTGTAGGGTGCATCGCCTCTGTATTATCTACCCATGATTTGGCCTAACTGAGTTCTAATTTCTCTTAGCATATTAATTATCCAAATATTTTGCAAAGGTTTAATTAATGAGGTGATAACAACTAAAACCTGAATCCGTAGCCGACTTACAGTTGGAATAGTTAGCATATGCTGGATAACATTATCATAGGACTGAATAATCAGTTTTGTTCTCATGACATAATTTTGAATTTTTAATGCTGCTGCAAATTTCATACTGCTGTTTAATAAATGATACACCCAAATATCAAGTGGCGCGATGGTTAAAAATATAACGGGTCGGGTCAATAAAATAATTTAAATGGTATCTTTTTCTTTTTTTTTAAAATTGACTTTAAATATAAATTTCATGTTAGCAAAATTTAACTAAATATTAGTACTTAAATAGGTCGAGGGACTTTTTAAGTGAAATATCAATAGTTGAGTAACTTTTTGAATTAGAAAACAAATATGAGTGACATTCTAAGATAACTACCTTTAATTTAGTGATTTTATTGATACAAAATAAAGTAAAATAACGTTACTACATAATTTCTCATAGTTGAGTGACTTTTTGATATATTTACTCATAATTTTTATGACTATAAATATATGTCATTAATAGGGAAAAGAATAAAATAAAATTATATTTAATATTAAAACAATATCACTATTTCTTTCATTTGACTAAATAGAAATTATATTACGTAATATAAAACATAAGTTATGATATGGCACTTCTCAAATTGATATAATATGATGCAGTCAGCAACTTATGGGAAGGTTCTAACATTGGATGGAGCAATTCAACACACAGAGAATGGTGGATTTCCATATACTGAAATGATTGTTCATCTCCCACTTGGTTCCATCCCAAGCCCAAAAAAGGTTTAATTTATGTATATCACAATATAAATAGTTTTTATATGTTGTACTAGTAGATAATTTATTTTATTTTAAAAATTATAAATCTCACTTCTTACAAAAATAAATCGGTAAATAGGTGGTTGGTTCACTATTCACTATTTTGTTCACTTAATAGGTGTTGATTATCGGTGGAGGAATTGGTTTTACATTATTCGAAGTGCTTCGTTACCCTACAATCGAAAAAATAGACATAGTTGAGATTGATAGCGTTGTAGTTGATGTAAGTAAAACAAGAATCTTACTCTTTGTAATTTTATTTTTCAATTATATAGTTTTTTGTTAATATAGAAAAAAGATATTTGAAAGAATAAAATGAATAAACTTCCTTTTTTAATTTCTTACAGGTATCCAGAAAATTCTTCCCTTACCTGGCAGCTGGTTTTGATGATCCTCTTGTAACACTGGTTCTTGGTGATGGTATATATATATATATATATTATGATTTGGCATCATTTTATTTTATTCTTTTGTAATTTTGCGTCACTTTCTATTCAATTTTATTTTATTCTTTTCTAATTTGGCATCATCGTCATATATTCCATTTACATTATTTTCTTCTGTCTTTCTCTTCTTCTTTAGGGTCTGCATTTGTGAAGGCTGCACAAGCAGGATATTATGATGCAATTATAGTGGACTCTTCTGATCCTATTGGTACTTTATTTAATGCCAAGACTAACTGATTAAGGAATGAGTTTGTGTTATATACATTAATGACACTAAAATAAAATTTTATTATCACACTAAATCAACTTAAAATAAGCGGTAAGCTCTTATTTATATTCAGCATGATATACACGGTAATTTGGAAAAGGTTGAATACATCGACAAATTTTGTCGTTAATTTCATTTAGACACTCAAATTGTGATTTATTTTGATTGAGGATCTGAACACATAATAAAATATTCATATAAGACACTCCCGACTCAAAATTTGGAAAGTTTAATTTGTATGTATTAAGTGTCTATGTAAATAAGTTAATCACTTAAAATATGTCACCTTTTGTAATTATAAGCATTAGCCTCAATAGGTCGTAAAACTCATACATGTTCCAATTGAGGCTGATGTGTATAATAAAAAGAGGTGACATATTTTATATAATTAACTTACACTTGATAAGACACACAACAACTTTTTCAAAATTTGAACAAGAAATGAGTGTAATAAAAATATTTTAGCAGGTTTTCATGTGTTTAATCGGAACAGACTGTAATTTGAGTGTATAAATAAAATTAACTGAGAAACTTCAGGAAATAGAGTAACTATCTGCAATAATCCGTTAAGGTCCAATTACAAAATTTTCGTTAGTGTATATAACTTAAACTCCAATGAAATTGGTTTGTTTCTAAATCATATTTTCAGGTCCAGCAAAAGATTTGTTTGAGAGGCCATTTTTTGAGGCAGTAGCCAAGGCTCTTAGGCCAGGAGGAGTTGTATGCACACAGGCTGAAAGCATATGGCTTCATATGCATATTATTAAACAAATTATTGCTAATTGCCGTCAAGTCTTTAAGGGTTCTGTCAACTACGCTTGGACTACTGTTCCAACTTATCCAACGTATCTCTCTTTCTCATCCGTTATCTTTCTATTTATGTATATTTTCAAAGAGAGGTGAAATCGGAATTTTTAGTTTTATTTTTATGAATTTTAATTTAAAATTATTTTTTTATATTAGATTATGAATGGATTATACCTAGAAACTAAATTAATTTTTTTAATATAAATATAAAATTTGATCCAAACCTATTGAATTTTGCCAAACATGATACTAACATTATGGTTGCGCCATCATTTTCGAGGAAAGTGTAAAAAGAAAATTGAATGTTCATATTAACTCGTACTATTTTTTTATTTAAATTATAGACATTGACAGAGTAAATAGTTTTTTTATAATATTAACACGTGATAGTTATCTTATATGTGATCGTATTTGGTTAGTTAATTATTTAAATTGGTAGTGCATAAAAACTTAAAGTTTTTTTTCTCAATTCTAGTTCTAGGGATAACGGGGGAAGAATTCTAAACTTTTCATAAATGTAGAATCCCTTCTATATTAAAAAAAACGTGAACAAAAATTCTCTTTCCTCTAAATGTTTTGTGAGAAAACAATTTAGTTATAGTACTTCCATCGGCGTGACACTTTCTATTTTAGTTAGTCTAAAAAAATGACATATTTATACTCCCTCCGTCTCAATTGAAGTATCTTAATTAACTTTAAACTTGTCATTTTATCCTCAATAAAATGAAGTAATTTATAATCACATAAATTTCTATATCTTATAAGTTTCAAAATTCTTTCTTTTTCTCTTAACATATTGCGATAGAGGAATTCCTAGTATTCTTTTTCCAAGAGAAGTCTGACTGGGTGTATTTCTTAGACTATGTTGGTATCAATTAGGTTTATCCTGCCAAATTCTACAACTTATGCAAAATAAAATTATGTCTAACTCAGGAAAATTTGATTTCAGAGGGGTAATTGGTTATATGCTTTGCTCTACTGAAGGACCACAAGTTGACTTCAGGAATCCAGTCAATCCAATTGACAATAAGCCTTCTCATATCAAATCCAAAGCACCTTTGAAGTTCTACAATGCTGATGTAACTACACTTTACATTCAATTTCCTTTTTTCTTTCAGTGTCTCTTAATTATTTAATTATCTAAAGCTAATCCTCTCCTTAATGTCTTTCTTTTTTCTCAGATTCATAAAGCAGCTTTTATTTTGCCATCGTTCGCAAGGAATTTGATGGAGTCGGAATTAGATTAAGGAAATTTTCTCGATCGTCTGAAGGCGTTAAAATGGAGCTATCTAGAATTCTGTATTGTTATATTTTTTGAGATATCAGAAATAATTTAGTGTTAAACAGCGTTTTTCTCTATGGTCTTTTTAAATGAAATAAAAGCTATTTTATGTTTGGTCAGGTGAAGCATTTGTCAAATATTTGTAAACTACTAACAATCCAAGAGAATAAATACAAACAATTTTAAAAAGAAGAAGCTATATATTGGTTTCTTCTGATCATGCTATTCTATTTCTTGAACACAAATAGCACAGTGACGATTCGTTTATCATTACTAATAGAATATTTTTTGAATACTCTTTCATTAATGATATATCTCTTATTTTAGGTAAAATTGTATTCTTATTGTAATTAGGTCTCCGATTTTAGGTAGAATTATATTTCCTATTGTAATTAGGTTGATTAGTTACCTAGTTTAAATATTCTTGTACTACTACATATATTGTACGTTATTGATGAATACAATCAAGGGAACATATTTCTTTATGGTATCAGTAGCCTAAAAATACCTCCACCGCCGCCGACCATAGCTCTCGGCCGCCACCCCACGGAACCCTAGTGTTTTTTTCTAGCCATTCTCTCTCCCTTCTCCTCCTAAATTTCATCTTCCATGGCTGACAAAACCAAATTAAATCCTGCACTTGCAGTAAACAACATCAAAAACTTCATCCCTATCACCCTTGAGATGGAAAAGGGTCAATACTCCTCGTGGTGGAGCTTTTTAAGATTCATTGTCGTGTTTATGAAGTTATCGACCATATCATCCCTCTTACACCGAAGTCCATAGACCTACCCTCGGCTTCGACTTCTGATGATGCACTCTGGTATCGTTTGGACGCAGTCGTCCTCCAGTGGATATACGGCACAATCTCTAATGATCTGTTGCACACCATCATTGAGACCGATGCCAATGCCCACCAAACGTGGGAACATATGAAAAGTATTTTCCACGACAACAAAACTCAACGAGCGCTATACCTAGGGATGTCAGTGGGGCGGGTAAATGCGGGTAACGCCCCACACCCGCTCCAGTTGGGTTGAGTATGGGGGATGGTTTTGTGGGTGGTGGGGCGGGTATGGGTATCAAAAGTGCTACCCGCCATGGGTAGTGGGGCGGGAGTGGATTTCATATAAGACCCGCACCGCACCCGCTACCCGCACCGCCCGTACCCGTACCATCCATACCCGCACCGCCTAAATAATGGGCCTGCAACTTGTTTCCTTAGCCCAAAGTCCAAATATGGTTTAAAAGTGAAAAAAAAAGTAAATAAATAAATAAACATTCTCAGTTTCTCACATACACCGTACACGTATAACCCATCTTGCGAAATCTCAGGAATCCCAAAACTCAAAACCAAAAGCTTCCGAGGAAGAAATTCAAAAGCCAACCCTAAATCCCTAATTCCTAAAGCCAAACTCAAAAAGAGAAACTCCCTGCCGCTGCCATGAATCCTTGATACCATCTTCATCTCTCTCTATTCAAGGTAAAACCAATCTTTATTTCTTCCTATTTTTTCATTCTTTGTTAGGTATTCACTTTTCAATTCTTATAATTATTTTTCATTATTTTCAAATCCTACTTCTTCAGTTCTTTGTATTATTCAGGAAAATCTCGTCTCTCTTCTAAAGTTAAAGTATTTATTCTAGTATTTATTTCATTTTTCAAATCTTACCATGGGAGATGAAAACTTTAATTCCGGGACAAGACCTTCAGGAACAGAAAATGATTTTGAAGGTTCTTCTAGTGCAAATCTGATTCCTTTAGAGAGTCTAAACTTGTGGGAGCTGGGTTTTTTTAGTTGCTTTGTTAAATGAACTTTGGTACATTGTGGTATCAATCAGTGTAGAATGTTTTAATCAAATGTTGAAGAGTTAACTTACTGATGCATGATTTGAGCATTGTTAAGTCTATTGCTACAGGTGGTGTAGAAGTGTAGAACATTGATTAGTTGAATATTTTAAGTGGGTAGGTGAGATGGGTAGAAGGGTATGCGGGTACCCAACGGGTGGTGATGGGTAATGGGTACTCGCAGGGTAAGTGAAGCGGGGGCAGGTGTAATCCTATACCCGCCAGGCAGGTACGGGTGGAGGAATTACTACCCGTGATGGGTGGTGGGGCAGGTGTGGGGGTGTGTTTTTAGTGGCGGGTACGGGTATGAAGTACCCTTCCCCCCGCCCCATTGACATCCCTAGATATACTTTGAAAATCAATTCAAGGACGCTCATCAGGACAATTTCCCAAACGTGTCTCCATATTGTCAAGAACTCAAGATGTTTGCCGACCAACTCTTCAACGTCGGTGCACCAGTTACTAATCAACAATTAGTCATGCAACTTATTGTAGGCTTGAACGAATCCTATGACGGCGTTGCCACCATCCTTCAGCAATGCACGTCGTTACCACCGTTTTATGAGGTCCGTTCGAAGCTTATTCTTGAGGAAACCCGAAAATTCAAGCGCAGCACCACTCAGGCCATCATTGCCGACGCCGCCCTTACCATCACCACTGTCGGGCCTTCTACCGACGGTAGGGCCTTCAACTCTGGCAACCAAAACCACCAGTCCGAGGACCCGCAGCAACACGCATCCACCCGCAACAACCGTCGGAGCAGGCAGTCCGGAAATAACGGCGGTGGAAAGGGGCAGTCCCCACCGGCAGGAAACAACCAGCAGCGACCACGGCAATGGCAGCAGCCTTCGCCGTAGGCTGTTTACCCGCCATGATCCGCGTGGACCCCACCGTCATAGGCCTCTTCTCCTAGCCTGTATCCAACATCCTCATAGACTCCACCTTAGAAGCGACAGGCCCACCCTGGCATACTCGGCACACGTCCCCAACAGGCCTACACAACACAGGCCCCCTGCCTACAACTCATGCACCGACTAACATTGAAGCAGCTATGAACACAATGTCACACAATGCTCCAGAGGAAAATTGGTATATGGACACAGGCGCCACATCTCACATGACGGTATCACAAGGTACTCTCTCGTTTTATTCCAATTTGTGTAATTTAAATTGGAATATTATTGTTGGTAGTGGACAAGGTATTCCCATTCACAGTTTTGGTAATTCATCATTATCCGCACCATATCCACAACTAATCTTAAAAAATGTCTTTCATGCCCCTAAACTCATTAAGAATCTAATCTTTGTGCGACGTCACAACTGATAATAATGTTTCCCTTGACTTTGATCCTTTTGGTTTTTTTGTGAAGGATTTTACGACAAGGAGACGAATAATGAGATGTGACAGCACCGGAGATCTCTACCCTATTTCAAACGCCGTCAACAATCCAGCCTCAGTTCCATCAACCTTTGGTGCTCTTTCGTCTTCCTTATGGCACACTAGATTAGGACATCCGAGAGATTTTGTTTTACGCTCCCTTAGGAAAATCAATTTTATTAATTGCAACCATATTTCTAGGACTCCTATTTGTGAATCCTGCGTTTTTTGAAAACATGTTAAATTACCAATTTCTGCATCCACAAATTGTACTTTACTACTACCTTTCGATATCATACATAGTGATTTGTGGACATCCCCTATTTTAAGTACGGCTGACCATCGATATTATGTGTTATTTTTAGACGATTATTCCAACTTTTTATGAACTTTTCCAATTGACAATAAATCCCAGGTCTACCCCATTTTTTCCACATTTAGTGCTCTCGTGAAAACACAATTTGAAAAGAGCATTAAATATTTTTAATGTGATAATGGTAAGGAATTCAATAATAATCAATTCAAACAGTTTTGCTCTGATAACGGTCTTACCTTTTATTTTTCCTGCCCTTACACCTCCTCCCAAAATGATAAGGCCGAACGGAAAATCTGAACCATAATAACCTAATTCGTCCCCTACTTGTTCACACCTCAATTCACCCTTAATTTTGGAATTACGCACTCTCCATGGCCACTTATCTCTTAAACATAATCCCAAACAAGTCTATAGCTCAACGGTTGCCCACTCAAGTTATGTTTTGTAGGAACACATCCTACCAACACTTGCGAATCTTTGGATGTCTTTATTATCCTTTCCATCCAACCACTCACAAGCTCCAACCCCGGTCTTCCTCCTATGTGTTTTTGGGTTACCACTCCAATCATCGTGGTTACTCGTGCTATGACTTGTCAAGCCGAAAATTATTATTTCACGTCATATCATATTTGATGAGTCTCAATTCCCTTTTGCCTACCTAAACTCGCCACATCGCCATTCATACGACTTCCTAGATGATGGCCTGAACCCTCTTTTAATTCATCATTTACATAGTCTGTCGTTCTAGACCCCGGCACCCGCCCCACCTCGAACAGTTCGGGACACACTGCCCACCTGGTTCTGCTGACGGTGGCCAGAACAGCTCGTCTCAGGGTGATTCCACAGCCACCTCTCGACAAATCGAGCATCGGCCAGCGGATCCCGCCACCCCTGTCATTCCTCCTCTTCCCGGTAGTCCCACGGCACACCCCCTCCCATCCCGCATCCTGAGACATGCTCTCGGGCCATGGAAACTTGTGCCATGCACGACATTCATAAACCTAAACGACTGTTTAACATATCTATTTCAGTAGTCCCTTCCCATGTCCCTCAAAATCTAAAGGATGCCTTATCTAACCCTAATTGGAAATCTGCAATAATTGACGAATATAATGCTCTTATTGATAATAAGACGTGGGACCTAGTACCCCGTCAACATGATGCTAACATTATTCATTCTATGTGGATTTTTAGACATAAAAAGAAATCTGATGGTTCTTTTGAGAGGTACAAGGCTCGTCTTGTAGGTGATAGCAGGTCTCAACAGGTGGGAGTGGACTGTGATGAAACGTTCAGGCCAATCATAAAGCCTACAACTATCCAGACCATCCTCAGTATTACTCTATCTAAGTCTTGGCCCATTCATCAGCTTGATGTCAAGAATGCCTTCTTACATGGGGATGTTCATGAAATATATATATGTATCATCCTATGGGTTTCGGGAATCCTATTCATCCGGATTATGTGTGCGGAAATTGCTCTATGGACTGAAACAGGCTCCTCGAGCATGGTACTAGCGGTTCGCCGATTATGTCTCATCTATCAGTTTTTCACACAGCAGATCTGATCATTCCCTGTGCATCTACAACAAGGGTACATACATGGCTTACCTATTATTATATGTTGATGACATTATCCTCACCACATCATCTAATGCTCTCTGCTGGTCCATTATGTCTCTCATTTCCTCTGAGTTTGCAATGAAGGATTTGGGCCCCCTGAGTTATTTCTTGGGTATCTGTGTTACTCGATATTCTGGAGGCCTATTTCTGTGTCAGAAGAAGTACGCCGAAGATATCCTTGACCGTGTAGGCATGACATCTTGCAAACCATCCCACACGCCAGTAGACACCAATTCCAAGCTCAACGCTGATTTCGGCCCCCCATATTCAAACCCGAATCACTATCATAACCTGGTTGTGCCCTGCAGTACCTCACATTCATAAGACCTGACATATATTATGATGTGCAACAAATCTGCCTACATACGCACAATTCGACGGAAGCACACATGCATGTCCTCAAACGTATTTTACGATACGTCAAAGGTACACTTCACTTCAGATTACATCTATACATGTCCTCGCTCACTGGTTTCACTGCTTATTTTGATGCTGACTGGGGTGGATGTCCTGACACCTGATGCTCTACGTTTGGTTATTGCATTTTCCTCATATATAACCTATTATCTTAGTCTTTCAAAAGGCAACCTATACTATCATGATCCAATGTCGAAGCAGAGTACAGAGGTGTCTCCAACGTCTTCTTTGAGTCTTGTTGGATCCGTAACCTTCTACTTGAGCTTCACTGCCCTATTCAAAAGGCAACAATGGTCTACTGCGATAATATTAGTGCGATACATCTTTCCAGCAATCCCGTCCAACATCAGCGTACTAAACACATTGAGATGGACATTCATTTCGTTCGCGAAAAAATGGCTCGTGGTCAAGTTCGTGTTCTTCATGTTCCTTCCAGATATTAGATTGCCGACATCTTCACCAAAGGACTTCCGCGCATACTATTTGATGATTTTTTTAGCCAGTCTCAGTGTTCATGAACCTCCCGCTTAGACTTCGGGGGTGTAATAGAATATTTCTCAAATATTCTTTCATTAATTGTATATCTCTTATTTTAGGTAGAATTGTATTCCTATTGTAATTAGGTTTCCTATTTTAGGTAGAATTATATTTCCTATTGTAATTAGGTTGATTAGTTATCTAGTTTAAATATTCTTGTACTACTATATATATTGTACATTATTGATGAGTACAATCAAGGGAACATATTCATTTAATTACAATAGGTGTCAAGTGCAGTGATGTATGCAATTGAGGCATCCTAACTGACTGGTAGATTTGAATCTTATTCTTACATGACCTGATCAATTCGATTAGGTACTCCCCATCTATTTTCATTGTTCAAATCTTTAACAACACAAAAAATCATTATTCAACTCTTTGACACGACTCAGAACAGAGGTGAATAACCAGTACATAAATATGTTACTCAACTTTATCAAAACTAACTAAAAATATTCATTGGACTCAACTTATGCTAGAATTCCCATAATCTGCTACAACTAATATCTTACTCAGACAAAAAAATACACTGACAAAATCAAGCATAACAGCAATTGAAACATTATATGCAATCATAGTATGAAGTTTCATAAATAAAATGGAAAGAGTAACATAAATTATAAGGTGATCAGATAGCGTATTTAGAGTATCTTATTACATAAAAAAGATTCCTACAAAATAAGCTAGGTCCAAATTGATCTTTCTCGCATGCATAGAGTGGGGCTCATCGCAAGGTAGTGAGAGTTTGCAAACTTGGACAAGGCAGTATGAGGCACACCAAAATGTTAATGGCTATGTATTATATCGACAGATTAGCGACAAAAATTAAAATACGCGCCAAATTTGGCACTAATTTTGGTGCCTACGTTTTTACTACGAAATTAGCGATAAATGTTTTACCCGTAGCAACACTAAAGATTAGCGACAGATTTTGCAATAAATTATACATCGCTAATAAAATTTTAATTATCTAAATATTTCTAAACCAGATGCGACGGAAGTATCCGTCACTAGTGGTGTCCGAAAAAATTTCATAGGTCTATTTTGGTAGGATCTTATATTCCATACCCAAAGAAAATAGTGCTATATTCTCTCTCTTGGCCTTATATCCCTAAAACACTCCATCTCTTTCATGAATCTAGGGTTCGTCTAGTTAAGAGCTAAGTGAATACCACGAATCCTTTCTCCCCTTCTCCGAAAATCATAACTTCTAGTCATGAGTGCCATTCAGAACTATTTGTCACTTCTATCTTCTCTTCTTTTTTCCACTTTGCCTCTTGCCTTCAAACCCTAATAAGTTCTCTCACTCTCTCAAAAAAAGGAGGAAATTAGTGATTAGTTTTAATTGCGGATCTGAAATTCACTATTATGTTTAATGATGTTAATGGATTTTATTTGCTTGAATGCAGGAAGAAGGTAATGTAGTGTAAAAAGGAGTTTTACTTTTACGCGGATGCATAAAAGCTACTATAAGTTTATTGGTGCTCTAAGTCGGATAATATTTTTTAGAGTTGCCACCTAATTTATAGGTAAATTAGGAAAACAAAGTTGAAAGGGTTTATTCAATTTAATGAAAAATCCTATCTAAACCAGAGTCAAGATAAGGGTTGTTGTGATCCCCGAAAAAAAGTGTTAGACACCCCGGTATTAAAGATTCATCGAATACGGTTGACCTTCGATTCTATAGCATGCTTAAATAATGTAAATTACTTAAAAGTGTTTAAGTTCCCGCGAAATTCTTGTCATTCATTTATTTCAAAACTCAAAGGTTTTTTAAAACAAGAAAATTAACTTCCGCCAAAAATGATTTGCACAGGGGTAATTTAGTCAACTTACTAATGGATTAAGAACACTAAAAGATTAATTTGAGTATAACTCTACTATTAGTCCAATAAATTATCCAATATCACTTGCATCTTTTGAAAATCTTTTAAAGTTTGGAAAGAGCGTAATCCATTGTAATGACAAGTTTTGGATTTTTGAAAGAATATAAAACAAGTTTTCTTTTCATGTCATGTTCCCAAAGGTCAATTCATAGTCCACAATACCAAAACTCACACCTAACTCAAGTCCAAAATAAGTATTTTAATCCTTTTCAAAATAATTTGAGTTGGGTTCGACACAAAATCAACTTCCAAATATCAATTTCGGCCTATTCCTTAACCCAGAAACATGTTTAAATTCAAATCAGTTTTGTTCCCAAATAAGTCTATTTCTCAAACGTATTAAAGAAAAAGCAGAGTCCATTAGTTATATTTTCCAGTCCGTTAAATCAAGTCCAAAACAGCCTCATTTTCATTTTGAAATCTGAACAGTCCAATTCCAAGTGTGAAAATCCATTTTTTTGGTTCCCGCTTCTTTAAAGAACAAAACAGTCCGTTTTTTCTTTAAAATTCAATCTCCATTTATCTCTTTTGAAATCATTTTAGCAACCTTAACTAAACGATGTACGTATCATTTCCCTATCCTAAATTCGTAATCGTAGGGGTTCCAAACTTCCAATAATATACAGAGTATTTTTATTACAAATAATATACAATATATACACATATATGGAATTGAAAGAGGAGAGTTTAGGCTAGTAGGCCTACCGAAGCCCACCAATTGACTATTTTCACCCATAGTTGGGCCTTCAATGCGTGGCTATAAACGAACTCGATAAAAAATCATTAGTTAGGCATTGGCTCAACTGGCTGGAAAAGGTGACAGGTCCATGGGTCCCATCCATCGTGCATCGGCTGTGGAAGAGTTAGATGGGAAGAATAAAAATACCACTTAGAAGGTATTTTCATGAGGTCAAAATATTAATCATACAAGGTTGTCTCTCATGGGTTACTAACAGTTGATAGTTAAGACAAAATTGTATGACACTTCGGCAGAATAATAGCAAAGTGGGTTAAGCCCAAAGAGAAAAATGGGTCTGGCCCAAACCAAAATGCAAAGGGAGGGAAAAATACTATCACTCAGGCTTTAAAATTATTGAACCTAATGATATATACTGGAGTATATTTGGCTAGTATCCATGGTATACTCGGTATACCATGATGTACTGCCAATATACATTCCTTGTATATCACAAGAATAATCAACTCATGACAAAAAAGGGCAACAAATGAGATTTCAATACAATACAACAGGCCCTTTAACCCCTATTCTTTAAACAGAAATTCTCAGAATTTAATTCAAAGTGTTCAGCATCATTTACTAGTTCATTTGAGTCAATTAAATTACTTAGGCAGGCAGAGAGTAACTAAGTGCGACACTTAACTAGGATTACCAAGTTTTCTTTTTACACTTATCTTTCAACAAAAACTCAACTGACCCTATAGGAACTACCGGATTCATACAGAGAAGAAAAACAGCCATGTTGCAAATAACACTAGTATCATCAATTTCAGGTTGGATTAAAAACACAAAAAGACATATGAGCAAGTCCGAGTTCATGCAAGACTATCAAACTGAATGTCAAATTCCTAAACCACACTATACTAATGGAACATACAGATAGACACATTTACAATCACCTTTTAATCTCCCTAGACATTTTAATGTCTTAGTTGATCCAAACACTAGCAGATATGGACACAAAGATAGACAAACATAGCGCTTTGCCTTAACTGATATGCAGGCATACAACAACTTTGTAAATCAGTTCATTTAAACTAACATGCTGGGAAAAATGGCCTAGCTTATTCTTAAAACAGTTGGCAACACATGACAATCAACATAGGAAGTCTGAGCCTTAATTCCTTTTCTAAACATGCAGTTAGACTAGGTAATGTAGACCTTTAAACAAGCAGTGGTAACATGAATTGAATGAGCAGATTGAAGCAATTTTGTTAGGTATTCATGGTAACTTAGTCTAGTTGAGGACAGAAGCACAGACTAGGCATTCACTAAACATTTAGATAGAGATGCAGATGACCCAAGTAACAAGGTTCAAATTCATTTTTCTGGTTTTTAGCCAACTTTAGGTGAGATTATGGCAAGCTATGTTAACAAGTTAATTCACATCATTTTAGTCATTAGTATAGACCTCCACACAACTGTTATGGCTTAAACAGCCTATATAAGGTTATTCAGACCTCAAATTAATGCACATATCATCACATGAACTTAGCAACCCATACATAGCTAAACAAGCTTCAAACTAACATGTTGAATATCATTTTAACATGGACAGTCTACATACTAGCCAAAAAGGCTTCAACATTCACGCATTATACATATCAACTCAGTTTATATGACCAAACTAGTTTAATCTAACATTTTTGAACATCATATAGCTTAAACAGCCTATGTTTAACTAAAACAAACCTTAACATACTAATCAACTTAAAACCATCTAAACAGGTCAAACATAGTTAAACAAACTTTAAGTTAACAATATTAGGCATTAAGTTAACTAAACAACATATATGATTAAAAAACAAGTCTTAAATTAACATATTAAGCCTACACATACTAGTTTAAGTCATCACAACACTTCAGTCAACACACATCTACTGCAATATTATATTATTGAACTAAATCTACTGAATTTAAAGATAAGAAAATGGAAATACCTTGTATGGAGTCAGCCTAGGATCAAAGGGTAAGCTTGTTCTTCACTCCGAGATCTCCAAACTCGCAAATCACATAAAAAAGAGGGTTTTAGTTGTAATCAACCAATTTATACTAAGTATGGGTTCCACCAAAGGGCTTGGATCCAAAGTTAGTCGAATTTGAGCTCAAATCGGCTCTCAACAATGTGAATGCCAATATTCAAGTTTCGGACCTCGTTCAAACTTCTACACTTGTCCAAACATTTTGTTCAACTTAGAAAACTTCTTCAAAATAAAGAAAAGAGGGGTGTATTTATAGGATTTGATGAAAACCCTAGCATACCCAATGGATGAACAAGAAATGAAAATCACCCATTCAAAATCAAACAAAACAAAACCTAATTAAAACAATCGCAGAAAAAGAAAAAGGAACAGATGGGTAGCCTCACCTTACGGTAGGGTGGTGGCTGTGTCTGCGGAATAATAGCAAAGGCCATTAATGCCCTTTCCCTTCTCGGATACACCAGCTGAAGACAAGCAACATACAAATGGCAGTAGCCATTTTCGTCCATGAAGAGGACGATGACCAAACGTGGCAGTAGCCATCGTGAACAAAATGGGAAAGGTCGGGTTGGGTATTTTGGCTTTTACGCCTAAGGTACCTGAGCCGGGTCTGGGGCTCGGCTGATTAATTTTAAAAGGGAACGACCCAATGTAATTTAAAACTAGCTTTAAATGATAATGGTTTCATTTTACAAATGTGAATAATTTCAATTATAACTTAATTAGGTCAAGAACTTTATTTTAAACCTAAATTTGATATTAATCGGAGATTGAAATATTTAAATCATGCAAAAGTTATTTTAATTTAAGAAACTTATTAATTTTCATAATTACCTTTAAAATCCTGAAATTTGCAAAATAATGTGAAAATAGAATATGCTATACAATAAATATATCAGATGATATTTTATCAAATTAAATAACAAAATACTTTCAAAATAATTTCGTAAAATCACTTTCGTCTTGTTATATTTTACTCCGTCTGTGACTCGAAATTCTGAATAAAGAGAAAAAATGGTGGAGAAAACTAAAGGAAGGATAGAAGAGGTAGTTTCCAGAGAGTACACCATTAACCTCCTTATGTGTTTGCAAGGATAGTAAAATTTCTCGCTTCCTCTTTACCTTCCTTATTTCTTATACACTGTGTCGAACTATTTATCCTTTGGAGAGGAACTTGTATCTTCAGAGCGTCTGGAATTTAAGTATTTCCCTCGTTTCATCTGAGATTCATAACTTGGAGAAGGTTTTCTTTTTTCATTTTCATTTTATATTTTATTTTTCATCGTGGTGGCCACTACATAATCTAACCGATAGACGAACCACTCACAATCATTCACATGATATGACGTAAATAAAAGCAGAAGGAATACAAATACTACATAAGCTATCTCATAATATAAAGTGGAAGAATTATAAATCTGATACATCAATAACATCCCCCAATATCTCGTCTGTGAATACAAGAGCACTATACAGCTATACGTGTCTAAAAGTCAAAGGCATCAAAGTGCCAAAACTGAATACATAAGTGAAAGGTCGTACATGTCTCTCAAATACAATAAAAGACGAGAGTAAAGATAAGAGTATCAAAGGCATGCTGAATGGAAGCATCCTCATCCCGAACCCTGAAAGTCTGTCCGTTCAGACTCACACTCGAGCTCACAAACTGGTAGAGGGATCTGTATCTACATCAGGAAAAGATAAAGCAAGTGTAGTATGAGTACACAACGTACCCCCGTAGACATCATAGGTCAACAACGACCGAAGATACGTAACAGAGATAAATATCAAGTTGACACCAAATAAGCCTATACTAGATAGTTCAATAGCTCATATAAGTCACGTTGTACACATATCAATTCATTGATTCATCAAGTCACATTATTCACATAAGATTCCAATCACAGTCAAGTACAATCAATTCATTCACATATACATGCACCTTAATATCTTAGTACCCACCGACTAGTACTCTCTTGTCCAAGTCATAATCAACCTAAACCCCACTTATCCAACTTATCACATAAAATAAACAACTCAACACTTACATCACAACAACCACTTTAGAACGCTTTCAAGAGTATTATACCTAAGCTAAACATGATGACGCCTTTATTAACCTTAGCCTTTAATCTTAGTTAAGTCTCTATACAGTTACGCTCTGACACACATAGATCATTCCACATCTACCTTTCCACTAGTGACACTTATTATAGGTTCCTTACTAGACTCGTTACCCAGTAACACGATCAATTACCAGACAACACACAAATGCATGTAATTCCCTATACCTAAATAATAGTCATGGAACAATCGACATTTCCGACATAGTAGTAGTTGACATCAAACACTTAAACTTACAATTATTAAACACAAAAACCCACACACGAGAAAGCAAGCCGCACACGACAACCAAATCAATTCAACAACCTCAACCATTTATCCAAGCGTTCATAGAGACCAGCGTAATCATTATTTTCAAGTATTCATAGAGACAAGCTCAATCATAGCGACCATTCTGGTCCAATAACCAACCATATCACATTACCAAACCACAATTAATCAAAGTATAGATGTATGTATGATATGAATGCAATGCATATGCAATGTACCTTTCTCAACCTGGTATACAGTACGTCAATGTTTTATTATGATCTGTACACCAATGGGAGACCCGCGAAGTCTATATACCACTCATATCCAGCCGAAATTCCACACATGAATATGGATAGAGCCCCAGACTCATTTGTCTAAATAATATCATGTTGCATGCGTGCAACTTCGTTCCCCGCATATCAATATCCATTGCAGCGTGCAACCCGAGTCATCCGTATCATCATCATCATCTCAATGTTGTCATAATCTCATAAATGGTCTTACCTTTTCGGCCTCTTGGGCCCACAATATATTCATATCACTCTCATATCAATATCACATAATCATGAGTGTATGAATGCAAATGAAAATATAAGACAAGATATCATAATATAATGAGATGCAACCAAGTAAAGAGATAAAATATCACATGTTTTCAAAAGTTCAATAACACACATATAATCCAATATACTTGATTTCATATCAAAGCAGTCCATCAACAATAATCCTAGTACAATCAGGTTATCATATCAAAGCATGTGTAATGAATAAACACAACAATATCAAATATGGCGACGAGCCACATAATGGCGACAAGCCCAAATAGCATCAGTCAGAATCAGCATAAGGTTGATCCCCCAAATCACTCATCATCATAGTTCAACATCGGTACCCACTCAAACGTTCATCACAACCATTTGAGTGGGACCTCCAAACACGCCCAATACCCCTTACCGTTTATAACTACTACATAATTCTATCAGAGTCTCAAAAAACTAAATCGTAGCCTACCTCAAAGCCGAGCAGGAGCCACAAACTCCTAATCCACAAGTCCTCCCGACTGAATATCGGACGGTTGTAGTTCAAACAAGCGCATGAAGTTCCTATATTACCACACACATCCAATCAACACATAAGGACCAATTCTACATTAACATGATTCTAATGATACAAAACATGTCTTTTAAGGAACTCGAGGTCAAAAGTAAATCTAAAACCTCATCCCGAACCTCAAGGGTCAAAATTATAATTTTATTAAGAAAATGAGTTCAATATTATCAAAATAGTATTCTATTGGTTCATACGAATCTAACACTCATATTGCTATACTTTAGTCTGAAATACAAAAAAGTGACCCCGGACCCACAAGGGCAAAATCAGAAATTTAAGGTAGAAACATGTTACCCATAATCTAAATAGTCATAATCTAAAGTTTCATAAAATTCTAACCCCAATTAAGCCTCCAATTTTATGACTTTGTAAAAATCCTCTTTGTGTCAAAACCCATAAATCGAATGTTCGCAAAATCCGAATTGAAATAAAAATTATATTAGAAATAGTTTACCCAAGGTTTAAACAAGCCAAAACCTAGAATTTACTCAAATCCAATCATAATTAATTGAAGAAAACTCAAATTTCAACTTAGGGTTTAAAACCACCAATTTTCCCCAACCAAACACGGACCCTATACCAATCCACCATCACCCACCCAACCCTCCCCCTCTCCACTCACCCACCAACACCATCTCGACCCCCACTAAAATCGATAACCAATGGAAATAATCATAAAGAAATATCAAAATAAAGGTTGGATACTTATCCCTTGTTGAGACAAGAACAACACCGCAAAAATCACCTCAGTCGGAGATATAGAACTCACGTTATGTGTAAAATACTAAATGGACATAATCTAATTATTTAATACACAGTCGATTCCGCTCCGGCGGATCCGCTCCGGCGCCCAGATCCAGCGGACACCAGAAACCAGCAATTTTCCCGAAACTAAAATGGGCATAACTCCCTCATACGGTGTCAGAATTAGACGATTCAAGTTGCCACGGATCACAAATTTCAATACACATCTATTCCAATAATCGAAACTCAATTCTAACATCAAATGAATATAATGGTATACTGAAGCGTCAAAGGCGAGCAACTTATGCCAATGACTCAAGCACCTAAACTTGGCCAAACGAAATCCAAATCCAATTCTGAAAGTTCATACAAGTCACAAATGATCATACGAAACTGCTCGAACTCTCAAAACACCCAAACGGATCCGTCTTAACCCGATATTGACCGTAGTCAGCTCCAAATCGTCTCAAAAGCTAGTTTCTCAACCAACCACCTTAATCACATCTGAACCTCTCGGGAACCGAATTAATGACTCGACTAAGTCATAATTCATGTACCAGAGCTAATGAGAGCAACAAAACTTTGAAAAAGATGCATTTGCCCCCGATGTAAACTTCGGTCAAACTTCTTCATTTCTTAACTTAAAAAATTTCCAAAATATCTTTTTTCTCATCTAAAACTCCTCCAAAAGTCTCAGGAATCGCTCCATCCATTCCGGCATGTCGAGTACAGTCTAACGATGCTAGGTGAATTGTCAACAGGGATAAAAGGGTAAAATGTCTAAACGATCAAACGGGTCATTACATCAGATAACAATTAAACAAACGCTCATCCTTGAACAAAAAAAAGTAAAGCACGAAAGTCGACGAGTAATCAAGGAATATCCATCATAGCAAGAAATATACCGACAGTACCGCTTGTTCATAGTATCATTCAAACTGCTGTTAACTTAGCTCAACGACTCAAGTCTCCATTCCTTCATAATCGAAATTTCTTTTACAGTTGATTCTCGAATGTAAGAACTGACTAAGCTCAAATTCCCTAATTTGATCACCACTGAATTAGCAACGGGTTATAAGAAAATTCAATTAGCTAACAGCTATTTAGCCACGGATTAGCTAGGGATTACTGACAAATTCCATAACTAATTCCGTGTTTTCTGATAGTGTAATCTTAACCCATTTTCCATAAAATATTGTCTGAAGATCTTGGTCCATACTAATTAGAAAGCACATTTTTTTGTATGATTACACCACCTCTTCTTGTCCTCTTATGGTAAGAAAAATTCGGGAGGAGTACTTCAAGTAAATATTCTAAGAAAATTCTTATGTTTTAAGGTATGAACAAATTGGTAGTTGAAGAAAGACTGTAAAATATATTGTAATATTAAGAAAGATAAATTAGTTATGGCCAGGTACAACCACTATTGATTTGTGAAAGGTGAGTTAATTTATGGTAACATCAAAAGCTTGAACCAAAAAATCTTTGAATTCTAATGAAATGTTTGGCAATGGATTTCGGTGGAGTGAGAGGTGAATACAAAATAATCAAGTCTTGAATTTATTCTTGACTATTTGTGATTTGATTAAGGAGGAAGATTATTGTCTTCATTCATAGAATAGTATTATGCCAGAAATGTGCCAGTTGCTTTTAACCCTTTACCATTTTTCTTATTATTTGCTCTTTGACGTGCTAGTATGGGTTTATTGTATTGTATGAAAAATCAGTGGTCACAGCATATATAATTGGGTGATGCACTAATTTCTTTCCCTTTCGATAGGACAAAATAATATTTACTCGTTCCCCAAGTGATTCTAATTTTAACTTCTATATAATGCTGAAAAATGCTTATACTATTAGATCACTCTAAGTATTTTTTTTTTTTAGTTTATTTATGTGTTTGGTAATCATCAAAGTGTTTATAAGTCAAGTTTCTATAAGCTAAAATCAATTAAAAATCATAAGTTTGTCATCCCCGCTTTTCAGCGTATAAGCACTTTTAATTTAACTAAGTATTTACAATTTTATCCTTAATATTTTTTTCTAATTTTCAATTAATTTTTCTCAAAACTCCTAACTTCCTCCTCACTCTATATTTGTCGTTCCTCTTTTTTTGACACATCCACTTTTAAATTTATAATTTTGTGCAAAATATTTAAGAATATTTTAGTCATTCTAATAAAAGAACAAGTAATTAATACTTCTACCCAAATGCGTAATTGTTTTATTGAAATTAATTTTAACACTTGAAAATACTTTAATTTTCCAACACTTATAACTTATCGACATTTATAATTAGCTAATCCTAACGAGCTCTATATCGTTTGCTTTTACAGTGGTGTAATTGGTAACATGCTCTGCTCTACTGAGGGGCCAGAAATTGATTTCAAGAATTCAGTGAACCCAAACTGACTATACAACTCATGTCATAGATCTATGCAATTTACATTTCCTGTCGGCTCCAATAAAACTAGTACGTACCTATTTATCTCATCTGCAAAATACGATATGTAGTGGTAGAAGAATTCCACATTTGTTACCTGATTCACGAATTGTGTCTACTTTCTCGTTTACTAGCAAAATGGTTAATTTGATGTCGAAAAGTGAAGGGTATAAAAAACTTTAAAATGTGCTGCTGTCATTTTAGGGAGGTTGAAATATCCAAATCGCTCGGTTTCCTCTTCAAATGGGGTGGTCTTTAATTTTTGCCCTTCAAAATCAAACTTATGCCTAGTGGAGCATAAATTCTTTAAGGACGCAGGACATAACTTGTGAGGTATTATGATTCAAAAATATAAACTTATACCTCGCGAAAAATTATTTACGTGTTGACCTTGAAGGTTTATCCATGGGACAAGCGAGGACTTTCAAGACCGTCAATTTTCAAGGTCGTTGGGTTTAATTTCCTAATAACTAATAGAGCATTTGTAATGGGCTAAGGCAAGTCCTATTAAGAGGTGCAAGACTCCTAAGAATCACTTAAACAACTACTATAATAAATATATCGAGCGCATATTGTATGCATAGTTGTCTTTAAAAATCACATGTTTTGAAACTACTAAAAAACTACTATGAACTACATTATAACTCCTATGTCTCAACAATGAACAGTTTGTCAACCTGATGTTCCACTTGACATTGGAGGATCTAAAGAACGGGTCTTAGAGGACTCCATTTCCAGGTAGCACAGAGCAGAAAACTTCTACAAGTAACAAAAAGGATGAAAGAGAAACTTGCAAAGTCCATCTTCATCTCGAAAAAGGCAAACAGAGGACAAAAACAAAAAAAATGAAATTGAAATACGCAAACAGCACTGAAATTCACTCAAGTTTCTTGATCAATCCAAATAAAAAATCCTCAAACCAAACCAATGAGATTGTCTAAGCTTGTCCTCAGAACCATCTTAGTACCTGATCAATTATATACACCACCAGCCAGCTAAATAACAAGTGTGGCGTCTAGAAAAGTCGAGGAGAAACGGGAGAAGGGTAATCTGAATGACCACCAGCTAGCATTATTAGCAATAAGAAGATAACTTGAAAAAAGGAAGATCTTCACAATTCTGGCTTCATATTCTCGCATTCCTCTCGTATTGACTGGAAAAGTATAGAAGAGAGGTATCGTTCCCCATAGCTAGGAAATATAACCTACAAAATTTGTTGAAGAAGTTCAATGCATTAACAAGTGACTCCCCTATGATATTCATGCGACAGTGTCATGCAATTAACTCAAAGGAACTTTCTAACAATTCAGAGCAATTAAATCATAAACATCAGGGAAAATGCATGGAAAGATTATTTACTTTGTAAGAAGTAAAGGGAAAAACAAATACTCCATCTGTCTCAATTTATATGACATCCTTTCCTTTTTAGTCAGTACAAAAACAAATGATATCTTTCTATATTTAATAACAATCTAACTTTATAAAAACCAATTTACCCTTAATTAAATAATTTTTAGTCATACAAATATCTATGACTTGTTTTAGACCACCAATTTAAAAAAAAATTCTTTCATTCTTAAAATTCATGCCGAGTCAAACATCTTCACATAAATTGGGACAAAGGAAGTTTATGTTCGGTGTATTTATAAATCTTTCCGTCGTACTTTACCCATGTTTTTACCTTGTTTTGAGAGATAAATACATTAAATACACCTAACATATATTGACTTTGCGATGTCGAGCTAATGTGTTTTTGTTGAATCTAGGTACTTTATGTTGAAAATGCTTTGTTTCGAAGAAGAAGAAGAGATAAAAAAGAGTTCAAGTGATGTGTTCCCGAGCTAATGAATAAATTTAGAGCTACAATAGATATATTGGGGCTTTAAAGTCTGAGTAGAAGTCCAAAAAATCATTTGGAATCAAGATTAAAGTTGGAGGATCGAAAATTTAAGGTTCTGGAATTTTGGCCTAGTTCCCCGCGCCCAAGCCCAACGTGGGCGCCAAGCTTAATTTTTGATCAATTTTTCTATTTAGTATTTTAAGGGTATTATGGTCCAAGCTCGTTTCTATATGTTATAAATACATTTTAAACTTGTTTTTGAGAGGAGGGTTGAGAACTTGGAGACCTAGATAGAGCTTGGAGCCGCCGTGGAGGTCGGAGATTATTGGATTTTACCTTTTCTTCTCTCCTTACAACTAATTTTTATGTTTATTTGTACGAATTGTGATTTTTCGTCCATGTCTATGTGGAACTAAACTTCTCATTCTAGGGTTATGGTTCTCTCATGAACGTCGTTATTCGAATATTGATTTCAATTAATTAGCTTATCTTATTAGTTTATTTATTTAATCCTGAGCTTAATTCTTTGGTTGTTTGATCACCAATTGAATACTATCTACGAATCTTAGCTTGAACTTGACAGAGGAATTCTAGGATAGCGATAGGGGAACATATTTGCGTCTAGGATAGAGATATACCTAGTTCGCCCTACTTGGTTGATATACAGGAAATATAAATGCATTTGTGTTAAGGTTCATGACCATAAAGATATCGGCGTGAAAGTAATATGAATAAGCGGCTAGAGGACTCGAGAGATTCGTAATCGTAATATCAACCCTCTCAATCAGTAAATTGAATAAATTAAGAAGTTGAATCAATTGAAAAATACAACGTAATTGTTAGATATCAAATAGCCCTAGACCGGTTTCATATCATTGATAATATAAAAAGCCGTTCTTTCTTTGTCGAAGTTCATTATTTACTTTCATTTTATTTTAATTAGTTTAGAATTACAACCTACGGATTTCCTCTCTTGTATAGATAATTCGGATCGTTTAATTTAGCTAACTATTAATCACAAGTCCATGTGGGTTCTACATCCGATTTTTTTAAATCACTAGAGTTACTTGTTACGACCACGTACGTTTGCGTGTGCGTTTGGGAGCACCAAGTTTTTTGGCGCCATTGCCGGGGACTTAGAAATTAACTGTTTATCTAGATTAGACTTTTTTTTGTCCATTCATGTTTTTATTTTTACTTTATTTTTAATATATATATTTTGGTATTCTTCTCGACACGGCATCTTGGAACGAAAATTTACCGGATGTTGGATATTCATATTCTAGTGATTTTTATCTACTTTGTGAAGGATTCCACTTATGGGAAGCTTGTTCATTAATTTGAATCATACGGGAACTGTGTGACTCTTCTAAATCCTATGATTGGAACTTTTGTAAATGGTGTGGTGGTCAGCATACGGGATGAGTTGTGTGACTCTTCTAAATCCTATGATTGGAAATTTTGTAAATGGTGTGGTGGTCAGTATACGGGATAAGTTGTGTGACTTTTATAAATCCTATAATTGGAACTTTTGTAAATGGTGTGGTGGTCAGTGGAAAGAGTGTCCTAAGTGTTGTTGTAGTCTCTCAATTGATTTTCACAAAGTGGATATTGTGAGTGACACTTGGCTATTGGTTCGAGCTTAACGATTAGAGGTATGGGCGGATTATCTTGATGAAATTACAAGTAACATGACATACTTCATGAAAGAAAGAACAAAGCTCAGACAAGAGATAGATCAATTTGACTCAGATATCCACGACCTGTAAGCTCAATTAAATAAAAAAGTTGAGGCGTCTGATTCCCAACTACCAATTGTCGTGGATAGTAGTCAGGATTTGAAGCAAAAAGAGGAAATCCAGCCATTCGACCAGAATATTGTTGATGATGCCTAGCTTGAGGGAGTATTATAATAGTGAGGATGTAAAAAATAATGCAGTTTTGGAGTTGGGGCGTATCGGCCTTCATTCTAAACATTTTTCTACATTGTGTTTGGTTAGCGACATGGAAATTGAGCCTTCCAAGCCTTTGGAGAAGTGAATAAATGAGGAACAAGACCCTTACATTCTAAAATTTGTCACACCGAAAAGACAACGACATTCCTCACTTAAGGGTCAAGAAGTGCAAGATGTGATATCTATTGCTTGATTCCTTTATTTTCACACCACCGCCCCAGAAGCGTGATAGAAAATTTATTGCAAAATTGGGGGCACAATTCATATCCTCAAAGTAGAAGGAAAAGAGGGGAAAGTGATGGCGTCGTGCCGCGACGTTAAATCAGACGCTTGTTGGGAGGCAACTCAATTTGCATTTTATTTTTATAGCGTTACGTTTTATTTTGTTTTATTTTTATTTTGCAAGTTGAAGCGGAGTATGTTTGGGCTTAAGTGTGGGGTCGTGCCGACCCTTGATGTTGAGGATTATGCTGCTAGCTAGGCCATAGAGGGTCTCAGGGAGTATTTCTCACCCTTGTTTTAATTTTTTTTCTCTGCTATTTTAAGTGTAGGGTGGGGTACTTCCAATACTTTTGAGGTAGAGGATGATTATGCCATAGAATTTTTTTAGTTCATTAGCTTTTTATAAAATATAAAAAAATCAAGAAATATTCAAAAATATTTTATTTTGGTCTTCTTTTATTTTTAATTTAGTCTTTTTTTTCTCATTAATAGCATAAATCATCCACCCTTTGGGTTTACTTATGGCCTCGGTTCTTTCTCGAGGGGGACCTTTGAACCGAGTAATTTTTTTTAAATTTTTAGGATTAGTTTTAAATTTTTATTTTATTTTTAGTAGTAAAAGAGAGAGAAGAAAAACCTTTAGACTTGTTTGATACTAGCATATTTAGGCCTGAGCTTAAGTAGTACTTTTTTTGTGAGTGCTTGAGAGTTAATATAAAATAGCAGATTTTCTGACACATGCTCAGAATTGTGACGGTATATAACTCTTTCTATTTTGTAGTTCGTCATGACTCTGTCCGTCTTAGAGTAGAATTGATCCATCTTGATTGAGACTTGTGCAATGTGGGTGAGGATTTCTTGCCTACATTCCATGTTTTGTATCTTAATCTAGAACTTGCCATGCATGTTATTCAAGCGAAATAAGAAGTGTTGCTCTGTTTAGAAGATGAGAATAGGCCTTCTTTGATTTATCTTGTGAATTTTAGCCTTCAGATATTGTATCACTAGTTAGCCCTTTGAGCTTGTAACCCTTCGTTTGTTAGTCGTATTTTTGCCTTGACCCACTTGTTGAATTCCTAGTTTTTGCACCCTACTTCCTTGAGCACTGTAGCTTAGACGGTTATAATTGTGTAATCTGGATAAAGGGATGATTAAGTGAAAATGGTGACCAATAATAGTTGCAAAGTGATGAAAAGGCCCTCTTAAAAAGAATGTGACATGAAAAAAAGAATTGCTTGAAAAAAATGATTGAAACATTCTTGCTTTGAGAAAAACACTTGTGAAATAATTGACGAAGAGAGGGCTAAAAAATAAAGTTAAGAGATGAAAATAATGGGTGATAAAGTCTAAAAGTGCAAAGAGCTTAGGAAAGTGTAAGTCACTATCATATAGTTGTCCTACCGGTCCCCTAGCCAACGTTACAACCCGTTAAAGTCCTATTTGATTCTATTTGAGCACACTTAATTAGTAGAGATGTACATAATGGGCAAGCCTATGGTTCTTTATGCATACATGTGAATTATTTTGTGAGCGCGAGAGTTGTGCTTTGATGCTAAGTCCTTAATTTACATTCATTCTTTGATTTGAGTGTGGACTATTTCTTCTTGTGAGGGAACTTGTTTCATGATAGATAGGTGATGTTATTAGTTTCTTTGATAGTATGGAGGAGTGAGCTTAAGTTTGATGAGTTAGAGTCCGTCTCTGAGGCTAGAAGGATAGAACTTTGTTGTTTGTTTGTTGACTTTTATATCTTGCGTAAGGATCAGGAAGTGTACATTTGATGTTGTGAGTTGATATAAGGCCTAATTGTTGGAATCAATCAAAGTGGTGGTGTTCCTATGCTTGATTTATTGAGGGTGTGTTTTGTTGTTTGTTCGAGGACGAACAAAGGTCCAAGTGTGGGGTGGTGATGTTAGTTGTATTTATACATCTTTCTACCGTACTTTACCCATGTTTCTACCTTGTTTTGAGAGCTAAATACATTAAATACACCTAACATATATTGACTTTGCGATGTCGAGCTAATATGTGGGTTATTGTTGAATCTAGGTACTTTATGTTGAAAATGCTTTGTTTCGAAGAAGAAGATGAGATAAAAAAGAGTTCAAGTGATGTGTTCCCGAGCTAATGAATAAATTTAGAGCTAAAATAGATACTTTGGGACTTCGAAGTTTTGAGCAGAAGTCCAAGAAATTCATTTAGAATCAAAATTTAGAGTTGGAGGACCGAATATTTGAGGTTCTGGAATTTTGGCCTAGCGCCCCACGCCCAAGCCCAACGTGGGTGCCCGCGCCAGGCTTAATTTTTGAATAATTTTTCTATTTCGTATTTTAAGGGTATTTTGCTCCGGGCTCGTTCTACATGTTATAAATACATTATAAACTCATTTTTGAGAGGAGGGTTGAGAATTTGGAGACCTAGGGAGAGCTTGGAGCCGCCGTGGAGGCCGGAGATTATTGGATTTTACCTTTCCTTCTCCTTGTGGGATTACACTTGGTATGTTGTTGTTGTACATTTTCTTCTCCTTATAACTAGTTTTTATGTTTATTTGTATGAATTGTATTTTTTCTTTCATGTCTATGTGGAGCTAAACTTCTCGTACTAGGGTTATGGATGGTTCTTTCATGAACGTTGTTATTCGACTATTGATTTCAATCTTCTTTATTTACTCTTCCTGATGAGCTACAATATAAAACATGTTGTCTCTCTCATTAGATGCATATAAATTCTTATTATTATTATTATATATCTGCCAAAATTTTATATTGTAACTCTGAATTCGTTCTTTTTATGATCTCAGTAAGTAGAAAATCACATCTTTCTTCTGCCTTTGATGGTAGAAGCTGACAGATCCTCTTTGCGGTAATTTATATATATTCATGAGCTTTTGTTGTGTTTAGCAATTCTTTTATCTTTTTAATATCTCACTTCACTCCAATGGACCTGGTATTTTCGGGCAAAGCTTCTGCCCAAAATTAGATCACCATCTTCCGCTAGTCCTACACACAAAACACCACCACAGGGAGATAAATCTCACTCATGCGACCCCACCCCAGAAAACCCACTGTCGGAGACCACCGGACGCGCCGTCATGCGCCAATAACAGGTCTGACGCCGATGACACATAGATCCAACGCGCCGGTGAGTGGACCGTTTTCCGGAGACTTTTTAAAAAAAAAATCAGCGGGAGTCCCAGGCCTTTTCCGAGGCTACCCCAACTTTTTTGTAACTATTTGAGTATCGGAAAGCGATTTTAGATCTGTTTCGGCGAGTTTCCGGTGGTATTTTTCCAGATTTGTTCTTTCTCGGGTATTGCTAGGCCATTCGGACCCTACCCGTGCTTTTTGCACCTACAGCCACTGCTTCAAAGCCCCGGTGATTTTTCCAACAACCCATCACGTTACAACCACCTGGAGTAGTTTCCGGTCGGGTCTACACAGGACTAAAGTTTTCCGGCAAGGTCAGGCGATGAACAGTAACTCCGGCAGTGAATAATATTTCCAGCATGGAACATTTCTTCCGTTGTTGAAGAGTGGATTTCAGTGGATTTCGGTGGCGAACAGATTCGATTCACCTGGAGTTGGTACCTCCAAGTGCCCGTATTCATTCTTTGTCCTTGTCCTTGGAGTTAAATTTTGCTTGCTTCGCTGTATTAAATCTTGACATTATATTCTTGTCCTTTGTTTTATCTATTCGGTCTGTAGTAGCCTAACTTACCTCTAGATTCTTGCTAACTTGTGTGTTAGTATTGGTTTCCGTGTGTGTTAACGTTAACCTTTGATTAGTTTTTTACTCTAGTGGCTTTGGTGAATGATGGTAGACTAGGGTTATGTTCTCGATCAGGGACGGGAGCGAGGGTTAGGGGGATAGGTGGGGTAAGGGAGATGCTAGGCTGAGAATAGGGTCTTGGAACATTGGGACTTTAACGGGGAAGTCCATAGAGCTAGTTAAGATTCTTAAGAAGAGGAGGATTAACATAGCACGTGTCCAGGAGACCAAATGGGTAGGACCTAAGGCTAAGGATGTAGACGGATATAAGTTATGGTTCTCGGGTAGGTAGAGGTATAGGAATAGGATAGGCATTTTAATAGACAACGAGCCAAGGGATCAGGTGGTAGAGGTGAAGAGGATCAATGAGGGTCAATGACAGGACGATGGTGATTAAGTTGGTAGTTGGAGGAGCCACTATGAACATTATTAGTGCTTACGCGCCGCATGCGGGCTTGGACAAGGAGGAGAAAAGGCGCTTTTAGGAGGATTTAGACGAGGTGGTGGGAGGTATACCACCTACTTAGAAGTTATTTGTAGGAGGGAATTTCAATGGACATATAGGGACACTTCCGGGGGGCTATGACGACGTGCATGGAGGCTTTGTCCTCGAGGACAGGAACAGGGGAGGCGTATCACTTTTGGAGTTCGCTAAAGCTTTTGGGATGGTGATAGCCAATTCGAGGTTCCTGAAGGAGGAGCATTTGGTGACTTTCCGTAGTTCGGTGGCTAAGACTCAGATAGACTTTTTGCTCCTTAGGAAGGTTGATAACGATTTTTTGTAAAGACTGCAAGGTTATTCCGAATGAGTGTCTAACAACCTGACATAAGCTTTTGGTGATGGATTTGAAAATTAAGATGGAGAAGAAGAGGAGGGTTGTGGATGACAGGTAAAGAATCAAATGGGGGAGTTTGACCATGGCTAACGCAAATGAGATGGGAGAGAGGTTGATGGCCAAGGGGTCTTGGGAGAGTAGTGGGGATGCGACCGATATGTGGGATAGGACGGCCAGTTGCATTCGGGAGGTTGCTAGAGAAGTGCTAGGGGTCTTGCGGGGTAGCCGTGGTGGGCATCGAGGGGACTGGTGGTGGAATGGTAAAGTTCAAAAGAAGATGGAAGCAAAGAAAGTGGTGTATGCGAAATTGATAGAAAGCAAGAATGAGGTGGAGAAATGGACGAATAGGGAATTATATATGATGGCGAGGAAGGAGGAAAAACTAGCGGTTACGGCGGCGAAGACGGCGTCTTTTAAACGCATGTATGTGGAATTAGAGGAAAAAGGCGAGGATAAAAAATTGTACAGACTAGCCAAGGCGAGGGAAAGGATGACACGTGACTTGGATCACGTAAGGTGCATCAACGACGAGAACGGCAAAGTACTGGTGGAGGACGCGCTTATTAGACGGATGTGGCAGTCTTACTTTCATAAACTCTTGAACGAAGGAGAAAGACATTATGCTGGGAGACCAGGAGCAATCCGAAAGGTATAGGGATTTTAGATATTGTATAAGTATTAAGATTGAGGAGGTTAAGGGTGATGTTCGCAGTATGCGCAGGGGACGAGCGACCGGGCCTGATGAGAACCAAGTTGAATTTTGAAAGAGCACAGGCAGGGTAGGTTTGGAGTGGCTGTCTAAGTTGTTTAACGTAATTTTTAAGACGGCAAAAATGTCCGAAGAATAGAGGTGGAGTACGATGATTCCTTTGTACAAGAACAAATGTGACATCCAGAGTTGCAACAACTATAGGGGTATCAAGCTTCTAAGCCACACTATGAAAGTTTGAGAAAAAGTCGTGGAGATGAGGGTGAGAAGAGACGTGTCTATTTCTGAGAACCAGTTTAGATTCATGCCGGAGTGTTCGACTACAGAAACCATTCATCTTATTAGGATGTTGGTGGAGCAGTATAGGGAGAGGAAGGACCTACATATGGTTTTTATCGACCTCGAGAAAGCATATGACAAAGTCCCTGGAGAGGTTCTATGGAGATGTTTGGAGGTTAGAGGTGTACATGTGGCGTACACTAGGGCGATCAAGGATATGTATGATGGAGCCAAGACCAAGGTACGGACATTAGGAGACCCGGAGCACTTTCCAGTGATGATGGGGTTGCACCAGAGATCAGCTCTAAGCCCATTCCTATTTGCTTTGGTGATGTATGGAATAACGCGATAAATTCAAGGGGAGGTGTCATGGTGTATGTTATTCACAGATGACATAGTCCTGATTGATGAGACCCACAGCGGAGTGAATGCAAAGCTGGAGGTTTGGAGACAGACTCTGGAGTCTAAAGAATTCAGGCTGAGTAGGACAAAGACAGAATACTTAGAGTGCAAGTTCAGGAACGGGAGCGACCTTCAGACAAGCATGGAGGTGAGACTTGGTACTCATGGCATTCCAAAGAAAGAAAGTTTCAAGTATCTCGGGTCCATTATCCAAGGAAATTGAGAGATTGATGATGATGTCACACATCGTATTGGTGCAGGGTGAATGAAATTGAGGCTTGCTTCTGGAATATTATGCGATAAAAAGGTGCCACCAAAACTTAATGGCAAGTTCTATAGGGTGGTGGTTAGACCGACTATGTTGTATAGGGCGGAGTGTTGGCCAGTCAAGATTTCGCACATCCAAAAGATGAAAGTTGCGGAGATAAGGATGTTGAGATGGATGTGTGGACATACAAAGAGGGATAAGATTAGAAATGATGATATCTGGGACAGAGTGGGTATGGCCTCGGTGGAGGATAAGATGCGAGAAGAGAGGTTGAGATGGTTCGGGCATGTACAGAGGAGAGACACAAATGCCCCGGTGCGGAGGTGTGAGAGATCGGCTAAGGACGGGTTCAGAAGGGGTAGAGGTAGGCCGAAGAAGTATTGGGGAGAGGTGATAAGACGGGATATGACGCAGATGCAACTTACTGAAGACATGACCTTAGATAGGGAATTGTGGAGGACACGTATTAGGGTGAAAGGGTAGTAGGTAGTTGAGCGTAGTCCTACTTACGCTTACATACTGGTAGTTGTAGTGGTATTATTGTAGACCTGCTTAGCCTATCGTACTAGTAGGCACAGTATTGCTTTATAGTCCCCTGTCGTTTGATTCCTACTGATGTGTGTTCTTTCGTGTACTTTGTTTATCTTATTTACATGTGTTAGTTATTGCTTCTTCTTTTTTCAGAATGTTTTATCATGACTTACCCGCTTTTGTTACCATCATTGTCATACTGCTTTAAATTTCTTGTCTGAGTCTGACCGTTTCTCTTGTTTTGCTTGTGTTTATGTTGTGTCTTGAGCCGAGAGTCTTTCGAAAATAGTCGTTCTACCTACCAAGGTAAAGGTAAGATCTGTGTACACTCTACCCTCCCCAGACCCCACGTTGTGAGATTTCACTGGGTATGTTGTTGATTTCAATCAATTAGCTTATCGTATTAGTTTGTTTATTTAATCCTGAGCTTAATTCTTTGGTTGTTTGATCACCAATCGAATACTATCTACGAATCTTAGCTTGAACTTGACAGAGGAATTCTAGGATAGCGATAGGGGAACAGATTTGCGTCTAGGATAGAGGTATACCTAGTTCGCCCTACTTGGTTGATATACAGGAAATATAAATGCATTTGTGTTAAGGTTCATGACCATAAAGATATCGGCGTGAAAGTAATACGAATAAGCGGCTAGAGGACTCGAGAGATTCGTAATCGTAATATCAACCCTCTCAATCAGTAAATTGAATAAATTAAGAAGTTGAATCAATTGAAAAATACAACATAATTGTTAGATATCACATAGCCCTAGACCGATTTCATATCATTGATAATATAAAAAGCCGTTCCTTCTTTGTCGAAGTTCATTATTTGCTTTCATTTTATTTTAATTAGTTTAGAATTACAACCTACGGATTTCCTCTCTTGTATAAATAATTCGGATCGTTTAATCTAGCTAACGGTTAATCATAAGTCCATGTGGATTCGACATCCGATTTTTTTAAATTACTATATTACTTGTACGATCGCGTACGCTTGCGTGTGCGTTTGGGAACAACAGGAGTACTAAAGTTTGATGAGATATAAGAAAAAGGAAATGAAGGAGCACGGAAATACACGTGTCAGAAAAAATGCAGAAGTTACGATTAAACCTACCGCAATAAGCTTTCCAGCATTCTCAGGTCTCTTCCCAACCTGAATGGCAGCAAGAGCAGCTGCTCCGGAAGAAATCCCGACCTGATTATCAAAAGCAGAAAAAGATCATTCACGTATTTCAAGATGACAGTATACAGTAAAAATAGGTAGCAAACACAATTTGGAATAAACGTCATACATATGAAGTGAACCCTAACATGTTCCGATTAGCAAATCATTCAGCATGGCTCATAGATAGATGTATATATACATTAAAATAGGAGCATGATAACTTTCAATTCGACTACTTGTAAGGTTTCTATAATGCATCCACAATCTGTAACAAGGATAAAAAGGATATTTGAAGTTTATGTTCGTTTAAAACTGTGTCTCAAAAATCAGCTGATATGAAGATTGGTGAAAAGCACTAACCAACAACCCTTCTTGTAGCGCTAATTGCTTTGCAATTTCAACAGCTTCGTCACTCGATATCTGAAAATTCAAGCAAAGGAGTAAATACACTGGAAAATGACATAAATTATTGTTTTTTCCTAATGAGTACTGGAAGATAACGCACATATCACAACCTTGTCAAAGTCCAAAGGAGTAAAAAATGCATCTGTATCAAATATTCAAAGGCCAAGGAAAAGCCAGTGCTTTTTCATTCTTCTTTTTTTCTTTTTTGGTGGCGCCTGGGTTTTATGACAAGCATAATATAGAATTTTTTTTGGTGAACATCTTTACAGGACATCCAGATTAAAACTCTACACCTAATTGGATACATAAGTAATTCACCTGTAACTAAGGAAGCAGAACTTACAAGAAAGAATTCTATATTAGATATCAAAATTGCATAGGCTTGTACACTATTATATAGCTAGCAATCAGGATAACTTGTTCCCTAACAGAATTTAACAAGAAAAAATTAATGCAGATACATTTATTTGAAAAGAAAAGTGGGGTATATGATAGCCTCTACTATTTTGATAAGAGATTAAACTAGTGATAAGATATGTTCTAGCGGAGTAGCAAATTGAACTTCGATGCTAAGCAAAGTATCATGATAACCTAAGGGAAATGGGAAATAGGGGTTGGTAGGGAAGGCATGCTTAATAAATTGAGCAACACAACATACTCAGTGTAATCCCACAAGTGGGGTCTAGGGAGGGTAGGATGTACGCAGACCTTACCCCTATCTTTGTAGGGTAGAGGTTTCCGATAGACCCTCGACTCAAAAGAAGTGTAATCAAAGAAGGATAGACAGGAAAATAACGACAACAAAATAGTAAGATAAACAAAGCAAATGAGGTAATAGGTAGTGGTGAATATTGAAGAATAAGGTGTTTGAGCGCGAATCCAAAAACAAAAAAATATTGCCCCCCTAGAAGCTAGAAGAAAAGGTGTACATTTAGTAAAAGGTAAAACTACTTTGAAATGGTAAATTGGTGCACCACAACAGAAATATGGGTTCACGTTCAATTACAGGTACACCAACTTTGAGATGGCAAAAGTTCTTAGTCATGTATATCATTTAAATGACTATGTATGAGACATGAAATCTTTTATAGTTTATAATTTTCACAAGTTTAAAGAAGATGAAAAATGTTTTTAATGAGATAGATAAGAATGTGACCTCTATCACTTCATCCATGACATCTTGATCCAAGTTTCCTGGAATAAAACCTGCTCCAATCCCTTGAATTTTGTGAGGGCCTGCATTTTTACAATGCAGCAAGTAGAACAAGACACGATTTAACTTCAAAAGAGAAAAGTCAGATCAATATCTGAATGTCGTCTTACCAGGCTTTCCCCCTGATAGTACGTTACTTTCTGTGGGCTCCACTCCAATAATCTGATAAATGCAACAAAGAGCAACAGAAAAGTGTATTTTTCACATCTTAGAAGTCAATGAACTGACATAAGCATGAACTTCAGAGCTACACTTATAAAATGGTACTTTTTTTTTCAAGCAACATTAATACCTTAATGTTTGGATTTTGCTCTTTAAGGAATCGGCCTGTTCCTGAAATGGTTCCGCCAGTTCCAATGCCTGCAACAAGTATGTCTACCTTGCCTTTTGTGTCTTCCCAGATCTCTGGACCCGTTGTTTCATAGTGTATCTGCACCATACAAGCAAATAAAAGTCCTAATGTGCAAACTCAAGAATACTGTCCATTTCGCGGAAAAAGACGGGGGCGGGGGGAGGGGATGAGGTATTATGTATCCGCACTAATTCCTGCTCACATTCTCTTGTCATGTAATTACCCAAGCAAGATTATTTGCAAGTTCAATATGGAAAAGAAAGGAGCATGTCCGCTGAAGCTGTGTTGCTACTAGGCCGGGAGATTAAGAGATTTTGAATAATGATGAGTTGCTTACAATTTCCTTTTTCCCTGTTTTGCATTAAAACTACATAATTACCTGTGACATATATCAAGGGACTTAAAGATGGATATGGCGCTAACCAACCACTTCATGTAGTAGGTTAGAAAAACCTATATATATAATTAAAATGCTTAAGTTCAAAGCATAGTTACAAATCCCCTCTGACACTCATTTAGAGTTCTTTTAGTCGTTACTCACTCTAACAGTTAGATTAAATATACAATTTGGGATTGGCAGCATGGAGAATTATTAATCACCACAATCGCAATTAGAGCTTTAAATTGATTAGGGCAAATTGTAGAAGCCATTTAGTTACGGTTAATAAGCATTCACTTATGGGGTATCATAAATTGCCACAATAAAAATAAAGAGTGGAGTGTTCGCAGAAGAACCTTGGGGTTGGCGGGATTGTCAAATTGTTGAAGGATATAAGCATCTGGTGTGTTACTCAATATTTCTTCAGCCTTTGAAACAGCTCCTTTCATCCCTTTGGCTGGGTCAGTTAAAACAAGTTCAGCGCCAAAAGCTTTCAAAATAACCCTTCTTTCAAGACTCATTGACGCAGGCATCGTTAAGATGAGCTTATATCCTCTGGAAGCAGCAATGAAGGCAAGCCCAATGCCTGTGTTTCCACTCGTAGGCTCAACTAGAACAGTCTAAGACAAGTAGAACAACAATAAGAAATAACGCTAAGAAGTGGGGCAAAGCTGTGACAAGCACCACCATGATGCTCACTGTAATAGCTTCAACCTTTCACCTCTTCAGATTTAAGATGAACAATCAAAAAGTAATTCAAATAAATAATTAATTTGCACAAGGAGCATATGAGCTATGATACCCTACAGTTAATTATATGGATTATCCTAGTATGCAGTTATGAGCTATGCATTACCCTACTAAAAAGTAAAATAAACCAGGAAGAAGGAAATATGACAATTCAGCAGACAAGCAAACACACAGAGCCTCTAGAATGTGGAAAGAACTTCCAAATTCATCATTAAAGCCACAAACCTTTAGTGGGAATCAAGGCCATATGCTCAAAACCCGTACCTAAGTGGTCCCAGTAAGGTCACCATTTTCGAAACCAAACCTAATGGCCTACCACCAGACTTGTTAGAACCATAAACAGCCATCTTGGAAGACCAAGATTGATGAATGCAATTTGACTATACTAAAAGGTCAGTAAAAACATAAGACTAAGCAATAAGATGACAAAACCAGAACCAAAAAGAACTAGCTTCCATCTGTCCTCTTACCAAAACCCTTTTGGTCCTCAAAAAGAAGGGATCTGGTCAATCAGAAGAAAATGACATTCAGTCACACTGATATCGGATACAAGATGACATAGGTGATATTCTTATGGTTACATGTCACAATAACACAAGAGGCTGAGCATATAATAAATTCATAATAGACTTTAACCCAACAGTACATTCACAATATGTTAAATGAAGAAATTTCTAAACATTTGAATTGCATATATCAAGTCTGTACCAAGAGAGACAAGTAGCTGATCGGCCAACTTACCTTCCCCTGAGATATAAGTCCCTTCTCCTCCGCATCCTTTATCATACTGAACCCTATCCTGAAATGCAACAGAAATATCAATCAATCAAAAAACTATGTCTCAATCTCAGATTAGTTGGGTTGGCTATATGATTCCTCTTATCGTAATTAGACTGTTTTTACGTTGGCAAGAACCAAATGCAACCCTCATTTATCCATTCTTGAATGAAAAGATAAGTATACAGAAGGAGGTTTATTTACTAAAAAGAAAAAGAAAAACCAATTAAAAGAATTTTTCAGTTTAAAATTCTAGGTTGAAGGAAATTCAGATATTGTGATACAAACAAAAAGCTCTCTCACCTGTCCTTAACACTGCAACATGGCTCCATAATCTCAAGTTTAGCAGCAATATTTGCAACACAACCCTTAGATATGGTGTTAAGGTAAACCATTGGTGTGTTCCCAATAAGCTGTCAAATGAAATAACAAAATTAGCATAACAACATGAAGAAACAAATTGAATAGAGAGGGGAAAGCAATATCAACAAGAACTATATGAATCTCTCCTGCTAATATAGTCTTTCATACAGTTCAGTTGGAAATATTGCATAGGTCTAAATTTAAGTATACCCATATAAGCCTAACTTTTCTCAAATATCCATGTCACAAAGATGGAAACTAGCAATGGAACGTAGGAAATAATGCAACAGCAACATCAAAAGGCCCGTGAATACAGGAAGTAAGCTATCCACCAGAAAGCAAATTTTATAGGCAAACCAGTCTGGAGCAATATAACTGAAAGAAACATAGAGAAATGCCAATTGAAAAGCCAGACATTTAATAAAGTAGTTTCACTGACCCTCTCGGAAAAAGAGGAAAAGGCTGAAAACTTGAAAATTGTAAAGCCATTTTGGCATATCATATTTAAAAAGAACTTGACAAAAATAAGAGTTTACACTTGGCGTGTTACACATATGACTCCGGGAAAATGTCTTCCTTATCATTTTTCAACTTTTGAATTGAATTGTGGATAGGGTAAATACTTATCTGCACCGGGTGTTTACACCTAATAAATCTTAAGAATCAACAAATCAAAGTTAAAATGCATATCACTTAACCATAGTTAAGTGTTTAAAAATGTATATGCAAGACATGTCTTATATTTACTTGCTTCATGCAGACACTGGGTGCGGGTAAGTTTATATCGAAAGGAAAGACCAAAAAAATTGAATTGTGGATATGTTTTCCAAAAGGAAAAAATAACTTCAATCACTTACAGGCAGAAGTAATTTTCCTTTAACAAATATTTCAAGTCTTACTCGGTTACTCCTTATTACTTGATTCATTCAACACATCATTGTTATCCTAATAACCTTTAATATAAAAAATTCCAAACATTATCACTATACATTGTGCTACTCCCTGTTTCCATACTAACTTCAGTACCCGACAAAACACTCCATAATAATGCTAAAAAGGATTTTCCATGGAAAACATCTTCCTCTGTACCAAAACGCAGCACTTTAGGGTGTATTTGGTATGGAGGAAAACAGTTTTCCAATTTCTCATGTTTGGTTGATCAAAATATTTCTCCCACCCCCGTAGTGTTTTGCTAAATTACATATAAATAAGGGACAATATGTTTTTGCTTCGATACAAAACACTAGAAAATAATGAGGACATGACCCTAGATAGGAGGGTGTGGAGGTCGAGTATCCGGGTAGAGGGCTAGTAGGTTCCCGCAAGAATTTCTTTTCCCACGTTGTGGGATTTTACTGGGTATGTTGTTGTTGTTGTCTTTAGCTATCTCTATTTTGTTATTACTGCCTATTATTATTGTTGTCTTTGCATCTTATCTTGAGCCTAGGGTCTATCGAAAACAGCGACCTGACCTTCACAAGACAGGGGTAAGGTATGTTATTGTTGTTGCATCAAACACTAAGTAAGAACTTTCTCCAAAAAAACATTTTCTTTCGTACCAAACACACCCTTAGAGTAAAAAAGACTCTTTATGAGAAATTAACTCAAGACAAACAAATACGAAATCCAATTAATGTATCCCCAACAGAATCAATTCATCAAACACCTTTCAGACAAAAGAATTACAAAATTCAAGGATATGAAAGCGACCTAGACAAGGATTCAGTGATAAACTCACCTGTGTAACATCTTCAGCGATGTTAAGGCCTTCAATTTCCGTGGGTGATTTCGTTTGAACAGACACTGCTTTGCAAACAACACAAGGGAAAGCTGCAATTTTTCTGTTGGTGTTAAACTTGGAAAAACACAGTGACTTATGAGACCTTAAAGGGCAAATTCGGAAGAGATTATTAGCTTCAGACTTGGTGTTGTTGTTGTGGAGACAAGTGAAGGGATTGTTGATGAAGGATGCCATTGCTATTTTGCTAAAGCTATCTCTATCTTCCCTCTTTCTCAGGCTACATACAATGAGATAAATAGCACAAATGTTAGTAAAATAATGTCCAACGTTGTTGCTATATTTATCTCTAATAATCGTTTTTGGAATTTTCCTCCAAATATATATTTTCTCCATCTCATATTACTTGTCTACTTTCACCTAAAATGGTATATTCTTACTATCTTATTCTTATCTCTCTCCAATAAATATATTCTAATCAATATTAATTATTATCAAAAACTTTAATATTGAGGGTAAGATAGAAAAAATTTAATTCTATCGTGAATTTATAAATTAATCAATAATTTGAATTAGATATTTTTAATAATATGGACATGTAAAATGAGATGGAGTGAGTAGTATGTTGTGCACATAAATATTTTTCCTCCTATTAATAGTAGAATAGATTACTAAATACTCTCTCATTTCACTTTTATTTATTCACTATATTAAAAATAAATATTCATTTTACTTATTCAGTTTAAAGATTTACTTATCCAATATATTAAAAATATATATTCACTTTTACTTGTTCAGTTTAGAAAATTACGAGATAATTTACCACTTAATTCCTAATTTACCCTTATTGTTAATTATAATCATTTTCTAAAATAGTAAATTTATTTATATTTGAAAGGTAATATAATAAATTCATCATTTTATTAGTAATTATTTTTTTACGGAGTGTGTTAGGTCAAACATGAATGGACGGATGGAGTACTTAATTGTCTTTCAAATACTTATACTTAACCCCTCGCTAGGTTTATTGTTACATTTATATTGGACTGGTATAATATTAGATTTTAATTATTTTATTTTTTTATGTACGTATATTTCAACTAAATCATATTATAAAAGTGTTCAGAATAATTTTATATTGTAAAATTAATTGCTTTTTTCCCTTCTTTTTTTCCTTTATTTTTTCTTATAATTGAGTACAAGATTAATTGCTTTTTATATTTTGTAATTGAGTAGAGGATTAGTTTCTTTTAAATTTTTATAAAGGCCTTTGACAAAAATTACAGTAGAACTTTCAATGTCATTTTATAGTTTAATTTTAGTATTTTAAAAAATTCAACTAATCATGTCCAAACACTTACCTAAATTGCAGGAGTTCTGAATTGTATGATCTGGTTACTTTTAAATTATTGTTTCCTTCTATTAATAGTAGAATATAGTTATTAAATATTCTTTCAGTCCATTTTTATTTATCCACTATATTAAAAATAGATATTCACTTTTATTAATCTCGTTTAAAATTTTACTTATTTACTATGTAAAAATAGATATCTATTTTTACTTATTCGGTTTAGAAAATCAAGAAATAATTTATCACTTAGTTCCCATTTTATTTTTATTATTGCAAAATTTATTATTTGAGATTTTTTATTTCACAGAGAAAATATTTCTCCTTAGTCACTAACTTTCTACTACTCTTCTTCTTCTACGTTTCTACTGCTACATCGAGAGAGAAAGTTTGGGTTGGTTTTTTTTGCTTGCTTAGTAACGCCGGAGCTCTGAGCTTCGGTGAACAACTTTTTTTTCTTCTGTTTTTGCAGGTACCACCAAATCTGTCACGATATACATCCGGGTTCTATCTCTCCGTTCTCCCCGCCTAGCATCCGGGTACAAAAGTTTCGGCAGGAAACAGTTATTTTAGGCAGTGAACATTGTGTTCCGGCGTGTGAACAGTGATTTTCGGCGTGTAAACAGGTTCTATCAGCCTAGAGTTGGTACCTCCAGTTGCCCGTACTCAATATTTATCCTTATCCTTGTAGTTAAATTCTTGAGTGTTGCGTTTTATTGAATCTTGACTTTACATTCTTGCCTTTATTCTTTATTCTTCTTGTCCTTTGCTTTATCATTTTGGTCTGTAGTAGTCTGACTTACCTCTAGATTCTTGTGAACTTGTGCTATAGTATTGGTTCTCATGTGTGTTAACGTTAACTTTTGACTAGTATTTTTTGCTCTAGTGGCTTTGGTGAATGATGGTAGACTAGGGTCATGTTCTCGGTCGGGGACGAGGGCGAGGGTTAGGGGGTTAAGTGGGGTAAGGGAGATGCTAGGCTGAGAATAGGGTCTTGGAACATTGGGACTTTAACGAGGAAGTCCATAGCGTTATTTAAGATTTTTAAGAAGATGAGGATTAATATAGCATGTGTCCAGGAGACCAAATGGGTAGGACCTAAGGTTAAGGATATAGACGGGTATAAGTTATAGTTCTCGGGTAGGTCGAAGTATGGGAATGAGGTAGGCATTTTGGTAGACAATGAGCTATATGATTAGGTGGTAGAGGTTAGGAGGGTCAATGACAGGATGATGTCGATTAAGTTGGTAGTTGGAGGGTTCATTATGAACATTATTAGTGCATATACGCCGCAGGCGGGCTTGAACGGGGAGGAGAAGAGTCGTTTCTGGAAAGATTTGGACGAAGTAGTAGTAGGTGGTATACCACCCACTAAGAAGTTATTTGTAGAAGGAGATTTCAATGGACATATCGGGGAACTGTCGGGAGGTTATGACGACGTGCATGAAGGTTTTGGCTTCAGGGACAGGAACGGGGGAGGCGTCTCACTTTTGGAGTTTGCTAGAGCTTTTAGAATGGTGATAGCCAATTCGAGGTTCCTGAAGAAGGAGGAGCATTTGGTGACTTTCTGTAGTTTAGAGGCTAAGACTCATATAGACTTTTTGCTTCCTAGGAAGGTTGACAACAGTCTTTGTAAACACTGTAAGGTTATTCCGAGAGAGTATCTTACAACCCGACATAAGCTTTTGGTGATGGATTTGGAAATCAAGATGTAGAAGAAGAAGAGGGTTGTGGATGACATGTTAAGAATCAAATGGGGGTGTTTGACCATGGCTAGTACAAATGAGATGGGAGAGAGGTTGATGGCCAAGGGGGCTTGGGAGAGTAGTGGGGATGCGACAGATATGTGGGATAGGAATACCAGTTGCATTCGAGAGGTTGCTAGAGAAGTGCTAGGGGTCTCGCGGGGTAATTATGGTGGACATCGAGGGGACTGGTAGTGGAATGGTAAAGTTCAAAAGAATTTGGAAGCCAATAAACAATGCGAAATTGTTAGAAAGCAATGATGAGGTGGAAAAGTTGGCGAATAGGGAATTGTATAAGATGGCGAGGAAGGAGGCAAAGCTAGCGATCACTGCGGCGAAAATGGCAGCATTTGAATGTCTATATATGGAATTAGAGGAAAAAGACGGGGATAAAAAGTTGTACAGACTAGCTAAGTCGAGGGAGAGAAGGGCACAGGACTTGGATCGCGTGAGGTGCATCAAGGACGAGGACGATAAAGTACTGGTGGAGGATGCACATATTAGGCGGAGGTGGAAGTCTTAAATCCATAAACTCTTGAACGAAAAAGAAGATAGAGACATTGTGCTGGGAGATCTGGATCAATCTGGTAGGTACCGGGATTTGGGGTATTATGGAAACATTAAGGTTGAGGAGGTTCAGGGTGCTATTCACAGGATGCGTTGGGGGCGAGCGACCGGGCATGATGAGATCCCAATTGAATTTTGGAACAGCGCAGGTAGGGCAGGTTTGGAGTGGCTGACGAAGTTGTTTAACGTCATTTTTAAGACGGCGAGAATGCCCGAAGAATGGAGGTGGAGTACAATGACTCCATTGTATAAGAAAAAGGTGATATCCAGTGTTGCAACAACTATAGGGGTATCAAGCTACTAAGCCACACAATGAAAGTTTGGGAAAGAGTCGTGGAGATGAGGGTGAGAAGAGGCGTTTCTATCTTCGAGAAGCAGTTTGGATTCATGCCGGGGCGTTCGACTACAGAATCCATTCATCTTATTAGGAGGTTGGTGGAGCAGTATAGGGAGAGGAAGAGAGACTTACATATGGTTTTCATCGACCTCGAGAAGACATACGACAAAGTCCCTAGGAAGGTTATATGGAGATGTTTGAAGGTTAGAGGTGTACATGTGACGTATACTAGGACAATCAAGGATATGTATGATGGAGCCAAGACCAGGGTATGGACAGTAGAAGGAGACTCGGAGCACTTTCCAATGATGATGGGGCTGCACCAGGGATCAACTCTTAGCCCATTCCTATTTGACTTGGTGATGGATAGACTGACACGACAAATCCAAGGGGAGGTGCCATAGTGTATGTCATTCGCAGACGACATAGTCCTGATTGATGAGACTCGTAGCGGAGTGAACGCTAAGCTGGAGGTTTGGAGACACACTCTGGAGTCAAAAGGATTCAGGATGAGTAGGACCAAGACAGAATACTTGGAGTGCAAGTTCAGTGACGGGAGCGACCTTGAGACAGACGTGGATGTGAGTCTCGGTACTCAGGTCATTCCAAAAAAAGGAAGCTTCAAGTACCTCGAGTCAATTATCCAATGGAATGGAGAGATTGATAACGATGTCACACATCGTATTGGGGAAGGGTGGATGAAATGGAGTCTCGCATCTGGAGTCTTATGCTATAAAAAGGTGCCGCCAAAACTTAAGGCAAGTTCTATAGGGTGGTGGTTAGACCGACTATGTTGTATGGGGCAGAGTGCTGGCCGGTCAAGACTTCGCACACCCAAAAGATGAAAGTTGTGGAGATGAGAATGCTAAGATAGATGTGTGGGCATACAAGAAATGATAGAATTTGAAATGATGATATCCGGAACAGAGTGGGAGTGGCCTCGGTGGAGGATAAGATGCGGGAAGTGAGGTTGAGATGGTTCGGGCATGTGCAAAGGAGAGACACAAATGCCCCAGTGCGGAGGTGTGAGAGGTTGGCTATGGACGGGTACAAGAGGGGTAGAGGTAGGCCGAAGAAGTATTGTGGAGAGGTGATTAGACGGGATATGGCGCAGGTGCAACTCACTGAAGACATGACCTTAGATAGGGGGTTATTGAGGACACGGATTAGGGTAGTAGGTAGTCCAGCGTAGTCCTACCTATGCTTACTAACTGGTAGTTGTAGTGTTATTATTGTAGGCGTGTTTAGCCTATCATACTAGTAGGCACATTATTGCTTTATAGTCACATATCGTTTGATTTATGCTGCTATGTGTATTTTGTTTGATTGTCTTATTTACATGTATTTACTTGCATTAGTTATTGCTTCTTTTTTAGAAATCGCTATCATGACTTAGTCGCTTTGTTTGTCTTACTTTGTTTGTGTTTGTTCTTTGTCTTGAGACGATGGTCTCTAGGAAACTGCCGCTCTACCTACCAAAGTAGAGGTAAGGTCTGTGTATATTATACCCTCCCCAGACTCCACGTTGTGGGATTTCACTGGATATGTTGTTATTGTTGTTGTTGTATTAAATATAATGCATTTCCTAAAACATTGAATTTATTCGAAGGGTAATATTAGTGTGCTAAATCAAACATGAACGAGTGAAAATCTGCAGAGGGAGAACTCAATTATGATTATACTCCTGGGTATTGCAAATTCTAGTACTTAACCCCTCACTAAGGTTAATTGTTAAATTTATATTGGCATTGTATAATATTAGATTTTAATTATTTTTTATTTTTTAAGTATATATATTTCAACTGAATCATATTATAAAAGTGTTTAGAATAATTTTTATTGTAAAACTTTAAGTTGGTCTAGCTATGAAACGTATTTCTTATTATTTTTTTGTGTGGAGAATTTGAAATAAAGACTAATGCTTCCCTTTTTACTTATTTTTTCTTATAATTACAACAATAATAACATATTCAGTGTAATTTCACAAAGTGTGGTTTAGGGAGAGTAGAGTGTATGCAGACATTACATCTACCGTAGCAGGCTAGATAACACAGAAGTAACATCAGAATAGCAACAACATACCCAGGGAAAATCCCACAATATGGGGTCTATGGAGGGTAGAATGTACACAGACCTTACCTCTACCTTGGTAGGTAGAGCGGCTATTTCCGAGAGACCCTCGGCTCAAGACAAAGCCCAAGCCCAAGCAAAGTAAGACTCACAAAGTGTGTAAGTCATGACAACGCATTCTGAAAAAGAAAGAAGCAAAAAGAGGCAATAGCTAATGCAAGTAAATAAGACAAATAAAATACACATAGTAGCATAAATCAAATGACAATGGACTATAAGGCAATATGATAGGCTAAGCGAGCCTAGAATAATAATACTACAACTACCAGTTTGTAAGCGTAGGTAGGACTACGCTGGACTACCTATTATCCTTCTACTCTAATACTTGTCCTCCATAACCCTCTATCTAAGGTCATGTCCTCAGTGAATTGCACCTGCGTCATATCCCGTCTAATCACCTCTCTTCAATATTTCCTCGGCCTACCTCTACCCCTCCTATACCCGTCCATAGCCAACCTTTCACACCTCCGCATTAGGGCATTTATGTCTCTCCTCTGCACATGTCCGAACCATCTTAACTTAGCTTTTCGCATATTATCCTCCACTGAGGCCACTCCCACTCTGTCCTTGATATCATAATTTCTAATTTTATCCCTCCTTGTATGCCCATACATCCATATTAGCATCCTCAACTTTCATCTTTTGGATGTGCGAAGTCTTGACTGGCCAACACTCCGCCCTATACAACATAGTCGGTCTAACCACCACCCTATAGAACTTGCCTTTAAGTTTTGGTGGCATCTTTTTATCGCACAATACTCTAGATGCGAGCCTCCATTTTATCCACCCTGACCCAATACGATATGTGACATCGTCATCAATCTTTCCATTCCCTTGGATAATAGACCCGAGGTACTTGAAGCTCCCTTTCTTCGGAATGACCTGGGTACCAAGCCTCACCTCCACGCCTGTCTCAAGGTCGCTCCCGTCATTGAACTTGCACTCCAAGCATTCTGTCTTGGTCCTACTCAGCCTGAACCCTTTAGACTCTGGAGTCCGTCTTCAAACCTCCAGCTTAGCGTTCACTCCGCTGCGGGTCTCATCAATCAGGACTATGTTGTCTGCGAATAACATACACCATGGCACCTCTCCTTGGATTTTTCGCGTTAGTCCATCCATCACCAAGGCAAATAGGAATGGGCTAAGAGTTGATCCCTGGTGCAGCCCCATCATCACTGGGAAGTGCTCCGAGTCTTCTCCTACTTTCAGAATAACAAGAAAATTAAAGCAGAAAGAACAACAAGTAGCAATAGAAAACTAAGAATAAGAGAAATGCTAATGCTAAAACAAAATACAAGAAAATGATGAAAATAATATTGGGCCAGCCAGAAAAGAACGTACTACTAATCCTACTACTGGTCTTTTACCCTAATTCTCAACCTCCACACTTTCCTATATAGGGACATGTCCTCGATAAGCTGAAGAGTAGTCATACCTTGTCTGATCACCTCTCCCAATTTTTTCAGTCCGGAGTAGAAGATTATTGCTTTTTATATTCTGAAATTGAGTAGAGGATTATTTCTTTTAAATTCTTATTAAAAAAATTGGACAAAATTTACAGTAGAACTTACAATATCATTTTATAATTTAATTTTAATATTTTTTTTAAATCAACTAAATCATGTCCAAACACTTACCTAAATTGTAGGAGTTCTGAATTGTATGATGTGGCTACTTTTAAATTGTATTATTGTTGTTATTATTATTATTATTATTATTATTATTATTATTATATTTTTTGTTATTTTGAACAATTTATTTAATCTCAATGAAGGCAATTGTAAGCTTCTGGTGCTCAATAGAATCATATAGAAATTTAAAATATCAGTGTAAGCCAGTACAAATTATTGTCGTAAGATACTTTTTTCTAGTGATTTTCTATGACCAATTATAAGTTGAATATGAAAAGACATATATTGACCCTTAAAATATATCCGAAATCTCGATATTATACTCAAATTATTAAGATGATCTATTGCACCCATGACAATTTAAAAAGTGAATTTAATTTCACCATATCATACATATAACCAATCACATGATGGGAGGGGTTTTACGCTCACGCCACATCATTGTCACGTCGAATATTATGTCAGATTTTATTAAAAATATTCATGTCACCCGAATGCTTCTTTCTTCATCTCTTTCTCGTTTTTTTACTCAGAAATTGCCCAAAATCATCTCAAATCTTCACCAATCAGTCCTAAAAATTGATATACAAACTCCACGGAATGTATCCAATCTATTGCAACAATTCCACTCGAATACAAATCTCATTTGCGGAAATCCATTTTTTGGTACCAAGCTTTGAAGCGTCTTTTAGTGGGTTTCCAATGGAAATTAGTTCAAACTTTCAAACCTCAACCATGAAAACAATACTTTCTACATGAAATGGATCCCAAAACAACGGCAACTCGAGTAAGATTTCATTCCAAAATCAGCACTTCGAATTTCATTTATTTCAATTTCAATTTCATTTATTTTTTAATTTCATTCAAGTTCTTATTGATCTTAGTGTTGAAAATGGTCTCCAACAACAACAACATACCCAGTGATATCAAGATTGTCAAGGATGTAATAGGTCATCTTAATAGTTTAAGTGTTATATCGAGATTTCAGGTATACTTTAAAGGTCAATCTATCCTTTTACCAAAATTATTCTACGAATATCTTTTATGTTTTAATCACTAATATTACTATTATTTTTTTTTATCAATTTTATACAACTAGAATAATGTTTAGCCTAATATTTATAATGAATCATACAACTAATCTCTTTTTTTTAAACATAACATAGAGAATAATGTTGTACCAAAGATAAATTCGAATCAAATGCCAGCCTGTATCTTCTCTTGGCCGTAAATGACCTATCACACCCCAAAAGGGCATAAAACAAATTGAAGGTGACCATGTAACGAGTTGGTCCACAAATCATTGAAGAAATATCCTATTGTTTGAATGGTTGTTTGTTTCTTAGTAAAATATAACATCAATTTTCTTCCCCTAAACATGTACGTACTTAAATAAAACTTATTATTGAGTCATTGATTAGCTCAAGATTAGCACAATCAACGACAACTCATGCTACTACAGTCAAATCTCTCTATAATTGTCATTCGTTATAACATCATTTCATTATAGCGGTCTGATGTTCTTTGAAACCGATTTTTCATATTATATTTTTTACTTCTCTATAATAGCATCCTACTTATAATAACAGTGACTGTCATTATAGCGGTACACTCTTTGTAAAATTACCTCTCTATAACAATCATAATCAAATATTGTGTAATAATATTTTATAAGAAATATAATATGTATAAAATTAAAATATCAAAATATTTATGTTAAGCTCTTAGACAGCCTTCAAGGGAAGCTATTAAATTACCTTTTGCTGTTAGTTTGGACAAAATTCTTCGTCAATTCAAACATTATATTATCACTAAGAGACTGGAATTTACGAAATAACCTACAATTATTGAATTCTTACATCAAACTTGAGATATTTAGATTCTCAATTAATTTTAAATGCACATGTTCCTTAGATTTTAAATCTCCATCGGTATGGTACAACTAGCTAGTTATGAAATTTTTAATAATTTATTAGTCTTTTTAATATTTAATTAATGACATATGAAAATCAATTGAGGTAATTAACAAGTATATTATTTTCGTTTATAACATAAAAAATATAGAAAAATAATTATTTGTGTACTTTTATTTATAACAACTAAATAAGGTCTAAATATCAAATAATAGTATACATATATAGCTGTCATGAAATTTTCGGACAAATGCTGCCATTATATTGAGATTTGACTTTAGATATTTCTGCAAGTTACCTCAATTTGTAGTTGGTATAAAACCCTGCACATGAGACCTCGAGGATACAACGCAAAATAAGTACAACTAGGAAGTAGGAAAGAAGCCCGACTTCTGGTCGAGCTATGATCGGCATCAGGTATTTTAACTTAACTGAGATACCATCTTAATTATTCTACCCTTGAGATGTTTTATATTCTATGCAACTTTATGCAATCTTTAAAAATAAATAAATCATTGAAAAGTTAACTTTAACTTTCATAATCTTAAACCTCATAATGAAATAATGTTACTTTTACATTTCATACAAGTACTCATAAAAAAATCCATAACCCACCTGTATATATGAAGCCTTTATAACATAAAAAGAAACGGAAGGCACGAGACAATAAGATTTCCCGCTATTTCAAAAAAGTAAACGAAATACTAAATAGGAATGAATGTGCCCAATTGATACGATATCGAAAAGCTCAATGTTGATAATGACCCGAGTAGGAGCTCATCCTCACCACCATCTAGTGTCAACTTTCAATTTCATGAAGATGATGCAACCTCTTGATCATTCAAGGAGATAAAGTGTACATCTTCAAGCTATACACTCCTTGATCATGAAGATGGAGCTCTTGAAGATGACGGAAGGTCAACGTGTGACGACCTTTAAGATATGGGAGATAGCTTGGATGGAAGAATTCAATGAAGACTGCTACATTTGAAGAAGAGCCTTTCCTTGATAATGGCTAGATTTTAAATGTAGCTCGTAGTTAAATGGAAAATGTGGTTAGACATGTAAAGGCAAAACTATATATACTTGTCTTAGCCTATTTCATTAGTTAGATTTTGATTGATGAAAAAACTCATTTGAGAGTAGTTCTCCTTCTATGGAGTTAGGTTAAGTTAGGATTAGCTAGTGTTAGGTAGTGGGAGGATTCCCTTAACTCTTTACCTTGATCATCTCTTGGATAATCTAGGATTAGATTTTCATGTATGAGTTCAAGTTACCTTCCCCTTAGATTGAATTCATCTTTTGGATTGTTGATTAGTCATCATTTTTAGTTGAATTAATCCATTCTTTCTTCTATTCTCATCTCCTATTTTTTCTATCTCATCTATCGATTTCTCCTATCTTAATTTCCACGTATTTGTTATTATTTTCATAATTTCCTAGTTAGGATCGTATATGTTTACCCCAAAAAAGATACAGTTGAATTTGTTAGTGGTTTTAAGGATACATGGACTTATTTGATGTAAAGATAATGAACAATGAATTACAAGTAAATAATATAAAAGACAAAGGTTAGAATCAACCTTGATCCTTCTTGAACTCAGATGAATCCTCTGAGCAAGATTGGTCCGAGCTGACAGTGAACCTTAGCAAAATAGCTCCAGTTACATACTAAGAATGAGAGCAAATGAAATGATTTTATGTAAGATTAAGCGTAAAGTACAAGTTGTAAGAATTGAATCTCCTTCCAACATGAAGATTAAGCTCATTTTATATCTATGAAATAAAGGCATTGAAGCTTGAGATTCCCTATAGAATTAAATGTCATTAATGTTAATAATGGCCTTTTAATGACTAAAGAGTAAAGACTGGCGCAAGTCTATCCATCTATACCAAACTCTCATCCCAATTTTGCCACGTGTCACACCGAATTTCATCATAAACAAATACTCCCCACACTTCTCGGATCAAAGTTCACCGTAGTGACGGGAAGTGGAAATGATGTTTTCGATGTCTTCTCTTGGAAGTTTCTTTTCAAATTACTCCGAAAAGATGGGAAAATGAAATATTTTCTCTTCTCCAAACTCTGACTCATGTCCCATCTTTTTGAAAATCCAAACACGTGTCACTCTATAATTGAACTACCCCGTCGGTTCATCTACCGAAGTGTCTTTATAATGATGACTTTGTGTACAATAAAATTCTCCTCTTCTCTACTTCAACTTTCTGCAAAAATCTCATTCCCAAATTTCTTTCTCTCATGCTCAATCTTCCAAGCAAATCTCCATCCTTGCTTTTCCATCTCCCGTTTACCGGAATCGCCGGAAAACTCACTTGACTTCATCATCATGGACAAATCTTCCACCCGTTCTTCTTTGAGGAACTCATCACCATCACATTCTTCCCGCTGGCAACCATTGACGCTGCTGGTGCCGACGATTCTTCTGAGACTCAGGCTCCCTCTGAGCCTAGAGCCTTCAACATGCCTCCATCCACCTTTTGCTTCGATAGCGAATTTTTCATTTGTGCCGCCACTTCCAAAAGTGATCGGGGTGAATGACAAAGAATTATCCGACTTCCATCAAGCCTTCCATTCTAGACATAGTTCGGACCGATTGCGATTGGCAAAAGCTCTTCGAGATTGTTATCCCTGGTCCTAATGACGGCATTACCACTCACAAGTCGGGTTATTCCAATGTTTATACGTAGCCCTTTACTCTTAAATTCAACCCTCCGATAGATGATGTGATTTTGGAAATGTGCAAGACTTATAACATGTGTCTTGCACAAATTGGTCCGTTAGTTTGGAGGGCCGTCGCTTGCCTCCGGTTTTTTTGCTAAGGAAGCCAATCTCAAATTTACCTTGGAGCACTTGATCCATTTATATGTTCCAAAAATTTTCCGTGGTAGAATCATCCAATTATCCAATCGAGGAAAGTTTTCCATTCTCTCTAGCACCGATGAAGATCAAGATCGAGGCTGGATGGAACATTTAGTAGCAGTTCTTACTGCTGAAATTATCTCGTAAAAGTTCATGCCTTTTTCGGAGATGTGGAATTTGAACCGTAAGTTAAACTATTCTTCTTGCTTCTCTATAATACTTTAAACTGCACTTTGTTTACATTTTCTTCCATTTCTTTTTTCAGCTACCCCCTAGATTCCGACTACCATCATGACCCTCATCGAATGAGTCCAATGGATCTTTAATATCTCCTTGCACAAGGACCGATCATGGAAAGTAATATCCAAATACCGATGGAAAGCGAAAAATCATTGTTAGCATTTCCCGGACTCACCCTTCATTATTATTTCTTCGTATGCGTATTCTTACTATTTTTTGTTCTTCTAATGAATAGGTCTGCCAAAAGGCTCCTCTCTCCTGAGGACAACTTTGGTTGCCCCGGTACTCACTAATCTGGTACTTGATCTGGCAGCTTCTGCTCACCGTATCGCCAAAGTACCAAAGAAAAAGAAATATACCAAACCCTCAAAGTCTCTTTCAATTCCTTCAAAAAGTAAAATAAACATGGAGGAAGGTGGCCCCTCCGGTGTCAAGGAGGCCACGAATGCCGGTGGCTATATACCACCTCCTGCAGAACAAACTCCCATTTTATTGAAAATGATGATGAGGTAACGGAGGAGGAGGTTCCATTGAAAAGACCAAGAACTTCAACTCCTCTTCCCGAGCCAACGACTCTTCCACCCGAAACAACAATTACTCCTCCGCTAGAAACAACAACTCCTCCACCTCTAAGCTTCGGAAGAGACAATTTCAATCATCATTTTGGATAAGCCGGTACAGAGAATACTGCAAATCCAGTGCCCCTAGTGAACATCTCCGGATTTACACATCTGCATATTCCTAGAGGCTTTCCTCATCATCTCGTTCTCTAAAAAATCACTCATCTTCCCGGGTCAAGCTCGTGAACGTGTTCCCATCTCCAAGCGTGAACCCTAATAGGCTAAGGATTGCAATCCTTTCCTTATTGAAGACATAAATTTCTTATCCCAGCCAGTCGGGGTTGCAAGCTATCTGAGGCCTCTACTATTGAATTCCAACAAGGATAAAATGAAAGAGTTCTCATGGAAGTGCCTCATAAAAGAGTGAACGCATACTTCCAACCATATATCTTCTGACTTCCCTTAGTTAAATTCACATCTCCTCTTTTTCTTTCAATTTATTCTAACTTGAACTTAACATATTTTTCGTAGTCATCCGTCTTAGTCGGGGAGGGTTTTCGCCTCTGCATTGAGGTAAATGAGGATTTAAAGGCTCAGACAGACGCTTAAGAAAGTGAAATCTTGTTCCTCAAAGAAAGCCTCTGGCGGAAAGATGAGCATTTATCCAGTGACCTTCCCATTGTTAAGGCAGAATTGGATTGGGTAAGGGGAGACTACATTCGGTCTATGAACGACCTCGAGCTTTCCAACGAGGAAAATGTGGCTCTAAATAAATAGGCTGATCATCTCTACAATGATCTTCAGAATCTCTACCAAGAGCTTGATTCGCAGGAAGAAGTGATGCATTACAAAATGCAAAAGGAAGACTTTCTTACTGCCAAAATTGATTGCCTTACCACCGAGCTCTCTGTGATTGATGCATAGCGAGTTGATGAGTAGACTGCTCTCAAGCAGAATTTCGAACAAGACTTAGAGATGTCTCAAAATCAAATCCGCCAGCTTGCTCAAACCATTGGATAGTGGAAAACTGAGCTCGAAGCCACTTCCCTGAGGAATGCTGAGATTTCTACCCAACGAGATCAAGCCTTGGCTGAACGGGAACAAACACATACTGATCTAGAGGCTGAAAGAGCCGGACAATGCTAAAAACCGAACATATAACCTGAAATGTCTGCAGGTTTACCCCAGAACAAGCTCGAGATGGGATCTCGGACTTAGATGAAAAGATTGATGAGGCCAAAGACTTCCAACTCAAAACCTTCCATAAGATGAATGGCGAAAGCTCTGAAGAAGACCCCGGGGACTCTGACCCCGAGTTCGATTAATTTGCATGCTTCTAAGCCTTTTTCCTTGCATTTTCTTTTTGGGCCATCGACCTTGTATATGAATGAAAATATCCTAACTTTCCTTTGACTTGATTGATATTTTCTTAACTTTTTGTATCCGTTATTACTTTCTCATTTTAGATAACTTAGCAAAACAAATTTAATCCAAATCGGGCAAATTGCTTCTGACTTCGAGCTTTAATTTAACTCCTAACAAATAAACCATCACTTAGTTTGCTTTCGAACCGGGTAAAAGTTCTTTCGGTTTTGGCCTTTAATAATTTTCAACAAACATTTACTTAGTTTGTTCCAAACCGCGCAAAAGTTCTTCCGCTTCAAGGTCATTTGATGACTAAATATAAGGGCCTTATTTCTATGCTTATGAACAAGACGTCTCTTGTTCATTTTGGAAATAATTGTTGGAGTTTTACTTATTCTCAACTTTTTAGACAATTCAATGTCTTTAAAATACGCTAGACTCATTTGATCTTGTGCCTTTGAAACACGCCTTAGAACACTATACATCTTGTTCTGCCTTCTTTTAGCTACGACAATCCCCCAGTTAAGGACTTAATAATTTTTAGCTAGTAAGATTATCGATTTTTGCACTAATCCGAAGAAATACCGGCAAGGAAAAACACAAAGATAAACTTTCGAGGCAAAACTTTGGATGAAGCATATTTTCATATACGTTTTGCTCGGAAAAATATCTGGGTAAGATTCAATCGATCTTTTTGCCTTTACATAACATAACTTCCTTGTAAACACTAATACTTGAGCAAAACTCATTCGATCTTTTACCCTTATAAAATTTCATCTAAAAATTTCAAAAGCTTGCAGCCTTCGAAGCAACTGCAAACTGCCTTCGTCTACATTCAACTCGCATCCAAAAGCCTTCGAAGCAACTGTAAACTGCCTTCGACTACCTTCAACTCTCATCCGAATGTATGATATTCCCATAGTGTTTGTGTTTGAAGTATGAGAACTCAAACACTATTTTGGTCTTCAACTGCCGGGCAGTTCCCGGTGCTTTTGTCTGATACAAATTCACACATTCTATTTAGTAACACACTTTACATTGTTGCCTCATTAAAAACCTTGCCAGAAGCATTGTAACCTTAGCTTGGTATTACATAGACTCGCCTCAACTGCTACTTCACCCCGATCCCCAATGCATTGTAACCTTAGCTTGTTTCAATTAGAAAAAAAAACTCGAAAATTCAAATTCTGTGCGAATGCAGTCTGTATAAATTATTTCCACTCAAGTTGTGGTCACTCTTTGTACTACACTCTTTTACCATCAATATCGACAAACATTATTATAAGTTGTACAAGTTATCAAAAAATAATTTCTTTGCATGAGTAAAGAATTGATGTATTTACCCGACTCCAAAATTGGAACGAGCTAATTCCTCCAAAACATGTAAATAAATACTTTCTTCCTTCTATTATATGTGGCGGTTTATGTAAACATACTTTTTTTCGGAATTTCGTCTATTCCGTGAGATCTGAAGGGTCAATTAGGACTTGGTGGGATAGTTGGTTCAGTCCCTGAGACTCGGGAGCATTTTGGTATTGTGTTGGAAAGTTAATTTTGGTCATTGGGGGTTGACTCGGTAAAATGGACCTCCGATAGAAATTTTGAGACCACGAGTGAGTCCATAGCGTGCTTTTATGTGTGGTTGCATATTTGGTTTGTGTTATTTGGCTTCCGAATGATTTTCGAGGATTGAGTCAAAGTTAGGAGAAAATAGAAAAAAATTGGGTGATGCTATCCTGGTTTCCTTCTTCGCTATCGGTAGAAAGGGGGCGCGATCGCGAGTCCTGATTAAATTAGGCTCTCGCGATCGCGGTGGTGTTAGACGCGATCACATGGACACACGCCTGGGAGAGGGCGAGTCGTGATGCTTCACGGTCGCGTGGTATCTCTCGCAATCGCAAAGTGTATTTTTGGGGGGTCGGGTTAACCCTTCGCGATCGCGAGAGGGGTTTGGCGAACGTGAAGGATGCACTGTAGCAAACAGTGATAAAACCCTTGTGCAAATTCTTTTGTCCCCATTTCGATTTTTCCATGTTCTTAACTCTATTTTTGAGAGATTCAAGGTGTTCTTCATGATTCTTCTCATAGTTAATTCCTAAACCATAAACCTAGTTTATTCTAGTAATATATTCTTTTATTTTAAGTTTTAATACATGTTTTTGGGAGTGGGAAAGAGGGTTTGGCTTATTGAGAATAAGAGGACTTGAATTAGGGAAATTGGGGGTTGTAAATTGGTTTATGACTATGGGTATTATATATTAGTGATGTAATGGACTAGTAGATGTTAATTTATTGATCAATTTCATGGTTAAACATTTCAGAGATTTGGGAAGAATTCTAGGGTTTATACTAATTGGGGGGGAAGGGGGGAGGGGGTTGGACTTGAATAAGGTAATTGACCTATTATTGTACTAATTAAGCAATTGGAGAGTAGAATTGAACTTCTAGAATATTAGTTTACCAATTTCACCCTTTAATTACCATTTTACCCTAATGGGCCCACTTTCTCTATTTTCGCGTAGTTGGTTTGATTCGAGGAACAATATAGTGTTATAGGTGTTATCCATTTTTGTTCTAACTTAGATTTCTATAATGATTAGACTCCAAGTATTTTCGAGACCCGCAGATAGGAAAGACTCCCTTGTGATTGTGTGTGGCTTCTACTTGGCATCCAGGTATATTACGACTTACCTTCTGGTTAGACTTCGATTAGCGAAGCGTATGTGTAGTTAGATTCTATTGGAGAAAGCATGTACGCCTTCAGATATGAAGTTGAGATGGATTACTTAGGTTTGTTACTATTGACTGATTATGTTTTGTTGCCTCTTTGTGATTACTGGACTTATTCGTAGTGCCTTATCGTACTTGTGATATAGTTGTCTTCCATTTATCTTGGCATGTTCATGGATAGAGGAAATGACTTAATATGATACTGATATTATGATAAGTGTCCTTCCATGGAATGACTCGGGATTTGATATTGTCATTGCATTGTATTCATACTCATTTATATGATACATTAATACTATCTGTGATTGGCGTGATGGTGATAAATGAGAAAGAAACAATAGTGATTCTTATTACGTATTGATTGCGTAGCCATTCTATGCTGAGTGATACGGAATGGCTAGCGGGGTGTTCGGTGAAAGAGTCGTCTCTAGGCTGAGTGATACGGAGCGACTGGTACATGGACTTCGCGGGTTCTCCATGGGTCATGATTGCTGGGACGATGATATATTACTCCTGGAGCATGTGTGTACGGATATTACATTGGCCATTGCATTGCATTGCATATTTATTCATCATTCATTCTCATCATCTCATTTTACATCTATGGTTCAGACTTGTTGATCATACTTGTGATTGTAATTGTTCTGAGAAATTGTGAAAAACTTGACAGACTTGGGTTAAGGTGCTTCACCATAGACTATGATTTGGTTACTGATCTTACTGTAGTTGGGTGGTTATTCTTACACTGTGATATTACATGTACTTGATTGCGAGCATGTGTATATTTCAGTTTCTTTCTTATGCATATGTTAACTAACTGTTGTCGGCCTATGATACCTACTAGTACATAGTGTTTGTACTGATACTACCTTGATGCATTCTTTTGAGTGCAGAGTACGAGACTGGTACTATTTCTGCACCTCGAGACTGATCCCGAGGCTATCTACTTAGTCTGCTAGAGTGAGCATACTGGCTGGATCCGCTGCCCGGAGACTCCTTCTCTACTACTTGTCTTATTTTGACTTCTAGACAGTATTCCTACTTTCGAGACCTATGTATTATTCAGACATGTTGATTAGTGGCTCTTGTACTATTTCAAACCACTATTCTTGGGTTGTACTAGTATTCGTATTTCCGCACTTAGTATTTATGACATGAGTTAGACTTCTAATTATTCTGCTTTATTTACTTATTTGTTGATGAATTATTAAGGGAAGATTTTTCCTACCGAGGTGGAAAATGGTAAGTGCCTGCATGACTTAGCGTTTTTGGGTCATGACATTTGATGTCTTTAATCTTTTTCTCAGATTCTGAATGATCGTTTTATTCGTTGACTTCGCTTGCCCATTCGTACTTAGGTGGTAAAAAACCGACACTATCCTTTTGATCTTCAATCCATCAAGAAAATTTGTTACCTTCTTTCCAACGAACTGACGGCCGTTGCCGCAGGTACTTTTTTTCAGTATTCCGAACCGGCATATGATATGGACCCAAATGAAATCGATGACCTCCTTTTCTAAAATATTTTTGAGAGCCTTTGCTTCAACCCAGTTAGTAAAATAATCAGTCATAAACAAACGTACCTTCATGGATACCCATGTCAACAGTCCTACAATATCCATTCCCTATTTCAAAAATGACCACGGTGATAAGACCGGATGCATTAATTTTACCGGCTGATGAATCATATGAGCATGCCTTTGACATTCATCACATTTCTGAATAAAGTTTTTAGTGTCCTCTTCTATTTGTGACCAGTAATATCTGGCTCTAATCAACTTTCGGACCAACAACTCCGCTCCTAAATGATTCCACAAGTTCCTTCGTGAACCTCACGCATCACATCATCTGTTTCACCGGGCCCAAACACCTTGCTAACGGACCATAGAAGGACTTTATGTTCAACTGGTCATCAAACATGCAATATCTATCCGCCTTCGTATGAAGTGCCTTCTGGACTCATTCGGATCACTAGGTAACTTCCTATCTCAAAGATAATTGATGTACTTACTCCACCAGTCCCAAGTCAAGCTTGCGAAATTTACCTAGCCATGGCCACCATCAATTGTGGAGTTCAAGAGTTGCATCAATATCCCGGAGTTAAATTCCTCAGCTTCAACAGAAGACCCCAAGTTTTCCAAAGCATCCATTTCACTGTTTTTCTCACGTGACACTTGATCCATGGTCCATTCTTTGAACCCGTGCAACAATACTTGATTTTTTTCTAATTGTTTTGCATTCTTTCTTCTTTTACTTCGAACACGCCATTCACTTGATTCACAACCAGAAGCGAGTCACATTTTGCCTCGATGACTTCCGCTCTCAGACTCCTTGCCAATTCTAAACCTGCAATCATAGACTCATACTCGGTTTTATTGTTAGTCAATTTGCATGAGCAACACCCTTAATCCGGACCCTTTTTCTTTTGATGCTCCATCCGTATATAAGGTCCAGATTCCTGAGGTCGCTCCCGAGGTTATTATAAGTTTTTTTTCCACTTCGGGGATCATTCTAGGAGTAAAATCCGCTACAAAGTCTGCTAAAACCTGAGACTTTATAACCGTCCTAGGTTTATACTCTATGTCATATCCACTAATTTCCACTTCCCATTTGGCTAACCTACCCGACAATTTTGGTTTATGCATTATGTTCCTTAATGGATAGGTTGTTACTATGCAAATAGGATGGCACTGGAAATACGACCTTAATTTTCATGCAACCGTTATCAAAGCTAACGCCAATTTCTCTAAGTGAGGATATCTAGTTTCTGCACTAGCTAATGTTCTACTTACATAATAGATAGGAAATTGTGTACCATTTTCTTCTCGAACAAAGACAACACTTACAGCTACTTCAGATACTGCCAGATACAAGAACAACTGCTTATCCGCCTTCAATTTATGCAACAATGATGGACTGGAAATGTACTTCTTCAAATCCCTCAACGCTTGTTGACATTCCGGCTTCCACTCAAAGTCGTTCTTCTTTTTCAGTATTGAAAAGAACTTGTGGCACTTCTTTGAAGATCGAGAAATAAACCGACTTAAAGCTGCCAATCTCTCGGCTAAACTGTACAATGCCTTCACGTCTTTTAGTACCTCCGGTATTTCCTCAATAGCCTTGATTTTGTCCGGATTGATTTCTATTCCCCGATTTGAAACCAAAAAACCTAGAAACTTGCCCGAACTAACTCCAAAAGTGCACTTATCTGGATTTAGATTCATGTTATACTTTTGGAGTATATCAAATGTCTCCTGCAAATGCTTTAAATGGTCATCTATCTCTAGGGACTTAACTAACATATCATCAATATAAACTTTCATCGTATTGCCTATTTGGTTTTCAAACATTTGATTAGCTAAGCGTTGATATGTTACTCCAGTATTTTAAAACTAAATGGCATTATATTATAGCAATAGGTTCTATTCCTAGTTATAAAAGAAGTTTTCTGTTGATCCTTCGGATTCATCCTTATTTGGTTGTATCTGGAGTAAGCATCAAGAAAACTTAACATCTCATGCCCTATCGTAGCATCGATTATTCGATCGATGTGCGGTAAAGAAAAAGAATATTTTGGACAAGCCTTATTTAGATCTTTAAAATCTATGCACATTCTTAGTTTGTTACCTTTTTTAGGCACAACAACCACGTTTGCTAGCCAATTTGAATATTTTACTTCACGGATAGAACCTATATTTAATAACTTTGTTACCTCTTACTTGACAAACATGTGCTTATACTCGGCCATAGATCTCCTCTTCTGCTTCATCGGAGGGAAGTTCGGATCCAAACTTAGCTTGTGAGTTGTGATCTTCAGTGGGATACCTGTCATGTCTAAATGGGACCAGGTAAAACAATCGACATTAGTTTTAAGAAATTCAATTAATTTAAGCCTGAGCTCCGGGGATAAGCCGGTGCCCAGGTATACCTTTCTGTTTAGTGAATGAACAAACAATACCACTTGCTCGATCTCTTATATGGTTGACTTTGTGGCGTCTGAATCATGTGGCAACACAAACGACCTCATGACACGGTAGTAATCCTCTTCTTCTTCATAATTTTCTTTCTCGCCTTCTTCTTTTTCGGACTTGGTGCATCCGAATCATGTAATTGCTATTCAACTCCCTTACCCTTCTTTTCACCATTCACCTTATTTTGTTTTTCTACCGACTCTTCTACCGCAAACATCTCCCTTGTAGCTGCTTGCTCTCCATGAATTTGCTTAGTTCCCTCTGGAGTCGGGAATTTAAACATTATATGTAACGTCGAAGGCACAACCTTCATATCATGTATCCAGGGCCTGCCGAATAGCGCATTGTACCTCATTTCTCCCTCGATAACCTAAAACTTCATTTGTCATATGATTCCGGCTGCGTTTATTGGAAGAGTACTTTCCCTTTTCGTAGTTTCACTAGCCATATTGAATCCGTTAAGAACACAGACTACCGAAATAATTTTGTCCAGCATCCCCATTTGTTCTACCACCTTCCACCGGATGATGTTGGCCGAGCTACCTGGATCAATTAAAATTCTCTTAAGATGAAAATTATTAATAGAAACAAAAATTACCAACGCATCATTGTGAGGCTGAATGGTGTCCTCTGCATCTTCACCGCTGAATGAAATTGCTTGCTCCTGCAAGAAATCCCTGAATATCTTTTCCTGAATTATCCATACTTTTGTCTTCTTTGCGGTAATGACAAATGCTTTTGGAACATCCATTCCTCTGCTGATCATATTTATAACATGTTGTGGCTCAATCGGGTTCGCTTGTTTTTTTGTTTCTCTATTCTTGAAGTTTCCCTTAGCTCGATCACTTAGAAATTCCCGTAAATGGCCATTCTTCAGCAACCAGGCCACTTGATCCCTAAGTTGTCGACAATAATCCGTTTGGTGGCCGTGTGTTCCATGAAAATCGCAAAGCAAATTTGGATCTCTTTGAGATGGATCTGACCGGAGGGGCCTCGACCACCTTGTCTCTTTAATGTGGCCAATTGCTGATACTAGTCCGGCCGCATCAACACTAAAGTTGTATTCAGACAATATTAGGCTTTTCACGCTATTAGAAAACATACCATATGTATCATTTTTAACCTGCAAACCTTTACTGGTGGACCATTGATCATTGCGTCTATCTCCACATTCTCTTTCCTATGATAAGTTACGATTGTTGCGCCCTCGATCTGATCTAAAGTTTGACCTTTCTGGGGGACTGTATGGTTGGTACCTATCCCTTAGAGACTTTAACTCCAACTCAACTACCCTTTTTGACTTATCAAGACATTTGTTCCATCCTGCTGATCCAGGTGGGAGTTCGAACTCGTCTTCTACCCAGATTTTTGACTCGTACCTATTATGCGTGTCTGCCCATTTTACTACTGGGAATTCTAATAAGTTCTCCTTTAATTCAACGATGCATTGGAACTCCTAGGGTTTAACCCCTTAGTGAAAGCTTTCGCCGCCCATTCACCTAGCACCGAAGGAAAGAGAATCCGTTCCTGTTGAAACCACATCACAAACTCACGCAACAACTTCGAATCTTTCTGAGTGATTTTGAATATGTCCGTTTTTCTTGATTGGACCTTCCTTGCTCCGGCATGGTGTTTGATAAACCCATCTACAAGCATTTCAAATGAGTTAATAGAGTGATCGGGTAATAAAGAATACTAGGTCATTGCTCTTTTGGTTAATGTTTCACCGAATTTCTTCAGCAAGACTGATTTTATCTTATTCGGTTGTATGTCGTTGCCATTCATTGTACATGTATACGATGTTACATGCTCTTGTGGATTAGTAGTTCCATCATACTTCGAGAGATCCGGATTTTTGAACCTTTTTGGTATCAACTTCGGGGCCGGACTCATTGGAAATAGTAACTGGATATATCTCTTCAAATCCGATCCTTTCAGGATTGGAGGCGCTTTCGGGATCTGATCTATCTGTGAGTTGAAGGTTTCAACCTTCTTCTCATTGTTATCCATCCGACTAGTCAGAGCCTTCGAAGACTCATTCGCCCCTGAACCATTTCCATTCTCTTCGACTCGATCCTCAGTGCGGGGTGCGTTGTTTTCATCCGCTGCACTCGTTCCGCTTCTCTTTTTTTGTAACTGAGTAATCGCTTCCTGCTGTTTCTCCAACATGCTAAAGATTTTGGCCAAATTTGTCCGGGCTACTCGCACTCTGTCATCTGCTTCATCATTATCTTTTGGTGTTCGTTCACCAGTTCTCCTAGATCCCCGGGGTAAAACTATGGGTTAATTCCGAGGCTCGCCAGTTATTGGGTCAATGACTAGGGCTTGTTGTTGTTGTTGTTGACATTGTCATTGTTATTGATGTTGTTATTGTTATTGATATTGTTGTTGTTGTTATCTTCAACTTGAATATCACTTCCAATCTTGTTAACGTATGGTGTATTAACCTGCTTACAAAATATCGAAGGAAGCAAGTGAAATTTGAGCAAATTACCACAATTATCCTTAGTCCCACGGTGGGTGCCAAACTGTTTACCCCAAAAAAGTACAATTGAATTTGTTAGTGATTTAAGAATACGTGGACTGATTTGATGTAAAGATAATGAACAATGAATGACAAGTAAATAATATAAAAGACAAAGGTTAGAATCATCCTTGATCCTTCTTGAACTCGAATGAATCCTCTAAGCAAGATTGGTCCGAGCTGACAGTGAACCTTAGCAAAATAGCTCCGGTTACAGACTAAGAATTTGAGCAAATGAATTGAATTTATGTAAGTTTAAGGGTAAACGTACAAGTTGTAAGAATTGGATCTCCTTCCAACATAAAGATTGAGCTCCTTTTATAGCTATGAAATAAAGGCATTGAAGTCCAAGATTTTCTCTCAAATTAAATGTCATGAATGCTAATAATGACCTCTTAATGACTAAAGAGTAACGGTTGGCACCATATCCGGTTCGGATATACGTTGGATGCCTCCGGAACTTCATCCGGTGTCGACTGGCTTGGTATTACCTAGACTCGCCTCAATTGCTACTTCACCCCGCCAAAGCATTGTAACCTTAGCTTGTTTCAATTAGGAAAAAAAAAAACTCAAAAATTCAAATTCTGTGCGAATGCAGTCTGTATAAATTATTTCCACTCAAGTTGTGGTCACTCTTTGTACTACACTCTTTTACCATCAATATCGACAAACATTATTATAAGTTGTACAAGTTATCAAAAAATAATTTCTTTGCATGAGTAAAGAATTGATGTATTTACCCGACTCCAAAATTGGAACGAGCTAATTCCTCCAAAACATGTAAATAAATACTTTCTTCCTTCTATTATATGTGGCGGTATATGAAGTGAAAAATAAAATTATATACTTAATTTTTTATATGAATTCGAATATGCATTCTTTAAATTTTTTAAAATGAAATTCTCATCTTCGATTTTATAGTTGCCTTGTTTATATCAACGCCCTTCCTTCCCACAAATGCTACCTCAAAGCAAAAGACAAGAAAACCACCCACTCCAAGAAAACACCAAATTACAAAATTGACCTGCCAATTTCAAGATTAATGCTCCATCTTCTTCCTTAAGGACCTACAATTGCCCTAAAAATCCGAAGTCTTTATGAAATCGTACTAAAAAAATAAATAAAAATAAATAAAATTTTGTCTTTGGTCATAAATGACCTCTCATACCCCCCAAAGGGTACAAGGAAAATAGAACGTGACATAAAAAGAATTGGACCACAAATCATCAATTCGTCCTATGATTATGTATGTATGTTCCCTTTTTTTTTCGATTCTTAAATTATAACTATAAAATTTCTTCTCCTTAATACATAGATAAAGCTGACCATGTATTTATAGTTCAAAATTAGCAGTCATAGATATATATCTCAGTCGACGAAAAATTACAGTTGGTAAAGCCAACAAATGAGGTTTCAAGGAGCAAACCAAATAAAGTACCTTCTCTATATCAGACATCCTATATTATAATTTTTTTAATTATAAAGCTAAGATAATTTATATTATACTTTACTCTTCTATAATAGTTTTTATAGCAGTACACTATTTATTAAATTACCTCTCCATAACTACTAGTATCTTATTTTTTGGGTAATATAACAACCATCTTTATAAAATTACCAATAATAAGTTTAAAGATTTTGACCAAATATTTTTAAATTTTAATACACCACTTATGACAAAGATACTGTGTGAATACACACTTCCTTCATTTAAAGATTTTATTCGCTTGGTAATCTTGTATTAAAAGGTGATAAAGTGCTAACATTTAGTATCATGTGTGCTTTGCGGGCTATTGAACATGAGCGAGATTTACGTGTGACCATCCGAAAGGATAGTGGCTGCTTTTTACTTTGTCAACAACGAAAAAAACATGCAACTAAATGGAGTATTCGTATGTTTTCACTACTGCTTTAATGGCAGGAGAATTTTGGAGAAACTAGGATGTATGAGAGACGAAGTTTTGAAAAGGTACATCATTCATGAAATCTTCTATAATTAATTATAGTTCCGACCAACTAATTTGGTTGTATTGCTTTTATTCTTTTGCGCTACCATTTCATTTGTATCCTTAACAGAATAGTAGCTTTTTCCTTTCTGTCTTCGTATTTTCCCGCAAGTGTTTCTTCAATTTCAACAGGCTTTCAGAAGGGTTTTGTGTTCTTCTTGGGTGTTATAGCTACAGGTCTGCTCCTCTTTCAAATTTTGCTCATACTTTTACTTTTTTGGATTCTCTTCATGTTTCCTAATTTTTCAATTTCATGGCTGTGAGTGCTAAAACAGAGGGTTGATCAGGTGTAGATTGTACAGTAAAGAAACATATTATGGTAGTAATTTCATTTGGTATTGAAGGGTGTCAAAAGTTACTGAAAGTAAAAACAAGAGATGAAATAAATCGAATGTCAATTCTGTTTCCGATGTCAGCGATAATGTCGCCTGACACAAGTGACAACACTTCGATAAAACAGAAAACTTTTAAGAGTAAAATGCAGCGGAAAAAATAAAGAACACAAAAATTTATATTTTCATAAGTTATATATTGATATAACCTATGATGGGCAATGACCAAAAGTATTGTATATATATCATATACAAATATACATATTCATTTCTTTACAATTTTACAAGATAAAATAAAAGGAATTAAAATGTGAAGTCGTAGATAACTTCTGCCTGAAAAATCTAACTAAGTAGACATAGACAACTCATTACAATCGCTCCATACAAAACTAATCTAGAATCTAAACAACAATTGTAATGTTGGACAGAATGTTGTCGACATACTCAGACAACACTTGTGATCCAGATTTCTGAGATGAAATCCAGAGAGCTCTCTTGGTATTTTTACATTTTGATTATGGATATCGATACAGTACAGTAGCCTCTCTATTTATAATAGAGAGTCTTCCTTGAAAGTCTTATCGATCGGTTGTGGAAGTTGAGGGAAATGTGGGCAGCTTGTGGTAGATAATTAAGGATTGAAAATCTCAACAACTTTGACTTGTTCCTTACCCGACTTCTTCCCCAAGCTTTGACTCTTTCTCCCACGTTTTACAAAGCTCCAATTCAGCACGCCTAAGTCGTTTTTACCTCACAGTAAAATATTACTGCTTACCGTGAAGTAAGACAAAACTGTTCTAAAAAATGTTGGTCTGAATGTTGTGACATTTGTTCCAACATTTTTATGCATTCAAATCAGTACTTCAGAAGATATGTTGGGTCAAACGTCACAACACCAAACCCAACATTAACAATCTCTCCATTTTTGCCTTTCTTTACAAAACTCATTACAAACCTAAACTGACTTAGGATATTGAGACAAATATTTGTCTGACATTTATGATCAATAATATCAATGATATGCTCCCCCTTAACCTGTGATGGCTTTCAAGTAATCATGCGTGAACCGATTCATAATATTAGAAAAGAAGAAAGATGTTAGCGCATACATACATATCATCCACTTATATAGATTTATATAAAGACCATAAAAAGAAATATTCCATTGACCACATAAATCAATATCCATCTTGTCAAACAGTTAACTGCTCAAATTGAGCAACATTCATGACCCTCATACAATATCAACCTAGTAGCAACATCTCCTCATAACTCATCATACAACAACAACTTTTTATAACTGCTTCTCTGCATAGAACAACAGCCTTTATCCTTCTTCCTTAGCTCCCCCTGCATCAGCACTTCCTCTGCTTCCCTCGACTTCAACACAACAACATCATTTTCTCCCCCTTTTTGTGAAGAAAGAAGCAACATAAAATGGTCTCTGGCTTGAATCAGAGCATTCCTCACATCATCAACCTCAGAGATTTGTTGGTTGATCTTCGCAGTTTTATTCACAAGCCATTCAGTAGACAGTGAAGACTGTCTTGGACCAGTGTTGCCAAGAATGTTGGTGACATTCCTGTCAACATCTGCACTATTTCCTTCCATTCTCCAGGGTAGATCGATGACTCTGTCTCTACTCTTCAAAACTGCTTTGTTTACTGTGTACAGTTCATAAGCTTTCCCTAATGTGTCCTCTCTCTTAGGCTTAAGACCTTGGATGGTTAAAACTTTGTATATCAAAGAGGGATAAGGGAGGATTGAGGTTGATTCTTTTTGTACCAAGTTGGCAACTTGATGGAAGATCATTTTGCCTAGATCAACTCTCAAACCTTTCCCAATTTTATACAACAGGGTGGCTTGTTCTGTAGTTACAATTGACTCATTCATTAAGGGAAGTCAATTGTCTATAACAATTTTGTGAAGGGTGGCAAACATGGCTGTTAATTTAGAGGCTGGACATGTAGAGATCCACTTATGCATTGTACCTTCTGTGAGGTACTCAATTACTTCATCTCTATTTTCCACTGCAAGGTATGCTTCTCTAACATTCTCCTCAGCATTTAATCCCATATATTGGTTTATAACAGTAGGTGTGAAAAAAAATATACTTTCAAATTTCTTCGAGTAGGTATCCTCTATAGCAGAACTCAAATTAGCATAAAACAACCTGACTATTTTATCAACATACGGTCCTTTCTCAGTAACTGATCCTAGGAGCTGTCTTTCTTTTAAGAACTCTTCCAAACTATATTATAAATATGAGACAATGTCTAATACTTTTTCTGACCTAATAACTCTATTCTTATACCAGTCCCAATTATCAGAATTAGTTTTAGAATAGATTTTTTCTGAGTAGATAGATACCTCAAGGTCTGAATCATATTCAATTTTGCTGGAGGATGTTGGTGTTTGTGTCTCTTCTGATGTTGGCTGAAATATTGCCTGAGATGTTGTGGCATCAGTGGCAACATTCAGAGCAGCACTTCGATTTAGCATATCTGGGAATTCCCTTTGGAAAGAATTACTTCAGTGGAGTTTCATCAGGAACTTCCTCATTTTCTTGAGACACATTTTGCGGTACAGAAGCAGTTGGTTCTTCTTCACTCTCTTCAGTTGAGAGCACAAAGTCTGTGTCGTCACCGTCACTACTCGAGCAAGCAGGTATTGATGTATCAAATCTGGACCTTTTGGTGCTCGGCTCTTCACGAACTGTTCTCTAAAAAATTCTACTCGATCGATGAGTAGGGAAGGTGTAGGATCTTGGTCTTTTACCCAATGCTGAAATATCAGATGTTTCATCAACATCTATTAGATTGTTGTCATCACCTGGGTAGCTAATGTCTAAAGGTTTATCTAATCCTTTAAATACTATAGCTTTGGACAAATCCTCTGCGAGTGGTGAAGAAGGAAACCGGCAGGGTTGCTACGGTTCAATATGCTCAGAAGATTCAGTATTTATTGGAGGGCTTGTACTCATAGGGGTGTTGGTTGCAGTGTTGGCTGACATTGGTGTTGATATTGGAGAGGTTTCCATTGGTAAATATTGTGGAGAGGGTTTTGAGGAATTAGAGTTTGTGATCGAGGATGGAGTTTGGAATGGTGATGATTCCATCGGGTAGGTAGGGTTATACCCGAGGTGTGATGTGATTTTCCTTTTTTTTTTTTAATTTTAGGGAAAATCGAAAATGATAAAAAAAAATACCGGATGAGAGGAATATTTATATACATGACTAACCTTTCATAGCAACAAAATTCTTTAGCTTTAGGAGTTTCAGATTTATCTAATAACTTACACCTAAATTTTGAGATAAAAAGATAAACATCACGGTAGGAATTCAATTTAATCTTATCATTTTAAAGTTTGAAATCCTATTAAAACAAGGCATAAAAATAGGGAGAAAAATCTAATTTTTTTGAAATAAGTTAAGAACAACATCCCAACAAATATCACAATCTGAAAATGTCAACAACAATGTTGACAACATTTTGGACGACACAAGTATTTTGATCCCACATGAATTTTTCATTTTGGCAACACATCAAGACACATTTTATACATATTTTATGAGTTTGACCACTTGACCAATGTAACATTTTCTCATCTTGTCCTTGATCTAATCATAAAACACATACAAAAGAGTTTTTTGTGTAAAAAATAAGAATACTTATTTAGTATTCTCAAAAATCTTTTGAAGCACTAGATACTCCTATAGAATAGGAACAATATCTTTTTAAGGACTTTGCCCATTTTTCACAGTTGCCAAATATTTGTAAAGGCTTTGCCTTACTTTGACACTCCCTTTTTATGATATATATGTTTTTATATATCATCGCAGAGAACGGTATCACGTTGGAATCACATTCTTCTTGAAGGATCATGGTTGTATAACAAAAAGTAATGCACTATACAACAATAATAATCAATTTATGATATTACATAAGTAATGTCACCTGAAATGTTAGACAATATTTCAGCTCAAATTTATCGAAAATGCATTTTTAGAGATTACAAAGACCAAGAGATTTCTTCAAACTGGAAAATCTCTCATGGTCCAAAGCTTTTGTAAAAATATCAGCTAGTTGATGAAGAGTGTCAACATATTCAATTTTAACTAGCTATTTTTCAACTAAATCTCTTAAAAAGTGATGTCTAATATTAATATGTTTTGTACGTGAGTGCTGAACTGGGTTTTTAGAAATATTTATAGCACTCAGATTATCACAATACAAAATCAAAATGTTGCTAGAAAATTCATAGTCGTCTAACATGTGTCTTATGAGAACAACAACTTCCAGCTGCTACATATTCAGATTCAGCAGTTGAAAGTGAGACACAGTTTTGTTTACGACTATACCATGAAACAAGATTATTGCCAAGATAAAAACATCTTCCACTTGTATTTTTTCTATCATCCACATCTCCAGCCTAATCCGAGTCACTGAATCCTATTAAGTTAGGATTAGTGTCTTTAGAATACCAAATTTCCAACTCACATGTGCCAGCAACATATCGAATAATACGTTTCACGGCATTTAAGTGGGATATTTTGGGACAGGCTTGAAAACGGGCACACACACAAACACTAAACATAATATCTGGGCGACTAGCAGTAAGATAAATAAGACTACCTATCATAGATCGATATAATATTGGGTCAACATTTTCACCAACATTATCCTTACATACCTTCTGTGACAAACCCATTGGTGTCTTCATTTGTTTAGCATTCTCCAAACCAAATCTCTTTAGTTGAGTGGTTTTTTCCCTCTTATTTTAATTCCTTAAAAAACTCCCCCTATCATCTGGCCTGTTGGATGATTCTTTCTAATCCTTGATGAGGGGTCCCTTCGAACTTGATCTAGCAATTCAACATTTGGCTCCTCATTCCTGGCCTCTGTGATCTCTATTTTAGGTTCAGATATTTCTTCGGGTGTTTCAACATTTGGGGCAACATCTGATTCTACAGTAGTCTGCACATTTTCCACTAAAACTATAGTGTTATTTTCAGTTGTATTTCCTGTAAGATTAGAAAAATCATCAAAAATAACATTTATAGACTCTTGTACAGTTCTGGTCCTTAGATTGTATACTCGATAAGCATGACTATTTTGAGAATAGCCAACGAAAATTCCTTTGTCGCTCTTAGAGTCAAACTTTGCCAAATGATCTCTATCATTTAAAATGTAACAAATACACCCAAAAATATGAAAGTAATGCAAGTTAGGTTTCTTTCCATTTATAAGCTCGTAGGGTGTCATCTTTGTTCTTGGCCTTAGATAGACTCTATTAGCTATTTGATTAGCAATATTCAAGGCTTCTGCCCATATATGTTTTGACAAATGTTTAGAATTAAGCATTACTCTATCCATTTCTTGCAATGTCCTATTCTTCCATTCTACAACCCCATTTTGCTGAGGAGTTGTGGGGGGCAGAAAACTCATGAAAAATTCTCTTTTTTATCACAAAAAATTGTGAATGAGTTGTTTTCAATTTCTTTTCCATGATCGGATCTAATCCAAAAAATAGGAGAATAGAACAAGTTCCTAATTCTAGAGTGCAAAATTTTAAACATGTCAAAAGTTTGTGATTTTTCTTTTAAAAAATATATCCATGAATATCTAGAAAAATCATCTACTATCACATAGGAATACCGCATGCCTCCTAGATTGTCTACTTCAATTGGACCAATTAGATCCATATGTAATAATTGAAAACAGCGAGACGTACCTGAATGTTGTCCGTCGTGTTGGACAATATTATGAGAGACACGAGTTTGCTTACCTTTCAGACAATCTTCACAGACAGTTTTACCTTTATGACTAAGATTGGGTAAGCCTCTAACCGCTTCACATGAGACCAATTTTTCTAAATTGCGGTAGTTGACTTTTTCCAACTTTTGATGCCACGGTGTTGTGTCATCGATCTTGGCATTATTGCATATTTCATGCCTTACAACAACATAACAATTATCACCTGTTCTAGTACCTGTCATGACATATTGATTAGCTTTATTCGTAACTTCACAAGCATTCTTATTGAACTTTACCTCAAAATTGTCATCACACAGTTGACTAATACTAATCATATTAGCCATTAAGCCCTCAACGAGTAAGACATTTCTTAAGGCTGGAAATTCAGGAACATTCAAGATCCCTTTTCCAATATTTCTTTTACTGCCACCTCCGTAAGTCACATTCCCTCAATTGAATGACTCATAGTTCTTTAGAAATTCTTTTGTACCTATCATGTGGCAGGAACATCCACTATCAAGGTACCAAGAACCTGAAATGTTAGTTCTTAATGCAGTTATACAGACATTACAAGATAAATTCATTTTAGGAACCCAAACTCTCTTAAAACAATTTTATTTTTTCACTTAGAAATGTTGCTTCGAATGTTATATGAAATCTTGGACAATATTGTAGGCAACATTTTACTCTTAGAATGTTGAAGATTGTAACAATATGGTTTTAAGTGTCCAGGGGAGTTACAATAACTGCACACAAACTTCAGATTATTCTTTAACGTATATGAGAAACTCTTATGCATCCCCTTTTATTTTACAAAACATATTTTTTTCTTATTATCAAAGAATTTAGAGCAGCCAGTTTTAAGAGTGTTTTTGTACCCAAATCCTGCATGTGAAGGTTTACTAAAGTTAAGAATCTCATTCAATTTTGAAGTCCCCGTGTTGAGCTTATGAAAGGTAGCTTCAGCAAAATCCAGTTTTGCATTGATCTTACCAAATTCAATATCCTTTTTGGTAAGTGCACATTCTAGTCGGGTTATTGTGCCTTTTAAATCTACATTCTCACGAGTTAAAGATTTTACGTTTGTGACAAGTTGCTTGGATTCTATGATTAAGGCTTTACAAAGATTTTGTAATTCGTTAATCATATCATCTTTGTATTCAACTTGATCCACACAATTAGTCTCACTAATAGAAATAAAACCACTAAAGAAATTAACATAAGAATAGTTAAAGAATTCGTACCTCTCGAATGTCGCTGGGGACGTAGATGTCGTTGATGATGTTGAGGCAAATGTTGTGACATTTGAGACAACATTGTCGATGACATCGTCATTATCCGATAAAGACTGTTCAAAAACAGTAGCCATCATTGCTTGTGATTCGACTTCTTGATCTCCTTCCTCTTCTCCTTAGTCGTCACTAAGAGAAACTCATAGACTCTTACCAAATTTTCTAAGCGTATTTGCATATTAGTTAGCATAATGATCCCAACCCGAGCATGCATGACATTGCACGGACTCAAGCTATTCGGGATCAAATTTGGTACGATCCGAGTTGGTTTTTCTCAGTTGGTTTCCTTTTTGTACATTTGAAGGAAATCTACTGGACTTTTGATTGAAGGCTTGGTTTTGGTGCTATTTGGTTTTAGATTTATTTCTATCATTGTTGAACTTCCTCACCATCGAATTGAATTTTCGAGTGAGTAGGGCAACATATGCACCATCACCAACTTCTTCAAGGTTCTCATCATCTTCTTCGATTTGACTCTCCGAGGATTGGACTTAAAGTGCTACATTCTTGCTCTTATACAATTCCCTTTGATCCTCAATGTTCATCTCATAGGTTTTGAGAATTCTCATTAAGGTATGAAGGTCTATTGTAGCAAGATTGTGAGTTTCTTCAATCGCACAAATCTTTATATTGAACTTTTCAGAAAGAGAATGGAGAGCGTTTTCAACAAGTTGAGTATTGGTTAATGGTTCACCAAGCACTTGACATTCATTTGAGATGTCAATCAACTTTTCAAAATAAGATTTAATATCATCCACTTCTTCCATTCTTAAATGTTCATATTTACACATGAGCATGTGTAACTTTGTTCGATGAACACTTGAGGTACCTTCACAATGAATTTGTAAAGTATCTCACGCGTCCTTAGCTGTGTGGCAGTTTTGAATGAGTTTGAACATGTAAAGATAACCCATCAAAAAGTTGCATTTAAGGCCTTTCATTAAAGCTAGCATTATTGATTTCTTCCATAGTCTATTCAGATTCAGGCTTAACAAGAATGTCACATTCCTCATCCGGTGGCAACATTGGAACAACATACCTATTGGTTATAGATATTCATTCCCTAACATCAATTGATTTGATGTGAGAATGTAGGTGAATCATCCAATAGGCATAGTTCGAACCATCTAAAATGGGAAGCCTACTAATAGTTGGATTTGCCGGATCCATAGCTTGAAATAACAGGACCAAGCACTTATTGTGTTAAGTGTATGCTCTGATACCACTTGAAGGGTGTCAAAATCTACTGAAAGTAAAAACAAGAGATGAAATAAATCGAATGCCAAATCTGTTTCCGAATGTCAACGATAATGTCACATGACACAATTGACAACACTTTGATAAAACAGAAAACTTTTAAGAGTAAAATGCAGCGGAAAAAATAAAGAACACAAATGTTTATATTTTCATAAGTTATATATTGATATAACTTATGATGGTCAATGACCAAAAGTATTGTATATATTGTTGGAAATTTGCCTTTGGCGGGGAGATGCGTCCACCCATCTTTAATGAATTAAACACTAGTGTTCCGCATGTTGGAGGCTTTGTCTCTTCTCACATGCATATTCTACTAAGTGAGTAGATGACCGTAGGGCCAAGAATTGTCAAATTTCATTGAGAAATGAAAGAGTTATTGGTCCACGAAGTAAGGTGTTTGAGGCATGGAAATATGGTGGGACAAATCTACCACATCGGTGGAAAAAGAAAGAATTGCTCTCTTTATAAGTCTCTAAAGTGGTTGAGGGTTTGGGACCCCAAGGGGTATCCCATGTGTTTAAAGGAGGGAGGACCTAGATGTGCTTGGGTTCAAGGCTAAGCCCACACGCGCGCCGCCGCCGCCCGCCCGTCCAGTCCGGTCTTGGGCTCGGGTCACGGGTCGTGGGCTGTGGGCTGTAGGGACTTTCTGAAAATATCTTTTTGGACCCCAAATTGCTTAATATTTACAGTTTGGTCCCTAGAGTTTCTGGAAAGTTGATTTTGGGAAAGATGGAAGGTAGAAAGTCCTACCGTTTGGACTATTTTTTGGAGCATTAACCAGCCATTACTTGGCCATTAACAACCCTTTCTAATGTCATTAACAACCCTCACTAAGGCTATTAACAACCATGTTTGTGGCAGTTGAGGAGTCCCTCCTCCATGCTATATATTGATGCCTTTTGGCTCAATTGTGTTGAACCAACATACACGAAAATAGCAGCACATTTCAGTCACGAAAAATAGTGCACTAACAACAACAAAAAATAATGCACTAACAGTGAGGAAAGATACACATATACACAAGATATACACTACAGAGACACTATATATACAGAGACAAAACAGAAGAGAAAGTCAGTCCAAACGTTGGACGAAAACAGAAACTCTTCCTTTCTTTTCCATTTCTTCAGCAAGTCGATTCGTATTTGTTTTCTTCGTCAGACTCAACCTATTTGCTTTGTAGTGTTGAGATTAAAGTGTTGTTTTATCTTGGGAGACTATTGCCCGCTACGTAAAAACATATATACGGGGCAATCTTATCTTAAGGACAGAGTGCAATCACTCGACTCAACACAACAGTTGTAACCATCCAGATTTAGTTGTTTCTTGATTTCAGGTTATCAAGATTCAAGACTCAACAAGCTTGCGGCAGTTCTGAACATTTCCTATTTGTTTATTCTTTCGAACACTTGTAATATTTATTTACTTCCCGTACCGCTTTACTACAATAGCAACCAACATATATATCATATACAAATATACAAATTCCTTTCTTTACAATTTTACAAGATAAAACAAAAGGAATTAAAATGTGAAGTCTCACATGACTTCTGCCTGAAAAATCTAACTAAGTAGACATAGACAACATCTCATTACAATCGCTCCATACAAAACCAATTTAGAATCTAAACATCAATTGTAGTGTTGGACAGAATGTTGTCGACACACTCAGGCAACACTTGTGATCCAGATTTCTGAGATGAAATCACGAGAGTTCTCTTGGTATTTTTACATTTTGATTCAAGATATCGATACAGTACATTAACCTCTCTATTTATAGTAGAGAGTCTTCCTTAAAAGTCTCATCGATCGGTTGTGAAAGTTGAGAAAAATGTGGGCAGCTTGTGGTAGATGATTAAGGAGTGAAAATCTCAACAACTTTGACTTGTTCCTTACCCGACTTCTTCCCCAAGCTTTGACTCTTTCTCCCACGTTTTACACAGCTCCAATTCAGCACGCCTAAGTCGTTTTTACTTCACAGTAAAATATTACTGCTTATCGTGAAGTAAGACAAAACTGTTCTAAAAAATGTTGGTCTGAATGTTGTGACATTTGTCCCAACATTTTTATGCATTCAAATCATTAATTTAGAAGATATGTTGAGTCAAATGTCATAACACCAAACCCAACATTAACAGGTATGACAGACTTCTGTTTGAAAATTTGAATTTTAAAAAAACAATGAGTTTGGTTTTTCAATCTGGTTTGATTTTCTTGGTTCAGATCGAATAAATGGTACACAAATTAAGCAAGCAAATACCAATTAATTAGTGAAGAGTTAAACTGTTGTACGAAAAAAATTGAAAATAGCGGCTGGAATGTTCGTCCACCTAAATTAATCGTTTTCCTGTTTACTTTGCTGGAAACTTGGAGTGGACTACGCACCTATAATGTTTGATGATATACCTTCTTATTTGGAGTTAATGCTTAGTTCGTAGATAAAATGTGCGTGCTTTGGATGAAGCTGAATTGAACTATCGGTTTGGTGAGTGGAGCCACTTACTTCAGCCTCTCATTCACATATCCACTTGCTGCTAGAATAGAATGTAGCTAAAACAAGTTCATATACCAGAGGTTGCCGGGACTTATTTCGTGCCAATAAATTCTTTGTTAGATTTTTTTATCTTTCATTATAGTTTTAGTTCAACATTTGGTAGAAACTAGAAACCTCCTCTTGTTATTAATATTATTACAGGTGGTCAACTGTTGAAGATACATTGTTTTTTTTATTTTATATCCAGCTTCTCGGTTTACGTCAGACTATTCCTGGAGATAGTAGTCTCGGTCCCTCAGCACTACTACCAGTAAATTGCGGGATGTGCATGAATGACTAGGGTTTGAGAACAGAACAACTGATATCACTTACAAGGTCCTGCCCCAGAAGAGAGCAAATTGCTCCCACCAGTGTTCGAACCTACGCTGCAGGCCTCCAACTGAATTTTATGTTCCCCTCCTTTGCTATCCAGCTATGCCCGGCGACGTTGAAGATACATTGTTGATGTATTTATCCTACACCAATTTACAAGTAAGTATTTACAACAACTAAATTTTACTTCTGCGCTTTGTATTACTTTTTTCCACCTTTCCCGGACATCCAATAGACTTAGGGATGACATAAGCTTAAGTTATTGTCCACAGAGAAAGAAATGGGATTGATATAGCACTATCATCTTCTCATGTCCTATTTTCTCATATTTCTTCTTAACACGCTATATCGTTAGAATTTAGTTTATGAAAGGATGCTTTCTTGTGGCACTGTAAGTTACAATGTTTTTGTGTGATATATGAAGTTGCTATTCTGCATGATCTCTTGTCTGTATGTTCGATGCATCAGTTATTAAACTGAGAAATTTGCACCTTTATCTGAATAAAGCGTACACTTGATTCTGTGTGTTATGTAGAGATGAAAAATGCATAATTCAGGTTATTACGTGTGACATCAAATGTCATTTCAGTATTTCAAATACTGAACTTCCGAAAAGGCGAAAGGATAGTTCGATCTGTGCTCATTAGGTGGCTGCGTGGGTTTCATAGGGCCCCTGGGGAGAAAAGAAAAGATATTGAAACTTCGGTGTTTGCAAAGTTTTGAAAGAAATAATCCCCTTGATTATTTTCATTGATTGAATAGATATATATACAAGTTACAAAATAGGAGAATCCTATTCCTATTCTATTTCTAAAACCTTATTCTACCATAATTCTAACTATACAATTATGGTATGTGTATATCCTAAATATGGTAAGAGTATATCCTAATCTAGGTAACAAATATACTACAATATACACACAATATACTTTCCTTAATATACACCGTTTTTGTCCACCGTTTTGTCGCCCTAAATTCGTCCATGGGCTGGACGTGTTGGGCCACCGCCGAGAGGCCCAACCGCCGCCGCCGCACCGTCGCTTGTCGATTAAGCGATATACATGTGATATACACGCTTGTATATTCGGTGTATATCACATGTATATTGCTCGTTTAACACACCCCCTTGATCATAGCGGGCGGTTTTCGAACGCCGAGATCGTCCCTAAAATCTTCAAAGAGAACCGCCGGTAGACCCTTTGTAAAGATGTCTGCAATTTGATAACGAGACGGGACATGGCATACGCGAACTTGACCCTTTGCAACCTTTTCACAGACAAAGTGAATGTCCATTTCGATATGCTTGGTGCGTTGGTGTTGAACGGGGTTACTTGAAAGGTAGATGACACTAATGTTATCGCAATATACCAAGGTTGCCTTCTGAATGGGACAATGAAGCTCCAAAAGCAAATTACGTAGCCAACATGATTCGGAGACCACATTCGCTACCCCTCGATATTCTGCCTCGGCACTCGAGCGTGATAGAGTTGCCTGACGTTTCGCTGACCAGGAGACTAAGTTGTTGCCAAGGAACATACAGTAGCCAGAAGTCGACCGTCTGGTGTCGGGACAACCACCCCAATCAGCATCCGTGTAGGAGACAAGTGTGGATGTAGATGACGGATACAAGTGCAACCCATAGTCTAGTGTCCCCTGAATATACCGAATGATGCATTTGATTGCATTCATGTGCTCAACTCGGGATCATGCATGAATAAACACACTCGCCGAACCGCATATGTAATATCCGGTCCGGTAAAGGTAAGATCTTGGAGGGCCCCTGCAAGACTGCGATAGCGGGTCGGGTCCTCGTACGGTGCACCTGCTGCGACACTTAGCTTTGGGTTTGCATCAACTGGCGTGGAAGTGGACTTACAGGATGACATCCCCGCCCTCTCGATGATCTCAGCAGCATACTTCCGTTGAGACAGAAACAACCCACCTGAATGACGCTTGACGGCAATCCCCAAAAAATAACTCAAAGGCCCTAAGTCTTTCATAGCAAACTCAGAACTGAGCATGGTCATGATAGACTGGCGCAAGGCATCGGAAGAGGCGGTCAAGATGATATCATCCACATACAACAGAATGTAGGCCAAAGAAGAACCACGGCGGTAGATGAACAAGGAATTATCTGACCTGTAGTGAGTGAACCCAATAGTCGAAACAAAGTCAGCAAATCGTGTATACCAGGACCGTGGAGACTGCTTAAGCCCATATAATGATTTCTTCAACAAACAGACATGATGAGGGTGGTTGGGATCCCTGAAACCCAACGGTGATGCATATAGACTGTTTCCTTGAGATCACCATGTAGAAAAGAATTCTTGACATCCAACTGATGAATTGGCCAAGTCTTTGAAAGAGCCAAGATAAGCACAGTGCGAATGGTAGCCGGTTTGACCACCGGACTAAACGTCTCACCACAATCAATTCCAACCTGCTGAGTCTTACCATCACCAACAACTCGCGCCTTATGTCGAGAAAATGACTCATCTGAATTCTCCTTATGAGCAAAAATCCACATAGACCTGATAACATTAATACCATATGGACGGGGAACCAACTCCCACGTCTTATTATCAATAAGAGCATTATATTCATCAGTCATAGCAATTTTCCAATTAGGGTCATTTAATGCGGACACAGGATTGCGGGGCAAGGGGGATTTAGAGACATCAGAATGTAAATTAAAATATCTTTTAGGTGTAAAAATACCCCACCGACTACGAGTGACCGGTCTATGACTCGAGGAAGAATTGAGGGAATTTTGGGAATTTTCTGGGCTCGGGACGGACCGGCCGGCAGAGCAATGGGCCCGATGGCCCAAATCGGTACATGGACTCGGACTTCACGGACCGGTTCCGGGGTAATTGGGCTGGACCGGCCCAATTCGGAACTGTTCCAGTGGCCGGAGGTCTTTGGACGTGGCGATGCGTGGGTCCGGCGGCAGCGTGGGCCCGCCTGGAGGATTCGGGTACGGGAGATGTCCAAAAAATTCTGAATAATATACGGGGATATTTGATCATCCAAAAAATTATACGACTTAGGCTCGGGAGTATGAACTTTCGTAAAAGGAAATTGAGTTTCATCAAAAATGACATGGCGATTAATTATGATTTTCTTGGAGGATAAATCAAAACACTTATAACCACGATGATTCGATGGATAACCCAAAAATACACACGGGGTAGACCGAGCCTGAAGTTTGTTAATTGTGGTGGATGGGAATAACGGATAACACAAGCACCCAAAAATCCGAAGATGAGAATAAAAAGGGTTCTTATTATATAGGATTTTGAGGGGGGAAGAATATGTCAGACCTTTAGACGGAGTTATGTTAAGAAGATATGTGGCCATTTGTAGAGCATGATGCCAAAGATATGGAGGTATGGAGGCATGAATTAAGAGAGTTCGGACAATGTTATTTATGGAACGAATTTTGCGTTCGGCTTTCCCATTTTGTGAAGATGTATGAGGACACGAAAACCGAAAATTGATCCCATTTTTAGCACTGAATTCCCGAAACTCCCTATTGTCATACTCTTTCCCATTATCACATTGAATATTTTTTATTTCTCTTTCGAATTGAGTACAAATGAATGCTCTAAATTTGATGAAGACGGAAAACACTTGTGATTTATTCGCAATTGGAAACGTCCACAAAAATCTAGAATAATCATCTAAAAAGAGAACATAATATCGATGACCCACTGAACTAAGAACAGGAGACGTCCATAAGTCGCTATGAATAATATCAAATGGCATTGAAGTATGAGAATTGGAGTCTACAAATGGCAACTTAACAATTTTCCCTAATGAACAAGACTGACAAAGTGGAGTACGACTCGTACCCTTATAGGAAATAAAGCTATTTTTATCTAAAGCTGATAAAATAGAAGATCCCGGATGACCCAGACGAGCATGCCACATGGAAGGAGAGATGGCTGCAAAAGCTGACGGTAAGGCTGGACTCGATGGACTGAAACCAGGCATGATAGGATATAGATCCCCCCTACTATCACACCTCATGAGATGACTCCCCGTCTTGAAATCCTTCACAGAGAAACCAAAAGGATCAAATTCAACGGAAACAGAATTGTCAGTAGTGAACTTTCGGACAGACACTAAATTTTTAATCAATTTAGGAGCATGTAAAGTATTTTTCAAGAGGAGGGGTGGATTGGGGGGAGACAACGTTTTCTGACCATACCCAAGAATTGGAATAGAACTGCCATTACCAACAATTATCCCCCGATGGGTGCTCAAATTGGAATAAGATGAGAGAGTACCTGATTCAGAAGTTATGTGAGTAGTGACCCCGGTGTCCATGTACCAATTTGGGTCTGGTTGAGTCAATCCCAACGTGTGCATCACGGCCTCGATGTCGGTCTGAGTGGGGCCTGCTGCATGATGGGCTTGCGGAGGTCGGGGCCCAAGTACTCCTGGCCGTGCTGGAACTGGGCCGTAACTACTATTGTTGCCGTTGCTGGGCCACTGGCCAGTGGGCCGCCAATGCTCGGTATTGGGCACGGACCGCGTGGCCGCCCCCCGGCCGCCGGAATTTCTTCGCTGGTTGTATGGGCTGCCGGCCCACGGCCCACCGCCCCGCTCCATCGCCATGGGCCCCACTGTTGGGCCCATAGGGGTGGTGGGCCACTGTTCATTGGATGGGACCCACCGCCTGCTTGCTGACCACCGGAACCTCCACCAGAACCGCCGCGTTTGCCCCCGCGGTTTTTGTTATTATTCTTGCGATTATTCTTGCCGCCACCATTATTATGGTTTTGGCCCGAATTATTAACAAAACCTGAAGGATTAGGAGAGGACGCCATCATGACAACTGGGCTCGCTCCGGTAGCCTTCTTTTTAGCCAAACCGGCTTCTTCCAACGTAAGCATGGAGCGGGCTTGATGGAAGTCGGGAAGAGGGTTGCTTTGGCAAAGGAGAGTTCCAACACCATTATAGGCCTCCGAAAGACCGGCAACCAACTGTAGAACTAGATGATTATTTGTTACTGGTGCGCCAACATTACGGAGTTGATCCGCCAACTCCTTTAGTTTCTTGCAATATGCAGAAACGTTCGGAAATTCGTCCATTCGAACGAGAGAGAATTCCTGCTCGAGTGTGACGACACGGGAATGTTGGTTGTCTTGGAATATGTCACGCAATCTATTCCATGTAGCCATAGCCGTGGTATCTGGCTCAATAATCGTCTGTAGAAGGTCCACCGAAATAGTGGCGTATATCCACCGAAGAACGGTAGCATCAAGTGTAATCCATAACTTAGGATCCTCCACAGGAAGGGGTCTAGCGGGAGGAATGATATGGTGAAGAACTTGATAAGATTGATAAGATATAGCGTGAATTTTAAACAACTCCGCCCACGTTGCATATTGAACGTTTTCCATTTCAAGGACAATAGGGACACTTAGCTTGATATTGGAAACCGTGAGGGCGGGGTGAAAATTGTTCTTAGACATATTGATAAGAACAAAGAAGGAGGGGAAATTTAAGAGAGGTTTTTGAGAGCGGAAGACGAATTTTGGAAGAGAAACCCGAGGGGGGAGGGGGGTGTCTCGGCCGAGGGGGTCCAAAAAATTTAGGGAGAGAATTTTTTTGTAAAACCTAGTCGCTTGATACCATGAAAGAAATAATCCCCTTGATTATTTTCATTGATTGAATAGATATATATACAAGTTACAAAATAGGAGAATCCTATTCCTATTCTATTTCTAAAACCTCATTCTACCATAATTCTAACTATACAATTATGGTATGTGTATATCCTAAATATGGTAAGAGTATATCCTAATCTAGGTAACAAATATACTACAATATACACACAATATACTTTCCTTAATATACACTGTTTTTGTCCACTGTTTTGCTGCCCTAAATTCGTCCATGGGCTGGACGTGTTGGGCCACTGCCGAGAGGCCCAACTGCTGCCTGCTGCACTGCTGCTTGCTGATTCACTGATATACATGTGATATACACTGTTGTATATTCAGTGTATATCACATGTATATTGCTCTGTTTAACAAGTTTGACCAACAGGGCTTGGAAATACTGAATTCAGAACTAGAAATATTGGTTTGAGGAGTATTTCAAGCGAGGTAATGATTTTCATTCACAAATTTTCAACTGCATCTCCAAACATTACTTCACTTCCACATACTACCTTCTCAACCTCGACCAAATATTATACAAAACCCAACTAAGGAGGAACAAATCTTGAAAAAGTTGGATCTTTCTGCACCCTTGCACTGAATAAAGCTTCATAAGAGCCTTCTTTTGGAACATATAATTGTTTTATGAACCTCTCCATTGTAAAATTTCTTGGATTTCTGGATATTTATATATGAATGAAATGTAGCTTAGTTAAAAATAAATATGGAGTATGAGCAAATCTTGATTTATTTGACCTGATTGAGGAGTTCCGTTCTTCCTTTTTTCTCTCATGTGGGATATGAGATATTAAAATTACAAGGTGTGAAGTGTGCAGTATTTTGTCATTTAGTTTTGCCTAATTGAAAGTAACATCAAAGGTTCAAGAGACCTTTCACTTTAGAATTCCCCTCTATCGATATTGGAATACATACATGTGCTTATCTGGATGATGGTGAGGATATTGTTTGTGATAAATGGAACTGAAATAGTGAAGGTCACTTCTTACTTGCGTTAACCACTATCGTTGAGGTGTTAATTTATTCTCATGAAATAATAGATTCTAACTTGTACCCATGTTCTTAAGAGTTTATAATCTAGCTAGCTATATCAAAGAAAATGCCAAATCCAGCTTCTTGGGATGAGGAATGTTGTCATAATTTGGAACTGCTGTAATTCTGAGTGAGAAAGCCTTTAAAAAGGTTATCATTATCAATTGCCCATCCAGATGATAAACTTGATACTTAAAAGATACAAATCGAACATTTTTTTGCATAGTGAAAGTTATGTGCAAAATTTAATAACTGAAAGAAGGAACATACCTATAGAAACTGATTGAACACTCATTGAAGCTTACAAAAGAAACAAAGGAAAAAGCCACTATGTACCTCCCAATTTACACGTAAGGTTTGTGTAAACAGTTCAAAGCCACGTATATAAAGTTGGCAATTACTTTAGGCATATAAATTATTCACAACTTACTGCAGTAAAGATCCAATAGTGAATTTCAAATGTTAAATATTTTTCCAAGTGTTAGATTGACTATCATGTGTCCATAAGATTATAATAACTTTTGCCTTTAGTTCACTAGCATCTTGATCTTGAAATTGCCTCATGTGAAAACACAGAGTAAATACCGGAAGCACAATGTGAATACTAAATGTTGTATTTTACACCCTCTTATGCTAGCTTGCTGTATTTGTATTTTGGAAGTGCTGTAACTCCCATTCACGACATTTTCCTTTGGCATTGTTCTGAGTTTCAATTTCGTTTGATTCATCGATGTTTACTTGTTTTTTTATAGCTACTTTGTCATGTTGTGTGGTGACTACAGCTCCCGCTAATGATGACTTCAAAATCCAGATGTGCCCGTGATGTATTTGCAAATGCAAAGATTTTCTATATTTTTTTTGGGTGTTACATCTAATATTAGAATGGTTCTGCTAGACAATATACTAATGTCATTTTTGGTGCATACAAGTATTCTATTACACACAATGTACATAGAGATGCTTTGGTTGGAGCTTAACACGTTTGCCAAATGTATAGAAAATTGTCACGCTTTACTTGATTTAACTTTTTTCTTTCTACCCCTTCATGTCAAAGAAAATGTGATAAAGAATTAACATCCAACTTTTCATAATACCAGCACGGGCCATTATAACCTAGTATTAACTATAAAAGCCAAAAAAAAGTTTGAACAAACAAGAGATAATTGAAATTAAGAGCTGAATCACAATTAGTAAAACTCAATACAGAAAATCTTGAGTATCAACTCAAAATATTAAGAAAAAAAATCCTCACATTTCACTTTTTCTTATTCCATTATTTTAGTATGAAACTATGAATAAAATAATTCACCGTAGAGCTCCAAGGTTTGGAACATGGTGATTCTTCCCAAATAAATAAATAAAAATATTATACTTGGATTGGACAAGGACAACCTTTCAAATTCTCATCTTGATCAACTTTATAGTTGCTTTTAGAATTTGAATTCCCTTCCACGAAGGCATTGTACCTCAAAACAAAAGCCAATAGCAAAACCACCCATTCCAAGCAAAATATCAAAATGGATAATCCACCAACCAATTTCAAGATTTCAACACCATATTCTTCACTAACATAAGACGTCAATTCTCCCAAAAAATAATGTCTTTGTGAAAATAAGCACGGATGCTGAGCCTTGAAATATTGCCGTTAAAACCGTAGCAACCATGTGAATGGCATACCAATTGTTGGACCCCGCTAGGGCTGCAGTGTCCGTGCAGCCGGGGACCACAACAATGATGTTAGATATTATGGAAATAATCCATTATTATTTTCATTAAATCAAATATCTTATAATTATGATGTAAATATAATTAACATATTCTTAGGATAGTCTACCATAATTGTAGCCTAGATTGATTCTTATATTGATGTATATATTATTGTATTCATGGAATGAAATAAGGATGGGAGATATTCCTTCATGGTATCAAGAGCAAAAAACTAACACACTCCCCCTAGCCCTAAAATCAAGTCGCCGCCCCCCTTCCCCTCCCTATTCGGCTTCTTCCTCAACTACACCCTAATTAGGGTTTCTTCCTAAACCCTAACCGAAACCTTACCCTAGCAGAAACCCTACCCTATATTTTTTTCCTTTTCCACTTTTCTTGTTTGTTTGGGGTAACAATGACCGACCAAAACAAATTCCATCCAGCTCTTGCTGTAAACAACGTCAAGAACTTTATCCCGGTGATTCTTGAGATGGAAAAATAACAATATTCATCATGGGTGTAGTTATTCAAAATCCATTGCCGTGCATACCAAGTAATATACCATATTATTCCTCCCAAAACTCAACCGATGCCACGGAGAAAAACACCGATGTGGCATTATGGTGTCGCTTGGATGCTATAGTCCTTCAATGGATTTATGACACTATATCAAACGATCTTTTACACACCATATTGGAACCGGATTCGACGGCGCAACAAGCATGAGAGCGTTTTCAAAATATTTTTCAAGATAACAAAATTTCTAGGGCGATTTATCTAGAAAATCAATTCACCAATGTCAAATTGGATGATTTTTTAAACGTCTCTGCATATTGTCAAGAGTTGAAAATACTTGCCGATCAACTATCAAATGTCTGTGCACCGGTGACAAATCAAATGTTAGTTCTCCAATTAATTACGGGATTGAATGAACAATATGATGGTGTTACTATGTTTATTAAACAAAGCAATCTATTACCACCATTCTATAAGGCTCGTTCGAGATTGATTCTTGAAGAAGCTCGGAAACAAAAATAGGCGACGACGGTGGCAAATAATGCTGGCACCGCCCTCCTTTCCACCAACACGTATACTGATGATTTTGGCTCTCAAAATTCTGGTTCGTGCAGTGGTACAAATCGACACAATAATGGACCAAACGGGGTCAAAATCGCAATAATAACAAAGGAAAAAATAATGGTGGAAAGGGACGAGGTCGGGGAGGAGGACAAACCGCCAGTGATGACAATAGCCGCGGCCAGGAAGGTAAAATAGACCCCACTGGCAGCAGCCCAACCATCCAGCCGGTGGGCAGCGGGGTAGTACCCACCGTAGGGTTGGCAGCCGCAACAATAGGTTGCCCCTCCCTGCCCGTACCCCACAGCTCAGTGGGCCAGGCCTCCTCTAACATCTCGGCAACCCGGGGTTCTCAGTTCTTGTCCTCAACAAGCTTTTGCAGCCTATGAACCATCTTCCGCAAGTTATGTTCCGACGGACATCGAACACGCTATGCAAAATATGACTCTCAATGTTCTCGATGACAACTGGTACATGGACACGGGGGCGACCTCTCACATGACGGCATCCACATGTAATCTCTCATCTTATTTTAATATGAGCAGTAATAAAAATATTGTGGTTGGCAGTGGACAAGAAATTCCAATTCGTGGTATTGGGCAATCCAAAATACCACCCCATTACCCACATTTACAGTTAAACAATGTCTTACATGCACCCAAACTTATAAAAAATTTGGTATATGTGCGCCATTTCACCACTGACAATCATATTTCTGTTAATTTTGATTCGTTTGGATTTTCTGTGAAGGATTTTCAAACAGGGATGCCACTAATGAGATGTGATAGCATTGGGGATTTGTACCCCATCACCACCACCACCAATAACCAAGCCACCTATTCATCAACCTTTGCTTCTTTATCTACTACTTTATGGCATACTCGTTTGGGGCACCCGGGAGCACCTGTGCTAAACTCCCTTCAGAAAAATAAGCTTATTGATTGTAAACCATATTTTGGTTCTCATGTTTGTCAATCTTGCATTTTTGGGAAGCATGTTAAATTGCCATTTTATTTATCTACTTCAAACACTATTATGTCATTTGATATCTTGCATAGTGACTTATGGACATCCCCGGTTTTAAGTTCAGCAGGTCATAAATATTACATGCTTATTTTGGATGATTACTCTAATTTTCTTTGGACATTTCAATTGGGAAGAAATCATAGGTTCACAATATTTTTTTGCAATTTAGTGTGTTCATCCAAACCCAGTTTGAAAAATCAATTAACTGTTTTCAATGTAACAATGAGAGGAAATTTATAAATGACAAATTTAAGGAGTTTTTTCACAAAAATGGCATGATATTTCGTCTCTCTTGTCCACACACTTCTCCTCAAAATGGAAAGCTGAACGAAAAATAAGAGCGATAAATAATTTAATCTGCACACTTCTTGCTCATGCGTCCATACCACCATCATTTTGGCATTTCTTCAAATGGCTACATACCTCTTAAACATTCTTCCTAGCAAGATACTTTCAAACCACTCACCCACACAAATTCTGTATCATCGGGTCCCCTCCTACACACATTTGAGGGTTTTCGGGTGTTTGTGTTATCCCTTTTGTCCTTCCACAATGATAAACAAACTTCAAGCATGTTCCACTCCATGTGTATTATTAGAATATCCACAAAATCATAGGGGTTATAAGTGTTATGATATGTCTAGTGAGAAAATTATCATATCTCGTTATGTTATTTTGATGAGTCTAAATTCCCGTTTGTCGATATACAAACATCTTCCCCACTCTCGTATGGTTTTTGGACACAAGACTACATCTTTTTTTGCAATATGATTTTAATAGCCCAAATATGAGGGAGCCCGCTGCTCCCTCTTCCGCACCCTCGGCCCAACAAACTACCAAAATTGGGCCAACCCAAATGAGGGAGCCCACTGCTCCCTCATCCTTAGTCCAGACCCCTGCCCGAAATGGGCCAATACAAATGAGGGAGTCCACTGCTCCCTCACCATTTTCCTCGGTCCATACTCCTGCCAGAATTGGGCCAACCCAACCCTCTGCCACGACCCAAAACATTACCTAACAAAATCAGCCCAAATGAGGGAGCCCACTGCTCCCTATCCCGTTTCACCAAACCAGCAGCGTGGCCCACTGCCTCCAGCCCAACCTGAGGAGCCCACTTATCCCATGGTCCAGTGGTAGGCCAGGCCTACTAATCCATCGGTAGAAATTCCAGTAACCCAGCAATCCATCTCGGCCCCACCCCGGTCTATTAAAACCCGTGCCATGCATGAGATTTTTTGGCCTAAGTGTCAGTATAATCTTACATCCTCTGTCCAACCATCCCCAATTCCCCGAAATCTGAAAGTTGCCTTATCGAACCCAAATTGGAAAGCTGTCATGATAGATGAAATTAATGCTCTTATTAAAAATAAGACGTGGAAGTTAATGCCCCATCCATCTAATGTGAACATAATACATTATATATGGGTTTTTTGTCATAAAAAGAAATCTGATGGTTCATTTGAAAGGCACAAAGCTCGTCTTGTTGGTGATGGTCGGTCTCAGCAGGTTGGAGTGGATTGTGGTGAAACTTTCAGGCCGGTGGTTAAACCAGCGACTATCAGGACAATTCTCAGTATGGCTCTGTCAAAATCATGGTCCATTCATCAGTTGGACGCCAAGAATGCATTTCTACACGGTCACCTACACGAAACAGTTTACATGCACCAACCTTTGGGTTTCCGAGATCCTATTCATTCTGATTATGTTTGCTTGTTGAAAAAATCATTATATGGTTTAAAACAGGCCTCAGGGCTTGGTATAACAGGTTTGCAGGATTCATCTCCACACTAGGGTTCTCACATAGCAAATCTGATCAGTCTTTGTTCATTTATAAAAAACGGAATGACATGTCATATATTCTTCTCTATGTGGATGACATCATCTTCATAGCATTATCCGAGTCACTTCGCCGGTCTATTATGTCCCTTTTTACTTCGGAATTTGCTATGATGGATTTGGGCCCTTTAAACTATTTTTTGGGCATTGCTGTAACTCAATATATAGGTGATCTATTTTCTTGTCAAAGAAAATATAACGCGGAGATAATTGACAAAGCCGGTATGTCATCTTGCAACCGTCACACACGCCGGTAGATACCAATACAAAATTGAGTAACTCTTCAGGTTCTCCATACGGCGATCCAACACATTACCACATTTTAGTAGGTTCATTGCAATATCTCGCATTTACGAGACCTGATATCTTATATATAGTTCAACATGTCTGTTTACATATGGATGACTCGAATGAAGAACATATGGGGGCTCTCAAACGAATTCTGCGGTATGTTCAGGATACTCTTGATTTTGGGTTACATCTGTATAAGTCAACCATTTCTGGTCTCACGTCTTACACAGATGCTAATTGGGGTGGATGCTCGGACACAAGGCGTTCCACCTCTGGCTATTGTGTGTTTCTCGGAGATAATTTAATCTCATGGTCATCAAAACGCCAACTAACACTATCTCGGTCGAGTGCTGGAGCAGAATATTGAGGGGGTAGCTAATGTTGTCTCTGAATCATGTTGGCTTCGTAATCTTCTATTGGAACTTCATTATCCGATCGAAAAAGCAATCGTGGTCTATTGTGATAATGTGAGTGCAATATATTTGTTAGGAAACCCTGTCCAACATCAATGCACAAAACACATAGAAATGGATATTTTATTTGTCTGCAAAAAGGTTGCATGTGGACAAGTCTGCGTTCTCCATGTACCATCCCGCTATCAGATTGCCGATATATTCACGAAAGGTCTTCCGCGCATACTCTTTGATGATTTCAGGGACAATCTCATCATACGAGAGAACCTCCCGCTAAGACTGCGGCGGGGGGGGGGGGACTGTTAGATATTATGGAAATAATCCATTATTATTTCCATCAAATCAAATCAAATATCTTACAATTAGGATGTAAATATAATTAGCATATTCTTAGGATAGTCTACCATAATTGTAGCCTAGATTGATTCTTGTATTGATGTATTTATTATTGTATTCATGGAATGAAATAAAGATGAGAGATATTTCCTTCTAGCGATTGTGAGGCCGTGGAGGAGGATGAAAAGGCCTCTGTATAACGAGGGGATTAAGCGTAAAGAGAGTGTAAGGAAGATGCAACTAGTCGATGCACCTAAGAGAATGTAATTGGTTAAACGAAATATTTGGTGAGATCAGTGACAGTGAGACTTGGACTCAGTTGAAGTGATGACGGAAAGATCCATTGGATTGAATTTGATGAAGAAATTGAAATCTTGAATTGATTTTAGAAATTGTTGATGATTTTGGAGAAGAAAGTAATGGGTATTTGAAGAAGTGATATGATCATGTATTTGGCCGTTTAGTTTATGATTAACGGCTAGTTGAAATGGTGGGAGAAAAAAATAATCCAACGGCACAAACACCCGAATAGATCTAGATCTTTTTTTTAAAAAAAGTTTTTAAAAAGGCAGTGCAGTAACACTAAGTTAACCAAAATGGTACGGCAATTCTAGTACGATGAGCTAAATTGCATAAATGATCCTTATGTAACACAAAATTAAGACTTAAGATCATTAACTACGTCAGCTTGTTGTAAAATAATAATAATATGAAACAAGATGTAGATAAGAAATATAGAGAGGACCACATAGAGTTTCTTATTTCTTAAAATATCTCCAACAAAGACTTACAAAGTCTCTACTTATAACGAGAAATATTAAAATATGTCATAAACATGACTATTAACTATTTAGGTGTTACAGTATTAAAAAATATAAATATAACGAGAAATATCAAAATATGTCATAAACATGACTTAACTATTTAGGCGCTACAGTAATAAAAAGTTGTGGGAGTAATAGAAATTAAAATCAAGAAGTTTTCCCCTCATAAATTCTGAATATAAATGGACAGTCACATTAATTATTTCGTAACACATCTCATGTATTCTCCTCGAGAGGCATATTTTTTGGAAAAAGAGTCAATATATGCATGACGAAAAGTCTAAATAGTAGTGATTCTATTTTACTGGATTATAGTGACGAATATGAGCTACAGTTTTAAACAAGTCTAGGCAATCATTTAATAACTTAGCTTTGATTGGAAAATAAGCATAATATGAGATTTTCTTTCTTTCTTTTTCATTATGATTTAAGAGATGTTGCATTATTGTCCAATGTCCAGGTATGAGCGAATTATGAGCTTTTGTGCAGTGATTTAGGCATAAGCCCATGCATCTCATGGACACGGGCTATCTAGTTAATTTATAATGAATTTTCACAATACTGAATATGTTTGGAACGTGCTCATTCTAAAATATAGTCCTGAATTAAACATTCCAAATGCGATATCGTCAACTTGCTCTTTCTAAAAACACAACACTGTCCATAGATTTTCGGGAGTTACGAATCTCTCGTACTACCATCATCGACGATAAGCAGTATGATAAATGGAAACTATCTTGTATGGTACAGGTAACCGGCATACGCCGATCATATATATATATGGAGACAACTGAAGGTAGTTTTCAATGTAGAATGCCACAATCAACAGATGTTCTTACAGATAATTCTTCTTTTGGAAAAGGAAATAACCGCCACATATACTAGACAATAACTTGATTACTAGGTATTATCCTGCCATTAGTTACTACTAATACATACAATACAAGATGGATTCAACTTTGCAGTTACAGTACATGCTACTAAGAGTGGTCTTCCTCTGTTCTAATACTTTTCAGTCTTTCACTAACTAAAAGAAACTTAGTACCACGAGTGTTAGCTTCTCTATTAAGCGCACATGCGATATGGAGAACTTTATCGAGGTCGAAATTGTAGTACAAGAAGCTCTTCTTTGAATTTAACTCATTGGAACAATCACTGCATTTTATATCTGCCATCTCATTCTCATATGGATACGAATAGAGGAGCTTATACGAAACTTTCTTGTTTGTGCCAAGGGTTAATGTCATGGGAGCACCAGCACAGCTACGATGGAGACTGAATTTACAAGCAGAGCAATGGTATGATGCATAAACTTCTAAAGTGCAAGCCGAGCATTTGTATTTTGGATGTTCGGTATAGCTTGCGAGTATGAGGGGGTGATTCGGGTGAAAATGGTGTTGAATCTTTCGCGGAAGAGGGAAACAATTCTCGTCGATGAAGTAATTGCATAACTGGCAAATGTAACCGGACGAATCCTTGTTTGCACATATGCAGCAAGTACTCATGATCGATGCCTCATTCTTTTGATTGATTGCTTTTAGTGGATGGCGGTGGCTGAAGTGTGTAACTTCTCCTAGCTGTTTGATTTTTGGTTTTTGGCCAGGACAACGTTTTTGGAGGACCAAGCATTTCTGAACTTCAGATAGGAAACTGTGATCTCCTATTACTCCAAGCTCTTCTTCAGGAGCACATTCAAAATGGCAGATGTAATCAAACTCGCGATTGTAGAAAATCCAAGAGGACTGCCTATTCATAACTTGATTACAAATACCACATAACAGGACTGCACCTTCACTTTCTAGTGGAAAGAAAGTGAACAGATCAAGAGGGTATTTTACCTTGTGGATCAATGACGTTTTCACAGAAGCGCATTCAAGATGAAGATGAAATTTACACAAGTCGCAATGATAGTAAAAAGAAAATAGTGAGTGGTGAGGACAAGAGTTGTCATATCCACATGCCACACAACGGAATTTGTTTTCAACTGTCGAATGCAAAGGAGCAATTGAGGGGATAGGAAAAAGGGTGAGTGAGTGGATAGGGTGAAAATCATGCCGAATTCTTTTAGGAATGTTAGAGCATACCTCGTGGAGAAAGTAATGACAATGATCACAACCATAAGCGACCCCAGATATTATAATAGTACACATGTTGCATCTTATAAGTTCTGTTCCTCGGAGGTGGAATCTTAGCATGGGATGCCTGTGGCTGAAATGCACTAGATCACCATCACCAAGATAACAAGGCACTTTTGACACACAACTTTCCCCTTGATCCTTAGCAATCAATTTAGAAGCTAAAACACCAGATCCGGATTCCTCTTCTCTTGTTATTTCTCTTGGTATCTTTCTCTGTCTCTGCCTAAATCTGTACACAACAACTTGCTGGCCTTTTCTATCCTCGTCACTTGAGTATTCTTTTGCTTCATCCAACAGATCATCTGCTTGAGAAGTATCTGATTTTTTGTTCTTAGCTGTTTCCATCTCTCCTTCTCTGGGCTGTGATATACTTTGAAAAAGAAATTTCAGCACACAATATACCAGAACAATAGCAGGTAGCCATATAGAAAGGCCTAGTAAATAACCGAATTCCAAGTTGTTATCGTCAAAGGGAAAGCACAGCATCTTCTTGTCGTCCGGCATCAACTGATAATACTCTTGAGTCTTGCTTCAAGACTTGATCCTAATCCTTGAAATAACAGGAGGACAAGTACACCCGATGGTATGGCCTAGTGGTCAATAAGTGAGTCGAGTATCATGAGGTCTCAGGTTTAAATTTCAACATAATAAAATATTAAGTGATTTTTTTTCATCTTCTGGTCTTGATGGACAAAGTTATTCCGAGGTGACACGTATTCTATTGAATTAGTTAATGTACGTGCAAACTAAATCAAACATCACAATTATTAAAAAAGAAAAAAAAAGAGGACAATTGAAATTATTGAAAAGCAAAAGCTAATAAGCCAATAAGTCAAAAGTGAAAAGCAAAAGCTAATAGTAGGGAAGGCAGAGAAAAAAAGGTGAAATAAAGATAAGATTTCAGTTCTACAGTCATTTACCTTTTGCAAAGATTCCTTAAAGAAAATAAGTTTTGTTCTTTTCAACTTCTTTCGACCTTTCCTATTAATTCATGATGATACACTAAAAGGATGTTAATTCCAAGTCTTACTATTCAATTTGTTTCGAAAATGGTCTGTTTTAACCTTTCCTCTCTTATGTTCCAACAATTCACCGGCTAAAATGATAATTTAGATGTGACCTTGGGTTTCATATAAGTTACTGGAAACAAGCAAGCGTTGGTAAAATGCTATAGGAATTTCTCCATGTCATTATGCTTAGTAGTTTGGACAACATTTAGGAAAAGTAAAAAAAAATATCATTGAAAAACAAAATGTGTTTTGAGTAGTTAAAGCTTTTTGGAAGATTTGTAATCATTTTTCAAGTTCTTCTTTTAAGCGATGACTCTTCCATACAAGAAACAACACCACTCCATGAAACCTATTGACCCATCTAAAAGAATGTACTCTATAAAATTATCAGGGAAATATACAAAAATGACCCATCCAAAAGAATGTACTCTATAAAATTATCAGGGAAATATACAAAAAGTATAATGATAACAGTGGTGTTCCGACCGGACAGCGCATGCACTTTAACTATTCCACCGGCTATCTATTACTTTCCACGAGCAAATGAGTAACACTTGTTAAAACAGAGACATGGACGAGAAGAAGTAAAAAAAAAAGCTTTGAGTGTAGCCAGAGATTCTTTTTTAAAACTTCAAGAAATTTCTATCGAAATCTTTCTAATAGAAGAGGAATTTGTGAGAGACAAAAATAATTGGAGAATTCTTTATGCATGAATTTATCATAATGACCTCTTTATATACAAGTAAGTCATCTCCTTACCCAAATAAGGTAAACCTATTCTAATAGAAGTACAAATCCTATTTTACCGTATATAATTGTACCATAAATAGACTAAAACTCTTAAAATTAGAAAAGAATAGGATTTTGGTCACCGACGCAATGGACAAACTAGTCCGGTCTATTCACCGACGTGACCGAACTAACTGGTCCGATCACAATATATATACGATCTTAATACCCCTCCCAAGTTGGAGCATGAGAGTCTCGAATGACCAACTTGCCAAGTAAATATTCATGCTGCGATTTTTCCAAAGCCTGCGTAAACACATCAGCTGGTTGACACATGACACATGACGAGGCCGGATTGAAGTGCATCCCAGACATACTGATTGTCTACTTCAATTTTTTTAGTCCGTTCATGAAACACCGAATTTCGAGCAATATACAATGTCGCTTGACTTAGAGTAGTAGTCGACTCAAAACAAATAGCCAAGCAAGCAAGCAAACAAACAGACAAACAAGACACAAAAAAACTAACTAGGCTAGTTATAGAACATAAAGTCCACATTTTTAAAAGAGCAGAACCAGAGCAAAACATTGTCTTAAACGTCATAATAGCCAAAAGAACCCAACATATTAGGACATTAAACAGTAAGTAAGAGTCTGACAGATGCCAGCCTTCAGATCCTCAAACTTCTCCAATAGGGCCTCATGCATGGTATCAAACTTAGCAGAGATAGGCGTAATTCCATCCAAAGCAGCAAAGACATTCTTCAATATCATTAGAGAATGCTTGGAGGTCCGTTCAAGAAGCATCCTTAGTTTTGATACATCCAACCCTTTTTCTTTAAGGGCCTCCTTGAGTTTGTCCAACTGGAACTACTGGAACAACTAAAGATCCTTCAGGTCATCTACCTTGGTTTCCAAATAGACCAGAGAAGAGATAATGTCTGGATTTTTCAAATATCTCCCTTGATAACCAATTGAGCTGTCCAAGCGGACGAGATAATGTCTGCATGACAGGGCAGGGTAGGAGGAGAACTTGAGGAGGCTTTAACAGGAGGAACAGAGGGTTCAGAGTCCTTGCGTACCCATTTGGAATCAACAAGCATGTAACCTAGCATTGTAGCGTTGGGAGGCTGAAACAGAGGAGTATCTAGAGAGATCAATTCCACTAGCCTCAAGAATCATAGTGATAATCATGCCATATGGAAGGTAGGGAGGAATCAAAAGTGCTCTCAATCATGTTGTTGATTATCAAGGAGGACAGTTTGAGCTTGAGCTTGTTAACTATGCATTAGGTAATCAGGGTATCACGCTGAGTCATCATGGAGAAAGATCCAGCTCTAGGAGATATGGCAGTGGAGATGATATGAGCAATGTCACAAGTGAGAAAAGATATTTCATTGGGGGTCAACTGATTTGGGAGAATGACATCAGGGTCAGCAATGTTTTCTTTGGCCTGTTCATAAGAGATCAAAATTTTCAGGCCATGAGTGTTTAGCAGCAATGAGTGCTTGGCAGGGATACACTCTAGCGGCACCTAAAAAGAATTTGTCCCACTCCTGAAACTCAAAAAAAAAGGCTTGATGTCGTAGTGAAGGGTTTTGAGGAGATTAAGATCAACAATACGACCTGGATTAATAGATTTGTCTTTAAAGGAGACAAAAATTTCAAAAGTTTTGGTGGTCTAAAAGTCACGGCGATTATCAACAAAGCATTCGATTCAAGCTTAATTTTCTTTTGAGAGTCTACGGGAGAGGAGTGAGAGATATGTCGCTTACCTAGTTTCTCGTCAGATATAGAGTCTACTGTCTGTACAACTATATATATTGTGAATAAAAAAAAAAAATAAAGAAAATTATTCTGTCTAACATAATTATAAAATATGCTGAGAATACGAAGGTATTAGTGAATATTCTTCGAATATTTTCAGTATATTTTGTAATTATGATAGATGTATATTTAAAGTAACTTAGGATTCTTATTGTATTAGAAATCAACCTCTTAAGGTAAGTTATGATTCGTAGTGTATTATGAATCAACATCTGTACAACTATATATATATATATATATTGTGAACAATGAAAAAAATCTCTAAGAGAAATTATTCTATCTAATATTTACTATCGAAGAGATTGCGATCAGTCATGGAGTGGGTGGAGAAGTTAGAGTCGATTTGGATGGGTTCCACCTTTAGAGAGTTTTTCGCTTTTGTGCGCGAACTCTTACGAGGTTTTCATGGATTTAGCCATGAGTGAGAGTAAAAGAGAAGAGGGAAGATGAAGAGCGTAGAAGTGAGAGGGATGACGTGATGTTTGAGAGGAAGCTATCACACAATATAATATACTAGGCGGCGCAGAGTAATAATTACTCTTGGAACTCAAAGCGCACGAATGGGCTTAAAAAGATGGAACAATTAAATTCATACAATATATAAACTAGTAAGAATAAATAAATGCATATCATAAAGGAAATAAATAAATTTCAAACTTAACACGACAGAGATGGAAGTTTCCTTGTGAAAATTATTTTGTGACTGGGTTTTCCAAAATACCAAGAGATTTTCAGAGAGAACAAAATCTTTCTTTTAAAGAGGTTAAGTAAAAATATCAGCCAATTGATTTTCAGTGGTAACAAAATGAATATCAATATTACCCTTAGTAATATGATCTCTAATAAAATGATGTTTGATTTCTATATGTTTAGGCCTAGAATGATGCATATGATTTTTTGATAAGTATATAACACTAGAATTATCATAAAATATGGGGATAAGTTTAAAATTAAAATCATAATAACTGAGTTGATGGTACATCCAAATTAGTTATGCACTACATTGACCAACAATATTATATTCAGCTTTCATAGTGGATAAGGAAACAAATCCATATTTTTTGCTATGCCATGAAATCAAGGATTTTCCAAGTATATGATAAGAGCCCCTTGTACTTTTGCTATGATCTTTCAGCATTAGAAAATCAAAGAGTAAAATTGTTAGTATGAGGATACCATAAACCATATGAACTAGTTCTAATAAGATATCTAAGGATCCTTTTAACAGCCGTTAAATGAGATTCCTCAGAGAATGATTGAAAGCATTCACATATACATACACTAAACATAATGTCTGGTCGACTAGCAGTTAGCTATAAAAGATAAACAATCATTCCACGATAATTTGATTCATCTACAGGTTTATCTTCATCATCCTTTTTGAGGGAACATGTAGAACTCATGAGAGTTCTCAAATCTTTTGAGTCAGCCATTCCATATTTTTGAACTAGTTCTCTTGTGTATTTGTTTTGACAAATGAATATTCCTTTTTTGGACTGATCTATTTATAGCCCAAGAAGAACGTTAGTTCTCCCATCATGCTCATTTCGAATTCACTTTGAAAATTCCTTACACAACAAAGGGTTAGTACTTCTAAAAATAATATCATCAACATAATTTTGAAGAATTAAATTTCCATTTGATGATCTCTTTATAAAAAAGGTAGTATCAATTTTTCCTCTAGTAAAATCATATTCAACTAAGAAGTTACTTAAATGATCATACCGGACTCTAGGGGCTTTCTTTAGCCCATAAAGAGCTTTTCAGAGTCGAAAAACATGATAGGAATTTTTAGGATTCTCAAAACTAGGAGGTTGTTTTACAAAAACTTCTTCTTCAATAAATCCATTTAGAAAACCACTTTTGACATCCATTTGAAAAAGTTTGATGCCTTTAAATAAAACATAAGCAAGTAGGATACGAATTGATTCTAACAGTGCTACATGAGCAAAGGTTTCATCATAGTCGAGTCTGTCTTGTGAGTAACCTTAAGCAAATAGTCTTGCTTTATTTTGAACAACTTCTCCTGCCTCATTTAGTTTGTTTCTAAAGACCCACTTTGTGCCAATAACTGAAGCTCCACCAGGTTTAGGGACTAGTGTCTAAATTTGATCTAGCTCTTCCTTCATGGTAAATCTCGAATGTTCATCCTTTAAAGCTTCATCAATCTTTTTAGGCTCAACTTGAAAGATACGTGCAATGTTTGCATTGTTCCTTGAGGAAGCTATAGTTTTCATCCCTTCATTTAAATCTCCAATTACAAACTTCTTTTGATAATCGAGTTTGCTCCAAAATTTATTTGGAACATGTTCAATAATATCAGTAGTTGACTTTCAGTCGACTCTTGAGAGTTGTTTGTTTAAGAGAGGTGTATTAACCTGCAAGTCTTCATCATCATCTGCACTTTTACCTTTGTCAACCACATAATTAGAGTCATCAAATATTACATGAATTGATTCTTCAACAGTAGAAATGAGTTTATTAAAAACTCTATAAGATCTACTAGTGTTAGAATAACCAAGAAATACACCTTCATCACTTCTGGGATCAAACTCACCCAAATTGTATTTACCATTGTTGTGCACAAAGCATTTGCATCCAAATGAATGGAAATAATTGACATTAGGTTTCTTACCTTTCCGTAGTTCATATGGAGTCTTTTTCAATATAGGTCTAATCAGACACCTATTTGAAATGTGGAATGCAATACTTATAGCTTCAACCCAAAAATGGTATGTGAGAAAGTGTTCTACGATCATGGTTCTGGCCATGTCTTAAAGAGTTCTATTCTTTTATTCAACCACTCCATTTTGCTGAGGTGACCTTGGTGAAGAGAAATTGTGGGATTAACCTTGTTTATTGCAAAATTCTTCAAATGCCTTGTTTTCAAAATCCCCTATATGGTCACTCCTTATTGTCGTGATGTAGTAACCTTTATCATGCTGGACTTTCTCACAAAAAATCTTGAAATTTCTCAAGGTATCGTTGTAATGATCCGTTCGGTAGTTATGTGTGTTTTAACTATTTTACCCCTGTTGACTCAATTCTCAAAGTTATCAGATGATCCTAGTGAAAGGTGAAGGAGTTAGAACCTTTAAGCGATAATGTTTGACCAATAGTCGACTTTTGGATAAATAGATCTTTTTTGGAATTTCTTCGATTCCGTCAGGTCCAGAGGGTCGTTTATGACCTGTTAGGTTAGTTAGTTCGGTTCCTGAGGACCTCAAGAGTATTTTGACTATTGGTTGGAACGTTAATTTTAGGCCGTTGGGGTTGACTCATTTAAATAGACTTTGGATGGAAATTTTGAGACCACGAGTGAGTTCGTATTTTTTTATGTGTGTGTACATATTTGGTTTGTGTCGTGGAGGTATCAGTTGATTGTCAGATTCTGGGATTGTTCTTTGAAACTTTTCTTGTGTCTGTTACTCGCTGGGGTGAGCTGTAATGCACCCCAGCGGATGAGGGGTCCGCCGTAGCAGACAACTAGCCGCTACGATGGAGCGATGTGATATTTCTTAGGAGCGCGGGCGTGGTCAAGTGTCGTTGGTGTGGGCTCCACTATAGTGGACCTTTGACCATTGTAGTGCACGATTGGAAAATCAAAACCCTTTTTAAGTGTTAAATTAGGTCTTTCATTTCCCATTCCCAAAATATTTCTCTGAGGCACCTCTTGGGCAATTTCAAGCATCTCTAGGTGGATTTCTTCTTGGGGTAAGTTCCTTAGCCTTGTATTACTTTTATTTACCTTTCTTAAGTTGATTCAATGGTGGGGAAAACCTAGAAACTAGTTAGAGAAGGTGAGTTCTACCTAAATAGTGTTTATTTGATTATTGAGCCTAAATGTGATATTAATTGATGGATTATACTAATCTAAGCATAGATTTCACTAATTAGTAACTAAATAGGCTTGAATCTTCCATTGTTGTTGAGAAATTGATTAGGGAAAATCTAAGGTTTATGACCAATTTGGGGTTTTGCATTGTTTGATGAAATTGACGTATTATTGAACTAATTTAGCAATTGGAGAGTAGAATTAAACTTCTAGAACGTTAGGTTGCCGATTTCACCCTTTAATTACCGTTTTACCCTTGTGGGCCATTTTCCCTATTTTCCCATAGCTGATTGGAATCAAGGAATAGTCTAGTGTTATGGGTATTTTTAGGAATAGTCTAGGAAAGGCTAAGGTTTGATTGTTCGTGGCTCTAGCTTGGCGTCCAGGTAGGTTACGACTTACCTTCTGGTTAGACTTTGATTAACGAAGCATATAGAGAGTTAGTTACTGTCAGAGAAAGCATGTTACGCCTTCGGGTATGAAGTTGGGATGGATTACATAGGTTTGATACTGTTGAATGATTTGTGGGTTATTGCCTTTTTGTGATTTATTATCTTGTTACTAAATGTTTGGTATTGGATTTTCTCTTAGTTTCCATATTATGATTGTGATATAATTGTCTCTCACTCATGTTAGTATTCTAATGAATAGAGGAAAGGACTAGACTTGATAGTGATATTATGATATGTGTCCATGTGTGGCACTATTGTGATTTGATTATGATTTACACTTGATTGATATATGCATATCATTCATACACATTCTACATAATTCATTTATGTGAACAGTTATTTGATATTAATAATGATAAGAGGGAAAGTGAAACATCTGAGGCTTCCTATTATGGTGTTTACTACGTGCATGTTTTGTATGGCCTCTCTTGTTTATATAATTGGTGTTACCTATATGTCTCGAAGGGAAATTTTTCCGCATGTGGCATTGTACAGATTTGGGAATAAGTTCATATTGGTAGTTGATTTACGGATGCTGTTATGTTTATTCATCTCATGATTTGTGTTGAATTTGACATTCATACAAGCATTTATCCTCATTTTCATGATACATTGATATTACATATGATTGGCATGATGGTGATAAGTGAGAAGGAAACATCCATGATTCTTGCAATATATTTGATATCGTAGCCATCTCTGAGTTGTGTGCGGAATGGCTAGCGGTGTGGTGGGTGGTAGAGTCATCTCTGGGCTGTGTGGAATGACTGGTACATGGACTTCGTGGGTCCTCCATGGGTCATGACTATCGAGACATAGAGGTATTTCGCTCGGAGCATGTGTGTACGATATGAGACAGTTGGCCAGTGCATTGCATTATATTGCATCGCACATACATTCATATTATATCCACTCATATCTCTAATTTTGGTTGTTGTATTCATTATATTGCATGATGTGTTTCAGCCTTGGTTGTTGATTCATTTGAGAGGTTGTGTGCTTGTTAATCTCTTACCTAAACACATGATGGATTCGAGGACTAGAGGTTCCGTTTAGGATATGACGGTAGACTACTGATATCTAATTTGATTCACATTACTGCAAGTCTTACGTGGATGTGCTTAGAGATTACTTCATTCTCGTACTTAATGGATTCCGAAGTGATACTTCTATACTTGAGTTGTTATTCGTGGACTGTTTGGTATTTGTACTTGATTGCGAGCATGAATATTCTTTAATGCCTTTTTTTTTTTATATATATTAGCAAACTATTGTTGGCCTATGATATCTACCAGTACTTAGTGTTGTACTGATACAACTATTTATACACCCTTTTTGGGGTGTAGAGTTATTCTAGGTACATGAACGAGGTTCGATTAGCCTTCAAGGATCTCATGGAGTTCATCTAGACTTTTTCTGTTTAATTCTCCTTCTAAACAGAAGTTGTATTCAGGTTGTGGTTGTAACTTTTATTTAAGTTGTATACCTAGAAGCTCTTGTACTATTTAGACCAGATTCCTTGGGTAGTTATTGTAATCTGCATTAATATTTATTTATGATTTAGATTTCTATTTTCCTTATTTATCATCTATGTTGTTCGATGAGTCTTTAAGGGACGAGTTTGCCTACCACGTGGGAAAAGGTTAGATGCCCGCACGATCAGTGATTTGGGTCATGAAGAAAGTTGGTATCAGAGCTCTAGGTTACCCGATCTATAAGTACAAGAGCATGTCTAATAGAGTCTTGTGGATCGGTACGATGAGGTATGTACTTATATGTGAGAGGCTATTGGACATTTAGGAAACTTCGAATTCTTTCATTCATTCATGCTACTTCATTCAAATTGGTATCTAAATTTCCTTATCTTAATCACCCACTGAAGGTGGGAACTCATCCTTAAGTTTTTATGCAAACAATTTGTCTATGACGTGTTGTGGTATGGTATGAGATGTGTTATCCTGATTCAGACGCATGACCAAGTTCAGTTCTAGCTTTGGCTTGAGGATTCAATTGTGGGAGTTTCTTGTGAGATGAGAGAGATTGTACAGAGGGTCACATAATTTCCATGTTTTTTCAGAGTTGGGTTATTCGAGAGTGGCAAAAGTGCATTTGACTTAATAAGAGTGATTTATTCGATGATATGATTAGTTTGGAAAATGTTTCAACATCGTCAAGGTATTGTGATGGTTTGCATGGCATGGGTGTACCAATAGTAGGTCTATGATTCATCAGTGGCAGTGTATTGGGTGTCGATATGCGGGGATGAGTGTAAGTTCAGTAAGGATTATCGGATGTGGCAAAAGTATAGTGACCCCATGTAATAGAGAAGAGAAGTTGAGAATAAGGACATGAAAGATGACTTTGTGGGAAATGTGTAGAGAAGTAAGATTTCTTAGGGTATTTTGGTAAGAGTGCTTTTGTGTTAATGGGATGGTGGAGTAAGGAAGAGGATTTGGATAGATCAATTTCCTCTATTAGGAAGGGAAAAATTGGTATATGATGTGTTTGACATGATAAGGTTGCAATTGGTATGAGAGTGAATTTCGTCTTCAGTTGTGAGAAGATAAGTTGGACTTCAACGTGACTACATGGTAGTGGTTTGTGGGTTCTTTTAGGAAAGTGGTTAGCGATTCTAGATCGGAAAGAAACGATACTTGTGACGAGTGGAGACTTAAGATGTTGGGCAGCTATGATCCTGGTTATTCAGTAAAGGGTATGTTCACCGGGTCTTCGTGTTTAGATGAATGATAAGGATATTGTGGGATCAAGAGCTAGTTGATTTGAGAGTTATTTTGCGGTCATAAATGGTAGAATAGACATAAAGGTTCAATGTTGGGTTGGTATGTTTGGTTATGCAGTGGGCCAATGAGAGTCGGTGGTTGATTAATAAAAATGACCCTAGCGGTGGTCTTTGGGGTTACTTTGGTCATTATGGTTCTGGTGTTGTTGTCTTACTTATTTCAGATGAGATGTGATTGTTGAGTATGCTTAAAGAAGGGAGTCCACAGAAATGGACTAAGTGATATGACAAGTTCAGTGGGATTTCGTGATCAGCGACTAGTGAGAAGCAAATTTCAAGTAACCGACATGTTAAGGCTCATGGAAGTGGATTGTGTGGTGCAATGTTGGGAAGTTTCGTAACACTCTTCAGTGGATGAGTTAGTATATTTTAATGGAAAAGAATTATGGAAATTCCTATTATGTGGAGGCTAGAGTTATATTTTTGAAATGAGACCGTGCATTATGTTGCAAGTAATATTGACTGGACAGCTTGGGTGAGCACTTTTGGATATTAAGGACTTGGGAGTAGTTTCGTGATATTTAGAGCGGTAGTTATAAGATTTGATAGAATTTTATGGGCATATCGAGGTGTTATAATATGAGATTCGATGGTTAAAGGGGTATTATATGAGGCTACATGTTTTGCGTCAAATTTTTTGAGGTTGTATAATAATTGTGTATCGAGTAGAAGTTGAGAAATATGAATATTGTAATCATAAGGTATGGTTCTTTGGTACTAAGTTGACAACTTGGATAGGACTTAGCTTTTGGAGTCGAGGGTGATTGACATGATTGATTACGCACGAGGAAGAAATTAGAATTGGCCACCACAGATGTGTGGTAGGACTGTGATTGGTTTTGGAAAGTTGGAGTCAGTTCGAGTGACTATAGGTAGTATTCAAGGGTTATGCATTCATTCCAGGTCAGAATTGTTCGATTAGAGCTTGATGGACTATGTTTACATTTCTAGGAGGACTTATGGATTCCCAGTTAATCACATTCACAGGTTCTATGAGTTTTAGTTCAGATTTGAGGTTTGATAAGTTTAGCGAGCTTTATCGGGGTTTGTGAGATCTCTGAGTTGTGTGCGGAATGGCTAGCGGTGTGGTGGGTGGTAGAGTCATCTCTGGGCTGTGTGGAATGACTGGTACATGGACTTCGTGGGTCCCCCATGGGTCATGATTATCGAGACATAGAGATATTCCGCTCGGAGCATGTGTGTACGATATGAGACAGTTGACCAGTGCATTGCATTACATTGCATCACACATACATTCATATTACATCCACTCATATCTCTGATTTTGGTTGTTGTATTTGTTGTATTGCATGATGCATTTCAGCCTTGATTCCTTGGTTGTTGATTCATTTGAGAGGTTGTGTGCTTGTTGATCGCTTCCCTAGACACATGATGGATTCGAGGACTAGAGGTTTTGCCTAGGCTATGATGGTAGACTATTGAGATCTAGTGTGATTTACATTACTGCAAGTCTTACGTGGATGTGCTTAGTGATTACTTCATTCTCGTACTTCGTGGATTCCGAAGTGATACTTCTATATTTGAGTTGTTGTTCGTGGACTGTGTGGTATTTATACTTGATTGCGAGTGTGTATATTCTTTAGTTCCTTTCTTTATATATGTTAGCTAACTATTGTCGGCCTATGATACCTACCAATACATAATGTTTGTACACTCTTTTTGGGGTGTAGAGTTGTTTTAGGTACATGAGCGAGGTTCAATTAGCCTTCAAGGATCTCATAAAGTTCATATAGACTTTTCTGTTTAATTCTCTTTTTAAAGAAAAGTTGTATTCAGGTTGTGGTTGTAACTTTTATTCAAGTTGTATACCTAGAAGCTCTTGTACTATTCAGACCAGATTCCTTGGGTAGTTGTTGTAATCCACATTAATATTTATTTATGATTCAGATATCTATTGCCCTTATTTATCATCTATGTTGTTTGATGAGTCTTTAAGGGATGGGTTGGCCTACCAGGTGGGAAAAGGGTAGGTGCCCGCACGATTAGTGATTTGGGTCGTAACAATCGTCTTTGTTAGTAATAAAAATAACCCATCAAGAAAATCATCTACGATAACAAATGTGTACCTTTTCCTCCAATGCTAGCAGTTCTAGTGGGACCAACTCTATCCATGTGTAGTAGATGCAAGGGTTTTGTTGTAGATACAATATCTTTAGAATTGAAGGAGTTTCTAGTTTGCTTACCTTGTTGACAGACGTCACATATGTGCTCCTTTGCATAATATAATTTTGGCAGTCCTATTACTAGATCATGTTTTGAGAGTTTCTCAATCAAGCGCATGCTAGCATGACCAAGCTTCTTGTGCCATACCCATGGATCATTCGGCCTGGATAGGAAATCTGCCAGAATATTATCCTTCCTTTGAGGTGCTTCACTTGGAATTTGTAAGGGGAGAACCATTGTGCCCATATGAGAATTTATGCATTTGGAATAATCTTTGGATTTATCTGGATCATCTTCGGGAAAGCCTTCATATCCATTTTGATAAGAAATTCTGCATGAATTACTGCATATTTGTCAATCTCAATTCCATGGCTTTGATAAGTCCAACATGTTGAGAAGATGCTTGTTCCATTTGTTTCTCAATTGTCTCCACCTTGCTCATTATTTTGTTTGGTGTGACATATGTGTCCAACTAAACTTTTGACAGAGTCTAGTACATAAACATTTTTATTTCTGCTTCCATGGAGAATGGTTTTCCCAACTTAATCTTCAATAACACTTCTAGATCAGAGTCACACAGTTGACTGATGCTCAGTAGATTTTAGTTAAGACCCTTCACTAAGTAAACGTTAGTAATACCATAGGAATTATTAAAAGCAATTGTTCCTATAACAATGACTGTTCCTTTTGCATTGTCTCCAAATGTGATTGGTTCTCCATCGTAATTAGCTACTGATTTGAATAGACTTTTATTACCAGTCATGTGATTTGAACACGCAATATCTAGATACCATTTACCTTTTTTACTTCTTCTTGTGGTGTTCCTGCAAAACAAAGTAATCACTTCCTTTTAGGTACCCAAGTTTTCTTGGGTCCTTTTTAGTTAGTTTCATAATTCCTTGAGTTTTCCTTTGGTTTCAAAACCCAACAAGGTGCACTAGAATAGCAAAATCTACATTTAAAATGTTTATGACCAATTTTACCACAATAAAAGCAAGCTTGAGAAAGAGGTCCTTCGGTGACTGATTTGGTAGTCGACTTGTGTGAGATAGATTTCTCATAGTAGGATTTCCTGTCAGTTGACTTGAAGGATTTAGTCGACTGGTTAATGCTATTAATAGAAGTGGACTTACCAAATGTGTTGCATGTAGCTGTTTTATCACTGATAGGTTTCTTTCCAGTTGACTTATTTCTTTTAGTAACTAGTTAGATCTAATCGAACTATGACTGGTTGATTTGCGTAAACCATTTAGATGTAATTGCAAATCACAAACTTCTTCTTGAAGAATTGCTTTTTCTATTTCACATACTTCTAACTTAATTTCCCAGTCTCTCTTTTCTCTTTGCAGTTTTCTAAGTTCATTAAAAAAATTATCTAAATCTTCTAGGGTCTGTTCTAATAAATCTTGAGTATCATTACAATTTGGACAGATGTTAGATCTTACCTCACTTATTTCTCCGATTTCCATGAGGCATATGTTTCCCAAATCTTCACCTTTATTATTTGAGATTTCATCTTCACTCCAGGTTCTACAGGCCTTGTTTCTTTGATAATTTCTAGATGGTCTTCATTTGTATTCTGGACACTCAGAGGCAATGTGATTATATTTTCCACATTTATAGCATTTACTATCATTTCTAGATTGTTCGGAGAAGGGTTTTCCCTTTCTATAGCTTTGATTTTCCTTCCTAGTGTTTTTGGATCTCCTCATAGCTTCCATGACTGATCTGGATATCATTGCAACTTCATTTCCTCCTATTTCATCATCTTCATATTCCTCAACTTGAGATTTGAATGCTACCACATTTTTCTTGTTTTCTTCCTGATCTAACTTGTTTAGATAGGTTTTGTCAAAAGTAATTAAATCTCCACCTACTTCGTCATATGTGAGATTCTTTTAGATTTATGCTTTCAAGAGAAACAACCTTAACATGCCACTATGGAGGAAGACTATGAGAATCTTTCTTATGTTGTCCACGAAAGAGAAATTTTTCCTGATGCCTTGAGTTCTCCTAGAATTTTGTTAAACCTTGCCAAACATATCTTTCAATGTTTCTCTATCCTTCATCTTGAAGGTCTTATATTCATATACAAGGAGACTAACAATAGTTTCGTTAACTTTGTCAGTTTCTTCATAAGTAACTTCAAGTTTATCCTAGATTTCTTTAGCGGTTTCACATGTGGAGATATTTTCATACTCTTCTCCACTAATGACATTGTATAGCAAGTTTCTAGCCTTTGAGTTTATTTGTATTACCTCCATTTGCTCATCAGTGTAGTTGGCTAGAGATTCCAACTCATCAGCTGATGTGGATTCTTCCCTTTTTTTATCATCAGTGTTGGACTTTGGCATATGAATGTCTCCTAATTTGATGACTCCCCATATTTGTACATCATATGACTTGATGTATATTTCTATTCTTACTTTCCAATGAGAGAAGTGCTTCCCATTGAAGTAAGGATGGTTAGTTTATGAAGTGCCTTCTTGAAATAGGGCTCTAACTGTTACGTGGTTTAACATGATCTTTTCTCACTTGTGGTTAGGCAAATACAGTGTGAGACCTTGCTCTGATACTAATTGAAAGTGCAAGAAGGGGGGGGGGGATCGTAACTTTTTATTTCAAGTTGACTGACTTAGAGTAATAGTCGACGATGCGGAACAATAATAGTGATAATGCAAAAGTAAGAGCAGTAAAGTAATGACACCGAATATTTTATACTGGTTGAGATCCAATGTGAATCGTAGTCCTGTCCCCTTGGGTTGCAAGAGTGTTCTCTGTAGCTCTTTGTAAGTGTTATTTGGTACAATGATGATGGATTGTAGTTCCTACGTTTACTCTCAATCACTCAATATTCTTTTGATGCAGTGCCTCACCAACAATATTTTTCTCTCCTCTCTTTTTTGATACACAATAAAACACTAAGTATTACTATGCTTATGAAAAGTAGAGCAAAGAACTAAGAAGGTTGAGATCAAAGTATGTTCTTCTTCGTCTGGTTATGGCTTGATATATAGTTGAGGCCGTGTGACAGAGACAACAACCCAAGAGTATTGATCCTTGGAAAGAGGAATAGAATGATCCTATTTCCAAGAATAAGTTTAAGAGCTTTTAATGAGGATCGTTGGTCTGTATCTTCTGATTTGCCACTTCAACTAATGTCGTTGATCTTGATCTTGGAGAATAACTCATTGGTCTTGTTTCCTTCTAGGTTTTAGGGTTTTGTGCGCCGTGGTACTTGTTTCTTTAATTGAGCCTTCAATCTTTCTTGACTTGTGCGCATAGTATCCTTGCGTAATATTGACTTCCCTTAATAACCGTTGTCTTTCCTTTGAGTGTGGTGTAACAATCTTGACCTAATATTCTTTCTTTGAAGAATATATTCCGTATGTATCTTCTTGCTTCTTTTTACTTTTTGTTAACCTACATAAATAATTAAGTCATCATTAAAATATGTACCCTAACATATTGGTCATCGATGTAACGGACAAACTTGGTCCGGTCTGTTCATCGACGTGACCGAACTAACTGGTTCGGTCACAATATATATATCATCTCAATAACACTGTCACCAAAGCTTAAGCAAATGCAAAAAGGTTACCTAGTACCTTTTCTTTTCTCTCTATTGGGTTTTAACAGTTGATTTTCAAAGTTTTCATCCACTTCATTGACCAGTAGGCCAGACCCTTGGGTACACACACAAAAAAATTCTCTTTTACCCTTTCTTTTACAAGAAATATTCCAAATAAACTAAAGCAAATATTATTTTACAATTGTATTTTGTTTTACGAATTGAATTAAAGTAAGGAAAATAGACATGGGTGAAGTTATTTGTATTCTCTATATTTCAAAAGAGAGACCAAATAAAAAAAGAGACTTTTCAAAACAGAGTTTGTACTTAATTGTTTTATATATTTTGTGTTTTTGACAGCATCCCTGTTTATTTGTTTCATTTCATTAAAAACAAATAAGAGTAACATTTTTATTTTTGAAGATTCCAACACTAGTTTCAAATATTTAAAATTCAAAAAAAAAATTCGAAGCTTTTATATTTTGAAAATCCAATTTTAGAAATTGTCAAAATAAAAAAGTTAACAGCTTATTGTGGAAATTAATCAAACAAATATGGTTGTTGCAGAAATTCAAAACTTGATCTGCAGAATTTAGGGAAAAAAATTGTATGAAACAAGGAAGAAAATTATGATTTAGAAAACTACGTGGATATGGCTTAGTCGGCCTCTTCGGTAGACTTCTCGTGATCATGTCGGCCTTGTTGCATATATCTATGTACTGCGTGCAGGTGACTGTGTTTAAATTCAGATAGTCATTTATCAGAGGCCTTGTCAGCCTATATATTGTTGAGCATGTCAGAGATATCAGGACTGGTATGCTCGGTCCTTAGGCCACCGGGTGCTGTCCACACCCCCCCAAGGTTGGGGTGTGACAAACTTGGTATCAAAGCAGGTCAGTCCTAGGGATGTCTACAAGTCGTGTCTAGTAGAGTCTTGCTTATAGGTGTGTTGCGCGCCACACTTATAAACAGGAGGCTACAGGGCATTTAGGGTGTTGCTTTTCTTGAAATCTTGATTGTGCGTTAGAAGCAAAGTTGTAAGTAATTGTACCCCTATCTTCTTAACTTGGTTCTCTTCTTTTGTAATGCCGAAGTCAAAGAAAAGTACCGTTAGTAGGAAATTGGTCAGGAATGCGGGGGAAGGTACCAGTAGATTACCACCCGTTAATATGGATCCGAGGGTTATGAGGACACCAGAAGGAAATGTGAGTTATTCTATGGAAGAAGATCTATCTATGGAAGACGATCTGTCTATGGAAGAAGACCCTTATGAAGATTCATCTATGGAGGAGGACCCATCAGAAGAATTGCCCTTCCGAGTGCCATCGATTCCAGTGGTGTTGCCAAATTATAGAAGGGTCTGTACAATATAGAAAGTATCGGCGCAACGGTTATTTCTAGTTAGTTTAGGTGTGTGTGGTATCGTGCATGAAACAACGCCTCCAGTTATCTTTACAGAGTAGGGTCACATCCTAATACCCCCACAAGTTAGACCTTTTGATAGATCGAAAACCCTATTGTCATGGAAGTTAGTTAACCAAGATTCGCCAATAACAAGTAGAGGTGAGGAAGAAGTGACCAGTAGACAGACTAGGAGATTTAGAATGGAAAGAGCCAATGAAGGATTAGTGTTACCAGACGTGTTAGATCAAAGCTCCCGGGTAGAAATTAGGCAAGCACAAAGAGACGTTGCAAGTAGGAGACCGCGCTATCAGTAATATGGGAGGAGGCATGATAGAACATGTTTATCCGATATCGAGTTATGTTCTAGATGCGGAGCCTTGGGCCATAGGGCCATAGGGCCAGAGAATTCCCCGAGACATTTCAGTCGATGTGCCATTAGTATGTGCAAGTAAATTATGGGCAATGCCTGGGTGATGTTGAGGAATGTTATTGGTTTGGAAATAGAAGCCATAAAGTATATAGATTCCCGTAGTTGAGTCAGGGAGAATAGCAGATCCCGATGTTACTCAGAATTATGCAACTGATCAGGTATGTTGATAATTTTATTAAGAATAGTTTTGTTGATACTTATGATTGGCCGGTTATTATTGATGTAGAAAATGTGTCATCCAGATGCATATAGACTGTAAATGGATAATCGATGTGGAAGGTGGTAAGTGAAACTACAGTTATGTTCAAAGTTCTAAGTAAAAAAGACCTAAGAAATAACTATTTCTTAGCTACATACATACCCAACACTCTTAGGTTCTGTACCGTGCGTGATACTGGAACACATAAGATTTACGAATACGCGACTTAAAAAGGGATACTCTCAAGTCCAAGGAATTAAGGGAAACCACAGAAGAATGATAAGGAAATTGAATTTCTGAGGATAGGTTACATGAAGCTTTGTATCAGAAAGTAGTTAAAGAAAAGAGGCACGAGTTGTCATGCTAAAAATAGTAACCTCCCAACTCCTTCACAAGGATTGAACCATTTAGAGAGATTGTGAGATAGGATGAGTTGTGTCACTTAAAATCAAGCGATATACCTCCTTACTGTAAAAGATAGCGGGGTTCTGGATATTAAGTGATGAGATTTTTGAATCCTATGGTATAGTTTTATAAGCCGATCGGGCGAAAATAGCTGGTTGAAGATAGTTTACAATAAAAGCTTGAGTTAGCAGAAAAGTGACGATAATTGATAAACGTGTATCTAGTAAACACACATGGAAGTGTTAAGACAAAGTAATGAGGCCGAACGATGTTTCTCACGCAAATTGACTGGTGGGATAATGGTAATGATGGTACTTGAACTTCCTAGCCAAGAATAAAATACCTGACATCCATGAATGATAGTACCAAAAATACGCTAAAGACGAGGAATCTTTAAAAGAACTCAAATCGATAACGAACAAGTTGATTGTCTGAACGACGGATAAAGAAGAGATCTAACACCAATTAAGGTGAGGAAGCCCGAAACAGTGGTAAGATTGAATCCAACTACAATTTGAATATGAACACGTCAAGCACTAGCTCCGCCACGAATATCGGCAAGATGTTAAGGGCATGTAAGTGGAAGTAATGATGATTGAAGCCTGATGTGAGCGTATGACAGAGTGATAAAGAAATGGTTTAAGATAGAGGATAAGGATAAAATCTAAAGAATAAGAGCAGGAGAACAAGGGATGAGCGGGTGAGTAATGGTAAATTTTGATTGCCAAATAAATTAGAAACCTCACAAGAATGATAACGCAATGGTCGTGAGGTTAAGGACGTTGGTTACAAAAAAATCGAGATCGGAAAGTAAAAACAGAAGCGTTAACTCAAGTACGGTGACCACGAGGGGATCAAGCAGATCAACACCTTGCAAATGTAAATCCTTCGATGAAAAAGGGAACATAATGACCCCTAGCATGAAAAATACTAAAAAATAACATGAGTATTACAAAAGCTTGCTTTTGGGAAAGGTTGTACAAGAGATACCGATTATGAAGTATAAAGGATTTGGGGATTTCAAGAATCCAGTGTTACGCTCTTAATATGAAGTAAGTGTTATTCTCGGAATAACACCAGTTCGGAGACGGTAAAAATAGTAGACGCTTAAGAAATAAAGTCAACAAAGGGGAATGACGTCTAAGGTGAGTGAAGGTCTTGTTTCCAGTATTTAATGATAAAGGGAAATTAAGGTAAATAAAAAGGGGACGATGAAAATGGAGGAAGAATACTTAAGTAAATGTAGGGTACAACTAAGAAATAATGGGTCTATTCTGGACACATCATCACTAATAAAATATTCAAATTCGAGACGTTGCGAGAAACAATGAGTTTTGACGTAATAAGCAGGGAGATAATGAAAGATAGGGTCAGCTACTATTGAAAAAGAATGTTATTATGGAAGCTATATGAAGAATCAACCCAAAAAAGTAATAGATGGTCAGCCATACTAGAAATCAGACGATGATAACTCCCCGAAGCAGAAGGTAAATGAATTCTTACCTATATTTGGAAATTGGGAGAGTGTCAAAACAAAGAGTCCCGTCTAGAGTCCATTGGAAGGTATTGTGATATGGAGTAAAGGTAATAGAGTCAGAGTCCAAAAATTTAGTATATTGGTTAACAACGCCCAAGAAGATTTGCCCTTGAATTGAAATATTACATGAAGATTCTTGACTAGTCCGAATGTCATTGTGGGATAATTCATCATTAGTGGAAACTATTCTGGTTCGGAAGGGTATCGCCCAACTGCTTCAGTAATTTGCATCGTGATAACTAAGACTGCCTATACAATTAAAATTTGGCTAGAAATTTATTTTAAAGTTATTTTGAGTCGTTGGACAATTGCTCTTTGTGATAAGCAGTTGTTGAAGGAACTAATTGAAAAAGGCTCTGAATATTCAGGAGTATCCTTACCCCCGTCCTAAGATTACCAATGAAAACTAAGGTTCAGACCACCGAACACAGGCAGGGAATGAATGTATGAGACTTAGAAGAAGTTTGAAATAAGGATCGATAGCTATTAAGAAACATATTCTAGATCGATAAGTAAGGAGTTATACACGGCAAATGAGCAAAACTCTTATTGAATCAAGAAAATGGAAGGGACCTGAAGTAACAATATCAGATTTGATGTAATGAATCATAAGAAAATCTTTAGCTTAATGCGGGGATGTTTTAAGAGTTTGTAGGAGTACGAAATAACTGGACAAGAGAAAAAGACTTCATTTGAAACGTTCACAATCATAATACCGGACTTGATCGAGAAATAGAGTAATTGACAAGTAGAATATAATCCCAACCTGGATGTTTAATGGATATTCACTTCAAGTATTGTCATAATGAAAATGTAAAGGTGAAAAGGGATTCATTGAAGAAAGAAATTCTAAGACCAGTGAGCTATTCAAAACAAACATATTATATAAGGATATTATAGAGGGATGAAAAGGAAGAACAGAGGAAGAAAGGGATTCATATAACCCTATTATTTTCAAATCTTCGACTTTTGACGATTGTCGTGCCATAACCTCTCATCATAACCTTGTCTATACTTCGTGCCTGCGAGCTCTGGCACCTAAACCCTACCATGAGGCAAGAATTGTAACAAAGAAATGAAAGACATAATTCAGATGTCAGGATCCAACAGTTTGAACAAATTACAATTACTAAGAAATTTTATAGAAGGAAATAATCGACCGTGTGAAGATCAATGATATATCAACAGTATTAATAATTATGTAATCCTATAAGGTAATAGTTATGGCATATGATTCATGACAGTTGATTAGTCTTTTGTACAAAAAGAACTCTGCCAGAGTTATCAAAGAACATAAGAATCGTTATACTCGAATGTTTCGAACTTCGGCTTCATAGTTCGTGCAATCCTATTATGTTTACTAAAGTTGATCCACGTACCCTATTTAAACAGTGTTGCTGAAACAAGTATAGCAGGTGCAGTTCAAGTACCAGCAGGAGAACATTAAGGTGAGTTATGGCAAACCTTTTTTTGATTATGATAAGTATAAGCAGTTGCGTGAGGCCGATTGGCTGATATCTTGTTATTATATTGCTTGTGTAGTATTGGAGATATATTTGAGATGCTTGAAATTTTTTGGATATTCCTGTTTACACGGGAAACTCTGCCAAATTTTTTGGAAAACTTAAGAACTAGACTACCTTCAACATTCGCGGATGAATGTTTCTAATGGGGGAAGAATGTTATGCCTCGTAGTTTTTACGTATCATCGCGCATCGATTTATACCAACATTTCGGGAAGATATTCGACCTTACGAAAAGATATTGAGAGTTTATAGGTTGGATCATCAAATTGGTCCGTGACCAACTTAGTTACGGGTTTAAATGATTTTTAACCCATTTTGACCCAACATTTCCCTAACCCTCCCAACTGATTTCAAAGATTTCAAGTCAATTACACCATAATTCTACATCAAAAAGCTAGGATAAGTGAAGAGAAATATTTCTATGGAATTGTTATGCACCGAAGGTTATTCTTGAAGCTAAGGAGATTGGATTCAAGGTTATTTTTGCGGACTAAGGTAAGTGTTACACTTCATTTATTATGACTATGCTTATTCATATGTTAATTAAGCATCTGGGTAAAGAATCTACGAGTTAGCACCTTAATTGACAAAAGGATGCTAGGTTGTATATATGACTGATTATGACTGAAATTTGTGGGATGTAACTTGATTATGTTGTAGATATTGTGTTGAGGTCATCTAAAGTGTTGATCTTAATAACTGAATTACAAGCTAGAAGGAGAATAGCTAGAAATCACGAAAAGGCTATTCTCGTTAATGTTAACTTGTGTTGGGTTGATTTTGTAAGATTTAAGCTATTGAATGGAATTTTAAATACATGTATAGCATGGTGGAGATAAGTAGGAGTAACTATGGAAGTCTTTATGATAGAATATATGGAACTTGAACCATGAGTAATCTGAAACATCTTTAATTCCTAGGGTATCGTTTGAAGGACGATCGAAGAATTTACAAGCTAATATACCTACAATATTGCCCACAGAGGCCTATGGTGTTATATACGCAGTTTATATAGAGCTGATATTGATACTATTGCCAACGGAGGCCTATGGCATTATATACACAGTTTATATAGAGATGATATTGATAAAATTACCCATAGAGGCCTATGGCATTATATACACAGTTTATATAAACATGAGACTGATGATATATCCCATAGAGGCCTACGATATTATATACGTGATTATATTTTATTTATGCATATTCTAGCCCACAAAGGCACTCAAAGTACATGTTGTCTTTGTATTGCTCTATCTTACAATTATGTATTTCAATTACAGTTTCAGCTCAGGCTTCATTTATAATGTTGTGGTTATTTACAATTCAGCCTTACATATTCAGTACATCTTTCGTACTGATGTCCCTTTCTGGGACACTGCATTTCATGCCCGCAGGTACATGTAGAGATGCAAATGATTTCTCATAGTAGGTGACTCGACTCAGCTGAAGGTTGTCATGCTCCTTTCTTCCGGAGTTGTCTAGTGAGCTGATAGGTATAATGGGTATGCATATGTATGTAGTTGGGTATGGAGGGGCCTTATCCCGACCAGTTATTATCAATATACTCTCTAGAGGCTTATAGATAATTGTGTTATGTATTATGGTCTTGTGTGGCCTAGTCAGCCTCTTTAGTAGACTTCTCATGATCATGTCGGCCTTGTATACCTTGTTGTATATATCTATGTATAGGTTGGGCCTTTTCTGCATGCAAGTGACTGTGTTTTTGTTTAGATAGTCATTTATCAGAGGCCTTGTTGGCCTATATATTGTTGAGCATGTCACATGTATCAGGATTTGTACGCTCGGGCCTTAGGGAACCGGGTGCCGACCACACCCCCACAGTTGGGGTGTGACATTGGTGTTCCCCGATAATCTAGAAGGTGGATCAAGCCTAAATTTTAACTGAATTCAAAACTTATAGGTCTTAAATCTGAACAGTGGAGATTTGATTTGGAGGTCCGGAGCAGTGTTTTTTTAGTTGTCAACAATAGCTACGAAAATTGTAAATATTTATTGCGAATCCTCAAATTGGTGTGGAGTGATTCTTTGAAGTGCAGAGCTTACCTTTGGAATGTTTTAGCGGGAATTGAGGTATGTCTCTTTTTTAACATATTTTTCTACCTTTTAAAATGGTTTCTTTGGCAGGTTTCATATGCGTGAGGGGAAAGCACTCATGGAACTTTAATGTATCATAATATATACGTGTATACGTGATCTTTTATATCAAAGGATAGTTGAAACAAATTTATGAAGATTTGCACTTTGAATGTGATCTACCCCTGTAAGTGACGTTTTAAAACTTGATTTTAGAAACTTGAATATTTCATGGGTTTTGCCTATGAACATGTTGGTTGAAGTTGCTTGAACATGGTTTATAAACCTATTAATGATTGGACATATCCCTATCAATGGGATGATGAACATAATCCATAATGAGTGATTCAACTTTTATGCTATAATTGTGATTCATCTAACTTGCCATGATTTCTATTATTTGTGTTTGGCCTAGCTACTCAGGATGAAGGGTAGTCACTATGGATCCTAATGTGGTTTGTCTGTCCATTCGGGAGGAGGAGTGGCCATAAAAGGTCAATAGTTTCGGTGTGGTTTGCCTAGCCATTCAGAAAGAAGAGTTGTCATCGAGGGTTCGTATCCCTGATGTGGTATTTCTATGTAGTGTTAGGGAACCTCATTTGGTCATCCCTTCATTATTTGATTTGCACCTGTATTGGCACGTGTTATACTTTGGTTGCTTGTGAGTGGTTTGTTGATGATATTGAGTTCATGATTGAAAAGACTTAACGTGATGAATGGTGTAATAAGTTAAAATTGATATATTTCTATGTTATTGGCTTTTACTAGTGATTTTACTAAGGTTACTAACTTACTCTATCTTTGAGATTTCAAATTGTTTTTGAAAGAACTTAAGGATTCAAAGTGATTATTTCTTCATCATTGACTTATACTGGATGTTCATGAAATGTTATCATTCGTTTTGAACTGTTTCTCAATACTGTTTTCAATTATACTTATTACTTATATTTTTTGCTATTAACTATTGTTCCGAAGACACTCACTGCATACCCAGTATTCAGGCATATCATTATTGTTTTGATGGTATGTTAGGTAACAAAGAAGAGCATGTTCATGGTACGCGTAATGAGTAGAACAACTTACTGCTTTCTAGACTTATGGGTGAGCCCACATCCTTGTTTGTGGGAGACCCTATCTATCTATCCTTATTGTTTTAGTTTACGGGCTACGTCCCAATGTTTTAGACTCTATTTATGTTTCTTAAAAGCTCCATAATTAGACGTTGGGTTGTGCGTAGATCGTTGAAGTCTTGTATGACTTGTTGGGGGCATTTGCCACGTTCATGACTAATTATTTATATTAGATTTTCGCTGATTTTATTTTATAAGTGTGAGCATGATTTTAGTTAGTCTTAAATGACTTGTTTTAAGTAAATACTGAACGATCATTAAAAGAGATTAGGCGTTTATTTATTTTATAAAATGCTTCCGGTGTTGTTCATAGCATCGTATTCTTGTTGCGTCCAGGGTGAATTTTGGGGCGTGACAAAGTGAGTTCTTGAGACTGAGAATACGAGCACGTGATGATTTTGCATACATCCTATATAGAGTAGTCCCAACTCATAAGAGGTCTCAGCAATGTTAACCAATGAGACAACTTCGGTAGAAAGAGTAGCAATAATCGCACTTCGAAGCAACTGATCTTGGCGATACCATCGTTCTTTGTGTAGATGATACAAAGTGGATTGATCAGTAATGTGATGTGTAAAACCAAACCAATGAGTACTGAAAGCCATTGAGAGTACCATGTCTGGTAGTTGGTGAAGGTGAGTTTAATAGGGGTGGTCAAAGAGGCTGGAAAGGGAATGAAACTAAGCTATGTTGGGTTATTTTGGATTGTCGAGGGAATTACAGTTGGGGTGATTGGATTTATGGAAGTGGGTATATGAAAACTTTGAGAAACAGAAGTAAATGGTTGAAGGTGAGATTGGGATCTGGTTATATTTGTGAAAGCCGGTAAGGATCCTGTTGAGAAGGGTGTTGTATCTCCTACAGAAGGATAACTTGGAATTGTTGGAAAAATATGGAGAGACAAAGTTGAAGGTCCCATAATAGTAGGAGGAGGAGTAATATTTGTGTATGATGGTTGCATAAGAGGAGAGGCAGTAGAAGATTAGGGTTTGTCGAGGAGAAAGGATTGGTCGAGGTAAAAGACATGGCAGTATGAGGCGTTGAGGTGGATGCGTTTGGCACAACTGAAGATAATGGAGAGGAAGAGTGAGTAGAATTGGTCTCTTCCATGAGGTTGTTTGAAGAAAAAATATTGCACGATCAAAAGAGCCTTTTTGGTGTTAGCTCCGATACCATAAAGCAGTTGCAGTGAAAGCTAAAATCTAATGCTTTCTTATTTGTATTGATAAAAGTTAGCATACATATATACACATGATAGTCTTGGTGACTAAGAAAGTAATCAAGATATAAAAGGTATCTAAATCAATTCGAACCAATTATCTACCCTACAATCTGAAAAGATATAATACAATCAATTACTATATTTGATCGAGAGAAATCAGGGCATGATATTCTTCTAAGATCTACCATAATTTCCAGATAAATATTTTGAAACGGAGGGAGTATCACCTTTTAGAACGTTTTCAAAGAATAAAACTCAACCCCATTAGATCATTCAAATGTAGACACTTGAGTGATGTTTTTTTTCTATCAAATTAAATTTCCAGTTATTACTAAACTTAACATCTTAAACTCTGTTGCGAGTTAAAAACCATTTTAGTTTCTTGTCATGAGGAGTTTAAGAGCTTATTAATAGATCCATTACTTTGATTTACTGGTGGTAGAAAATCTTGAATAGAACATAAAACTTGTGATTCAAATCAGAATTCATTTGTTTTGCAAGAATTCATTTTACGGGTTTCCTCAATTCCTGCTAAAGTTTCAATAGGTTCTGTGGAAAACATTTTCCTCGTTACCGAACACACCCATTATCTATAAATATTAATTTTATAATTTTAATCAGTAAACTGAAAATTGTTTAACCATAGTGAAATCAATCCTTTTTTTAGACAATGAATTGGTGGTACTCGTTTACAAACCTGCATTTGTTTGAGGTCACTGCTCAATATAAATCCATCAGCACCCAACTTCTCTTTTGCATCTTTTTCTTTAGAAGGAGAGGTGCTAATAACAGTAACATGATGACCAAAAGCCTATCCAAATTTGATAGCCATATAGCCAACACCTCCTAAACCTATTACTGCCATATGTTTTCCTGGTGATTCAAATAGGTTGCTGTGTTTCATGGCAGTGTACACTGTCAGCCCTGCCCCCATTAGTGGTGTTGCTCTATCCATAGGTAAGCTCTCTGGTATGTGCACAACATACCTGCATTTAATTAAAGCAATCTGTGAGAAAATAAGAAATAAGGAAGAGAAAAGAAGAAACTAAGGAACACACAATTAGATTGTAACATTGTTTATACTATGGCGTGAGAGCCGGTTTGAAACTAGTTTGTCTATTTGACCGAATACCTATTACCTTTCATCAACACTAATCAAGACTTAAACAGATGAAAAAAAATGACCTACTAATATTATTTTTTATACTGAAATTTGAACATTGGTTTCCTATGATTTTCATCCTACGATCACTAGGCCACACAGGAAAATTTGCACCCTATGATTCTTTTAGGCTACTATTTAAATTATGTCCCTATTAGCCTAGTAGGCGAAATTATTCATTTTTAAGTCGTTTGATGAATTATTATTTTTTTGCAAGAAAATCTAATAGTTTTTATGAATTCTATTTCTTTTTGCAAGAAAATCTGGTAATCACTGGAATAACGGGTACAAAATTTAAATTGTGGAGTAAAAGATCATTTGTGCAAATTCCCGTAACAGCTTTGGGCGCAATTAAATCTGTAACATCTTTTGAACAGCTAGCATAAGTTTCTTGTATAATTATTTGAATATTGTGTTGTGTACCAAAAGAATTGAATATTCTGATGCATTGATGTTATTATGGATCCCAATCAAAGATTCTCTCTTTATTTAACCAAAAGATATAATAAAAATTACTACTGATCATTGATGATTTGGACGTCATATTTCATTTTGTCGAAGAAGTGGAAATTAAGATAAGGCTTTTTACATATTTGGTAACAATAATTAGAGACGCTAGGTAATATATATATAAAAGATATACATTTACCTGTGAACGGTTATATAATATAAAATTGCATTTAAGATATGTTGAATTTTCTTTTACCTGTGATCTGCGACCAAGATTGTGGAGTAACCACCATAGGTGGGACTGCCATCCCAATGGATGCTATTATAGACCGGTCTCATTTGGTCACAATAGTTCTCTTGGAAGCTCTTGCTAATCTCACAATCCAAACATGAAGCTGCTACATATCCAACTCCTACTCTGTCCCCTACCTTGAACTTTGAGACACTGCTTCCCACCTTAATTACAATTCTGGTAATTTCGTACCTAAAATTAAATATTTTAAGTTTTATGTATTGACGATGTAATAATGGTTACATAAATATGTTACTTATAAACTTTAATTATAGGTAAATCTCTATGATATATAAACATCAATTGGTAGCCTGTTAAAAATGATAACTAACATGCTACCGTAGATACAATCACTAGTAGTGTAATAAATGTTTGTATAACTAGTGTATATAAATTAAATTCAAACAAGAATCGACAAATAATTAAGGAAAATTTTCTGCTAAGTGTTCAACTGTGGATATGAAGTACTCCTATAACTATATTTTCATTTTTCAGGAAAAAGGTTGAAATACTAAACTCTTTAATGCTATCCTTAATCTATGGAGTATTTGATACTGTGGCCTAGTCATGAAGTGCTACTTTAGGCTTACTACGATTTTACGGCAAACGATTTTTTTCTTTCTTTCTTTTTGGACTTCATTATAAATATTTAAAAACTTGCAAAAGAGTGTTATTTAGGTGATAGTATTTGTTTATTCCCATATAGTGTACGAAATTAAGCCTAAATTGACTAAATCAACGCTACCTTTAGCGCCTGTACCTTAGCTTATAATTGTCTTTACTCAATCATGCTAATTAAGATATCAGTTTCTCAATTAGCATATAAACTCGGATTTAGAGTTTGAAGTTTATGAATTTATATAATAACCTCAAGTTAATATCATAATAGTAATTGTATTCACAATCAAATATTTATAGATATTTAATAGATTTCTTAATATATAAACAGGATCTGAGTTAATATTACTAGGTTCTCGTGAACCCGTACACAAACCTCTAAATTCGTCTCTGCTTATGTATTATATAGACAGTGAATCCAGGGTCCAATGGCCGGATCGATTATGAATCTATCACCTAGTCATATTATCCTTTTTGTCTCAAATCCTAGTTGAGAAAAATTAGCATTTGCATGAGATATTGATAATATACTAACACTATATAGAAAACAGGCCAGCTAAAAAAAAGAAAGGATTATTGTGCATATAAGTTACCCGGGAACAATAGGATAGGCTGTGTTGCCCCAATCATTCTTGGCAAAGTGCACATCTGTACGACACATCCCACAATACAAGATCTTCATGGTCACATCATCAACTCCATTTTCTCTACAACTCGATAATAATTTTAAGGAAAGATGGTGAACAATTGTTAGAATTTCCAAATGTTGAAGTAATGAAAGAAAGAAAATAATACTAATGTACTAAGATATATATATATATATTAGAAACCTTCCCTTGAAGATAAATGGTGTCAACTTGCCAGAGGAGTCGTGAGCAGCCCAACCAAGAGCAGTTTGTGTGAATTTTGTTGTTGATTTGGCCATAGGAGAGACGGTTGGAGTTGTTAGAGCTTTGAGTATAGAGGGAGAGAGTGGCATTTTGACACGGCTTTAATTCTATTTTTGTTGTGTTGGTTTTAATTTCCAAATGAAGAGGGAGCCTTTGTATTTATAGAGTTCTCATCCCTTCCTTAGCTCCATAAAAATAATCTCTTCCATTCTCTAGTGTCTTTAGAATTATATAACTCCATTTATCTGTATGTTAAGTTACTAGAAAAAGGATATACATGCATGTTTAGAATATAATTATAGTAATTGAGTAAATAAAACGTGTGTACTCTAAGGGGTCGTTTGGTAGAGTATATAAGAATAATGTTGAATAGGTTTTATTAGTAATGTTGACATTAATAATGTTGGTATTAGTAATGCAGACATTAGTTATGCATGAACTATTTTTTTATCCACCGTTTGGTTTGGTGTATTAGAAATCACATACATTGCATAATTTCTAAAAATAATTGGTTGTTTACAAAAATATCCTTCATACTATACTATGTGATGGACTTAATGGGCAATTGTGTCTTTAACCATGCTTTGCATGCATTAAAAGTCATTGCATTGTTAATAGCATGGTTTGTAAGATATTAATTATGCACAGGATATTACCAAATAGATTGTATAACAAATGCTTGTATTAGTTATACATAGGTCGAAAAAGGATACCAAACAAGATATTAGTAATACACAAAAGCTAATGCATGCATTATTTTCTCTAATGTATCCTACCAAACGACCCCTAACAACTTAAGCTTTTAGATGAGATGATCACACATTTCAGTATGACCACCTAATGTTTTTTGCCTTCGCTTGGAATAGAATATAAAACTTCGTGATTATCAATCACTTCATTGACCACTAGGTCACACCCTTAGGTGCAATTACAAGTAAATCTCTTGATAATCCTTAATCGGTAATCACATAATAAGCACGATAACTAACATTCTATCATAAGTTAAGATTAACTGATTGTGTTAAAAACTCTTCATACTGTTTGTGTTTGTGTGTATAACTTAAGGCATATATTGTATTCCTCTTATTTTCTTTATGATATCAGAAGTTTAGGCTCAATTAAGAACAAACGATCCTGAAGGCTTTTTTTCTTTCTTCAAAACAACCATGGCAGCATCCTATAGCACCACCTTAGCCCTTTCACCCTCTTCACCCTCTTCACTCCACAAACTTATTGCAATCTGCCCAATTTTTCGAAAACCATCAAACTATCTCGTTTTGAGGACACAACTCCTTCAACTTATGCAAACCCTAAAAATTGACAAAATTATTAAGGACGACCCTCCACATGAGACTATAGCAAATGAGAAGGAAGAAAATATCCCGAACCCAAAATTTATGAATGGAAAGAACATGATGTTCTTGTTAGAAATTGGCTTTGTGGAACAATGATGGAAGAGTCAATGTTCCTCATTATAGGATGTTCAACCGCAAAACAAGTATGGGATTGTCTTGAGGATACGTACCTACAAGAAAGCAAAGATATAGAGTTTCAGTTGAAACAACAACTTCAAACTGTGAAACTAGGGTCCAAATCCATTGATGAATATATCACGGAGTTTAAAGAAATGATTGATAGCCTCATGGCTATCCACAAGCCATTGGATGAAGATAGCAAAGTAATTAATTTTGCTAGAGGTCTAGTGTCACGACCCAAACCGGAGGGTCATGACGGGCACCGGGACCTTACTTGCCGAGTACCACTAATCATACAATCAACATATAATCATAATTAAACACGGGCCACAAGGGCCTTCACACAATACCCTACTGACACATAGAAATTATAAACTAGAGAGAAGCCATGTAAAATCTTACCAACAGAAAGACTCAACCCATGCATACATACATACTAAGGCTGACAAGGCCACATTTGACTGCTATACACAAGACAATGTCTACAAGCCTCTAAAAGAGTACGCAACATCATAAAGTCGGGACAGAGCCCCGCCATACTCATATGTACATGCAAAAATATCATACCGAGATTAGACCGACACTCTGAAACAAGGGGAGCGCTCCAATATCCGTTGAGTCAACAACCTACTAATGCGGATCGTCGCCTTGCCTACGTGAGCCTGCGGGCATGAAATGCAGCGTCCCCCGACAAAAGGGACGTCAGTACGACTGATGTACCCAGTATGTTAGGCATGAAAAATAGCATAACAGAGACATAAAAGTAATACTGAGACAAGAAACAACCAACTAGTAGTGAATGCCTCTGAGGGCCATAATATGCCTAAATCTCATGCACAATGCGGTCATATATATATATATATATATATATATATATGCGTATATAATGTCATCTCCCATCATATCATTTTGGCATCTGTGGGCATAATCATCATCATATACCAGCTGATCAGGTGGTGTGTGTATATAACGTCGTATCCCTTTTTCCCATCCCTACATATATATAATGCATACCATATAGTAGTGTATATAACACATGTGGGTCCAGGGTAATACATGAATAAAAATGCATGAACGATAATAAAATATGCTGAGTGTATCAGAGTGACGTAATATTTCTTCACCTCCGATTAACATTATGAATACTAACATCTTTTTCATGTACCTCAATAAGGATTTAGGAACATATTTAGACATGCTTTGAATATAGGAATGAATAACATGAACATCCTTAACTACTAACAGTAGAATCATTTATGAGACAATATTACGTTTACGTTTCGTACTTAGAACATGCCAAAAGAAGAAATGATTTTCCTTAACATACCTTAATCCAAGTAGTCCGTATAGAACCTAACCTTAAACACAACGTAACCAGCTCGCAAATGGAATAAAATATGACTTAGGGACCGTGTTTTGCTTGTTGTTGCTAACATCCATTAATAATAAATGAGAATTACTATGTTGCTGCCTAATATCTAATGAACTATGTGTATATATATATAATACAAAGCCCAAAACGTTGTTGCCTTCTCATTAGCCCAAAACGTTGCTACCTTATCTTTAACCCAAAACGTTGCTGCCTTCTCTTTATTTCATTAGTGGGCCATGGGGTCCACCCACCTCTTAAGTCACTACTTGACACATTAGTTATCATTTGTCACCACTAGACACACCCTAATCAAATAGTCACCAAATCCACTATATCCATGGGCCACATGTACTAATACACATAACACTTATCACATAATCAATTATAGTTCCCCATGTCTTCCACTATAATTTTTATTTACCCAATTACACACATAATTAAATTCTCGATCTCAATTCACTTAAATAATAATCATGTCCTATATTCAATATCATATTCATGGTGTATAATATTAGTCCATCGCCTCTTTATGTATACACCAAATATTATTTTCAACCACCATCGTCATACTTATTAGGTCCTAAATTATTTCGGGACCACATCCTTTCATATCCTAAGCTTCTTTATTTGCATACGTCTAGATGCTCAAACCATCGCCCGAAAGTACGGGGTGTTACGTCTTGGAAGCAAATATAAGATCCTTCACACTGTTATGTTGGGTAAACCACCATACCCCACTTTTGGCCAATTTGTGACAGCCCTCAGAGGGTTTGACATGAGGGAAGATGGAGGGGAAAAAACAACAAAACCTAATCTTGATTGAATTGTGGTTCTCATGGCACAAAAGACACAAGGAAGAGGTCGTGGAAACTCTTTTAAAGGAAGAGGAAATCAAAGAGGCAGAGGAAACAAAGGAGGATTTAATCAAAGGCAATTTAATACTCAATCAATCGGACCAAATCAGCAGAATGAGAATTCAAAAAATAATTCCTGTTGGATTTGTGGAAGGAACAACCATACACAACCTCTCTTGCTTTTATAGGTGGGATTATTCTTATCAGGCACAACAAGAAGTACCACAGGCGCTAGCAGCTATTTCACTTGGTAATCAACATGATAATCATCTCTACATGGATTCAGGTGCTAGCAATCACATGGTACACTCCTCAGGTATTCTTACGAACCCATCTCCATTTAAGGAAACCGATCTGGCTATGGTAGGCAATGATGATAAATTACCTATTACACACAGTGGAGATAAAAAATATTGGGGGGGAAATACGTTTAAAAAATGTCTATGTTGTGCCTAGACTAAAAAAGAATCTTATTTCTATTAGTAAATTTGTTGAAGATAACACCTACTTTCTTAAGTTGACTGACGAGAGTTTTGTTGTTAAGGACAAGAGAACGAGAATAGTTTTGGCAAAGGGAAATAGAATGCATGACTTGTACGCTCTGGAAGAGAGTTTGCATGAAGCTTTGACAACTACGAAAGTACAGAAGAAATCAGAAACAATTTGACATCAAAGACTAGGACATCCACACTCTAGAATTCTAAATTTTCTGCATAGCAATAAGATGATTGATGTTAGGACTTGTAGTAAAAACTTTTCGGTTTGTAGTAGTTATCAAATGGGAAAAAGTTGTAAGCTACCTTTTCAAGTTTCTAATAAAAGAGAGCTTGCGTCATTAGCAAAAATACATAGTGATTTATGGGGATCAACCACTGTTGCTTCTACTCAAGGAATAAAATTCTATGTTATTTTTGTGGATGATTGCACATGATTTACTTGGATCTATCCCCTAAAGAAGAAATCTGATTTTCTATCCATTTTCATGACCTTTCACAAATTAGTAGAAAATCAGTTTTCGAGAAAGCTTAAAGTGTTTCAATGTGATGGAGGAGGAGAATTCAATAGTTTGAATTTTATAACTTACTTGGCTCAAAATGGTATCACAAGACAAATTTCATGTCCACATACTCTTGAACAAAATGGAGTAGCGGAAAGAAAACATAGACACATTATTGAGTCTGGTTTGACTCTACTTTTTAATGCGAATCTACCTTTATTCCTTTGGGTTGAAGCTTTTATGACTGCATTTTTACTAATCAATAGAATTCCTACGTCTACGTTGAGTATGCAATCTCCATTCTCTAAGTTACATGAAAGGAAACCTGACTACAACACCTTGAAGGTTTTCGGATGTCGGTGCTTTCCATACCTTAAAAGACAGAATACAAATAAGTTCCAACCCAAAACTTTTCCATGTGTGTTCATAGGATATAACCTACTTCACAAAGGTTATAGGTGATATCACCTGCAAACAAGGAAAGTTTTTATCTCAAGGCGTGTAATTTTTGAAGAATTTGTCTTACAGTATGTGTCTACTAGGACTAATTTGTCTACAAATTCGGATAGTTCGCATTTTACAACATTCTGTGAATTTTTGGAGCAGCATAATGGACACTCTTCAGTTATTAATAGAATATTCTTACATTAATTGTACATCTCTTATTTTAGGTAAAATTATATTCCTTTTATAATTAGGTTGATTACTTACCTAATTTGTAGCAAGGTAAATATTTATGTAAATACTATATATTGTAAATCATCAATGAATGAAATCAAGGAACATATTCCTTTATGGTATCAGTAGCCTAACCCTAAAAAATACCTCCCATCCGCCGATCCCCATCTCAGCCACCACCCCCATGACGGAAATCCTAGTTCTTTTCGGCCACTCTCCCTCCCTCTTCCTCCTAAATTTGTTTTTCCATGATTGACAAAACCAAAATCCATCCTGCAATTGCAGTCAGCAATATTAAAAATTTCATCCTTATGACTCTTGAGATGGAAAAGGGTCAATACGCCTCATGGGCGGAACTGTTCAATATCCATTATCGTGTCTATGAAGTTATCGACGATATCATCCCTCCTAAATCGAAGTCCACAGACCCACCATCGACTTAAACTACTGATGATGCACTTTGGTCTCGTTTGGATGTAGTTTTCCTCCAGTGGATATACGACACAATCTCTAATGATTTGTTGCACACAATCATTGAGACCGATGCCACTGCCCGCCAAATGTGGGAACGTTTGGAAAGTATTTTTTACGACAACAAAACGCAACATGCGTTATACCTTGAAAATCAATTTAAGAACGTTCATCAGGATGATTTTCCTAACGTGTCTGCATATTGTCAAGAACTCAAGATGCTTGCCGACTAACTCTCCAACGTTGGCGCACCAGTCACTAATCAACGATTGGTCATGCAACTTATTGCAGGCCTGAACGAATCCTATGACGGCATTTCTACCATCCTTCAGTAGTGCACGCCGTTACCACCGTTTTATGAGGCCCGTTCGAAGCTAATTCTTGAGAAAACCCGGAAAATCAAGTGCAACACCACTCAAGCCAGCATTGCAAACACCTCCCTCACCACTACCGTCGGGCCCTCCACCAATGGTAGGGCCTCCAATTCTGGCAGCCTGCACCACCGACCCAAGGAACAGTAGCAGGCCGCATCAACCCGCAACAAGGGCCGCGGCGGATGGAATTCCGACAGCAACGGTGGCGGCAAGGTGCAGTCCCTATTGAAGGAAACATCCAACAGCGACCGCGGCAGTGGCAGTAGCCTCCTCCGTGGGCTGCCTACCCGCCGTGGGCCTTGTGGACCCCACTATCATGGGCCTCTCCTTTTTGCCCGCTTTCGACATCCTCGTGGACTCCACCTCTGACTCGATAGGCCCAACCTGGAATACTTAGTGCACGTCCACAATAGACCTACACAACACATGCTCTCCCACCCTCAACTTATGCACCGACTGATATTGAGGCAACTATGAATACAATGTCACATAATGCTCCAGACGAAAATTGGTATATGGACACAGACGCCACTTCTCACATGACGGTATCACAAGATACTCTCTCGTCTTATTCCAATTTGAGTAATTTAAATCGGAATATTATTGTTGGTAGTGGACAAGGCATTCCTATTCGTAGTTTTGGTCATTCATCCTTATCCCCACCACATCCACCCTTATCTTAAAAAATGTCATCCATGCCCCTAAACTCATTAAGAATCTAATCTATGTGCGACATTTCACAACTGATAACAATGTTTCCCTTGACTTTGATCCTTTTGGTTTTTCTGTGAAGGATTTTACGACTGGGAGACAAATAATGAGATATGACAGCATCGGAGATCTATACCCTATTTCAAACGCCGTCAACAAACCAGCCTTAGTTTCATCAACCTTTGCTGTTTTTTCATCTTCCTTATGACATTCTAGATTCGGACATCCGGGAGATTTTGTCTTACACTGCCTTAGGAACAATAATTTCATTCAATGCAACCATATTTCTAAGACTCCTATATGTGAATCCTATATTTTTGGAAAACATGTTAAATGACCTTTTTATGCATCCATAAATTGTACTTTAATGGCTTTCGATATAATACATAGTGATTGGTGGAATTCCCCTATTTTAAGTACAGCTAGTCATCGATTTTATGTGTTGTTCTTGGACAATTATTTCAACTTTCTTTGGACTTTTGCAATTGGTAATAAATCCCAGGTCTACCCCATTTTTTCCTCATTTAGTGCTTTAGTAAAAAAACAATTTGAAAAGAGCATTAAATGTTTTCAATGTGACAATGACAGGGAATTCGATAATAACCAATTCAAATATTTTTGCTCCAAAAATGGTCTTACCTTTCATTTTTCATGCCTTCACACCTCCTCCAAAAATGGTAAAGCCGAACGCAAAATCCAAACCATAAATAACCTAATGTGTTCCCTACTTATCCACGCCTCAATTCCCTCTCAATTCTGGTATTACGCACTCTCCATGGCGACCTATCTCCTAAACATAATCCCAAACAAATTTATAACTCTACGATCGCCCACTCAAGTTCTGTTTCGTAGGAACCCCTCCTACTAACACTTGCATATCTTCGAATGTCTCTGTTATCCTCTCCATCCGACCACTCACAAACTCCAACCCTGATCTTCTATGTGTGTGTTTCTAGGTTACCCCACTAATCATCGTGGTTACTCTCACTATGACTTGTCAAGCCGTAAAATAATTATTTCACGGCATGTCCTATTTGATGAGTCACAATTCCCCTTTGCCTCACTAAACTCACCACCTCAACATTCCTACGACTTTCTAAATGATGGCATGAACCCCCTTCTAATTCATCATTTACATAATCCGACGTCCCAGTCCCCGGCACCCGAACCTACCACAGTCAGGTGGGGACTCGATGCCCACCCGATTACGCTGATGGTGGCTCGGAACAGACTGAACTTATCAAGTCTTGTTTCTGTAGTGGACCAATTCGTTAACATACCGCCAAGCTATTTTTATTAACATAAATACACCGGGCCATTATTACAACCCACTATACTGAATCAGCTGCTTTATTTTTTGTACCAATAATTAAAAATTGTTTTTCCATCTCAGGGTGATTCCGTAACCACCTCTCGGCAAACCGAACCTCGGCCAGCCGATCCCGCCACCCCTGCCCTTCCTCCTCTTCCCGGTAGTCCCGCAGTACCCCCCTCCCCCTCCTTCCATCCCATGTCTCGACGCTTGCTCTCGGATAATAGAAACTCATGCCATGCATGGAATTTCCAACCCTAAACAGTTGTTTAACCTATCCATTTCAGTTGTCCATTCCCATATCTCTTGTAATCTGAAGGATGCCCTATCCGACCCAAATTGGAAAACAACAATGATTGATGAATATAATGCTCTTATTGATAATAAGACATGGGACCTATTACCCCGTCTACCTGATGCTAACATTATTCATTCTCTGTGGATTTTTAGACATAAAAAGAAATCTGATGGTTCTTTTGAGAGATACAAGACCCGTCTTGTAGGTGATAACAGGTCATAATAGGTGGAGTGGACTATGATGAGACGTTCAACCCAGTCGTAAAGCCCACAACCATTCAGATCATCCTCAACATTGCCTTATCCAAGTCTTGGCCCATTCATTAGCTTGATGTAAAGAATGCTTTCTTATATGGAGATCTTCATGAAATGGTATATATGCATCAGTCTATAGGTTTTAGGGATTCTATTCATCCAAATTATGTGTCTTTGTTGCGAAAATATTCTATGGACTGAAACAGACTCCTAGAGCATGGTACTAGCGGTTCGCCGATTATGTCTCCTCTATCAGTTTTTCACACAGAAAATCCGATCATTCCCTATTTATCTACAACAAGGATCCATACATGGCTTACCTCTTATTATATGTTGATGACATCATCCTCACCACATCATCTGATGCCCTCTACCGGTCCATTATGTCTCTCATTTCCTCTAAGTTTGCTATGAAGGATCTGGCCCCCCTGAGTTATTTCTTAGGCATCTATGTCACTCGCCATTCTGGTGGCCTATTTCTATGTCAGAAGAAATATGTCGAAGAGATTCTTGACCGTGCATGCATGTCATCTTACAAACCATCCCACACACTCAGCGTTGATTTTGACCCTCCGTATTCACACCCGACTCACTATCGTAGCTTGGCTGGGGCCCTGCAGTACCTCATATTCACGAGACCAGACATATCCTATGTCGTACAACAAATATGTCTGCACATGCATAATCGGATGGAAGCACACGTGCATGCCCTCAAACGTATCTTACGGTACGTCTTGGGAACACTTTACTTCAGCTTACATCTATATAGGTCCTCGCTCACTGGTCTCGTTGCTTATTTTGATGTTGACTGGGGTGGATGTCCTGACACCCGATGCTCCACGTCTGGTTACTGCATTTTCCTCGGATATAACCTATTGTCTTGGTCTTCCAAAAGGCAACCTACACTATCCTGATCCAGTGCCAAAGCAGAGTACAAAGGTGTAGCCAACGTCGTCTCTGAGTCTTGTTTGATCTGTAATCTTCTACTTGAGCTTCACTATCTGATTCAAAAGAAACACTGGTATACTGCGACAATATTAGTGCGATATATTTTTTCGGTAATCCCGTCCAATATCAGCGCACTAAACATATTGAGATGGACATTAATTTTGTTCGCAAAAAAGTGGTTCATGGTCAAGTTCGTGTCCTTCATGTTGCTTTCAGATATCATATTGTCGACATCTTCACTAAAGGACTTCCGCGCATACTGTTTGATGATTTTCGAGCCAGTCTCAGTGTTCGTGAGCCTCCCGCTTCGACTGCGGGGGTGTAATAGAATATTCACCAAATATTCTTACATTAATTGTATATCTCTTATTTTATATAGAATTATATTCCTTTTGTAATTAGGTTGATTACTTACCTAGTTTGTAGCAAGGTAAATATTTATGTAAATACTATATATTGTAAATCATAAATGAATGAAATCAAGGAACATATTCCTTTAGTTATAACTCCTCTGGATAACTCCACAGAATGTTGCGTCTATCCAGTAGCTGATATTTCACTTGAATTACCACTTATTCAGTCAATCTCCTCTCACGTGCAACATTTAGAATCATCAAATACGGCTCCACATTCTCCTATCTCTGTGTCGAACTCTACAGAATCAGCACCTCCTGAAGCAGCTACACATGACAACCAATCATATCATAGTCCCAACACATCATCATCGTCAACACAATTAGCAGCCATCTCTCCATCACTTGATGACTCCAACATTTAAGGAATCGATTTGTTTGTGAACTTGCTACATTTACTTGACCAACCTGTTGATGTTCAATATCAAACACACACCCAACAAATTATTGATAACACCCACCACATGCTCACAAGAACGAAAACTCATGCCATGTCCAACCCTACGTTTCATACCCTCTTCACAGCTTCCGTTCAACCCAACATTGCCGAACCAAAATCGGTCAAAACAGCTTTGTCTAAGCCCCATTGGTTGGCTCATATGCATGATGAATTAAATGCTTTGAAATTAAATGAAAATTGGACGTTGGTTCCGCGACAACCCCATATGAATGTTGTTAGTTCTCGATGGGTTTTCAAGACGAAACTCAAGTCAGATAGTTCTGTGGAACGGTTCAAGGCTCGCTTGGCCGTGAAAGGATACAATCAAATCAAAGGAGTCGACTTCAAGGAAACCGTCTACATGGAGCAACTATCGGATTTCAAAGTGAAAGAAATAATCCCCTTGATTATTTTCATTAATTGAAAGGCTATATATACAAGTTACATATTTCCATATTAGGAGAATCCTATTCCTAAAACCTTATTCTACCATAATTCTAACTATAAAATTATGGTAAGTGTGTATCCTAATCTAGGTAACAAATACACTACAATATACACAAAATATACTTTCCTTAATATACAAAACTTGATCACTGATTTGCTGCCCAAATCCGAGATGGGCCTGAACGAGTTGGGCCACTACCCACCGAGCAAGTGTGGGTCGCCACCGCTTTGTTCTTCGCCGGGCTACTTCGCTTGTATACCTATGATATATACTGCTGTATATTCAGTGTATATCACAGGTATATTACCTTTGTTTAACACACCCCCGCAATCATAGCGGGCGATCTTCGAACGCTGAGACTGTCCCTAAAATCTTCAAAGAGAACCGCTGGTAGACCCTTTGTAAAGATGTCGGCAATTTGATAACGAGACGGGACATGGCATACGTGAACGTGACCCTTTGCAACCTTTTCACGGACAAAGTGAATGTCCATTTCGATATGCTTGGTACGTTGGTGTTGAACTGGATTACCTGAAAGATAGATGTCACTAATGTTATCTCAATATACCAAGGTTGCCTTCTGAATGGGACAATGAAGCTCCAAAAGCAAATTACGTAGCCAACATGATTCGGAGACCACATTCGCTACCCCTCGATATTCTACCTCTGCACTTGAGCGTGATAGAGTTGCCTGGCGCTTTGCCGACCAGGAGACCAAGTTGTTGCCAAGGAACATACAGTAGCCAGAAGTTGACCGTCTGGTGTCGGGACAACCACCCCAATCAGCATCCGTGTAAGAGACAAGTGTGGATGTAGATGAAGGATACAAGTGCAACCCATAGTCCAGTGTGCCCTGAAGATACCGAATGATGCATTTGATTGCATTCATGTGCTCAACCCTGGGATCATGCATGAATAAAAACACCTGCTGAACCGCATACGTAATAACTGGTCTGGTAAAGGTAAGATACTGGAGGGCCCTTGCAAGACTGCGATAGCGGGTCGGGTCCTCGTATGGTGCACCGTCGCGGCACTTAGCTTTGGGTTTGCATCAACTGGCGTGGAAGTGGACTTACAGGATGACATCCCAGCCCTCTCTATGATCTCAGCAGCATACTTTCGTTGAGACAAAAACAAGCCACCTGAATGACGCTTGACGGCAATCCCCAAAAAATAACTCAAAGGCCCTAAGTCTTTCATAGCGAACTCAGAACCGAGCATGGTCATGATAGACTGGCGCAAGGCATCAGAAGAGGCAGTCAAGATGATATCATCCACATACAATAGAATGTAGGCCAAGGACGAACCATGACGGTAGATGAACAAGGAATTATCTGACCTGCTGTGAGTGAACCCAATTGTGGAAACAAAGTCAGCAAACCTCGTGTACCAGACCCTTGGAGACTGCTTAAGCCCATATAAGGACTTCTTCAACAAACATACATAATGAGGACGGTTTGGATCCCTGAAACCCAACGGCTGATGCATATAGACTGTAAGAGCCAAGCTAAGCACAGTGCGAATGGTAGCCGGTTTGACCACTGGACTAAACGTCTCACCGCAATCTATCCCAACCTGCTGAGTCTTACCATCACCAACAAGTCGCGCCTTATGTCGAGCAAATGACCCATCTAAATTCTCCTTATGAGCAAAAATCCACATAGACCTGATAACATTAATACCATATGGACGGGGCACCAACTCCCACGTCTTATTATCAATAAGAGCATTATATTCATCAGTCATAGCAATTTTCCAATTATGGTCATTTAATGCGGACACAGGATTGCGGGGCAAGGGGGATTTAGAGACATCAGAATGTAAATTAAAATGTCTTTTAGGTGTAAAAATACCCCGCCGACTACGAGTGACCGGTCTATGACTCGAGGAAGAATTGAGGGAATTTTGGGAATTTTCGGGCTCGGGACGGACCGGCGGCGGGCGGTGGGCTGGGCCCGCCGGCCCAAATCGGTAACAAGAAGCCTCTTCGGGAGCAGTTCAGTGGGTGGGACCGGCCCAATTTCGGAACTGTTCCGATCCACCGGAATTGTTGGGCTTGGCGGTACTGTGGGTCCAGCGGGCAGTGGGCCCGCTGGAGGATTTTGGGTACGGGAGATGTCCGAAAAATTCTGAATAATAAACGGGGATATTTGGTCATCCAAAAAATTATACGACTTCGGTTCGGGAGTATGAACTTTCGTAAATGGGAATTGAGTTTCATAAAAAATGACATGGCGATTGATTATGATTTTTTTGGAGGATAAATCAAAATACTTATAACCACGATGATTCGACGGATAACCCAAATATACACATGGGGTAGACCGAGCATGAAGTTTGTTAATTGTGGTGGATGGGAATAACGGATAACACAAGCACCCAAAAATCCGAAGATGAAATTAAGAGGGGTTTTTATTATATAGGATTTTGAGGGGGAAGAATATATCAGACCTTTAGACGGAATTATGTTAAGAAGATATGTGGCCATTTGTAGAGCATGATGCCAAAAATATAGAGGTATGGAGGCATGGATTAAGAGTGTTCGGACAATGTTATTTATGGAACGAATTTTGCGTTCGGCCTTCCCATTTTGTGAAGATGTATGAGGACACGAAAACCGAAAATTGATCCCATTTTTAGCACAGAATTCCTGAAACTCCCTATTGTCATACTCTTTCCCATTATCACATTGAATATTTTTTATTTATTTTTCGAATTGAGTACAAATGAATGCTCTAAATTTGATGAAGGCGGAAAACACTTGTGATTTATTCGCAATTGGAAACGTCCACAAAAATCTAGAATAATCATCTAAAAAGAGAACATAATATCGATGACCCACTGAACTAAGAACAGGAGACGTCCATAAGTCGCTATGAATAATATCAAATGGCATTGAAGTATGAGAATTGGAGTCTACAAATGGCAACTTAACAATTTTCCCTAATGAACAAGACTGACAAAGTGGAGTACGACTCGTACCCTTATAGGAAATAAAGCTATTTTTATCTAAAACTGATAAAATAGAAGATCCCGGATGACCAAGACGAGCATGCCACATGGAAGAAGAGATGGCTGCAAAAGCTGACGGCAAGGTTTGACTCGATAGACTGAAACCAGGCATGATAGGATACAGATCCCCCCTACTATCACACCTCATGAGATGACTCCCCGTCTTGAAATCCTTCACAGAGAAACCAAAAGGATCAAATTCAACGGAAACAGAATTGTCAGTAGTGAACTTTCGGACAGACACTAAATTTTTAATCAATTTAGGAGCATGCAAAGTATTTTTCAAGAGAAGGGTGGATTGGGGGGAGACAACATTTTCTGACCATAACCCTGAATTGGAATAGAGTTGCCATTACCAAGAATTATACCCCGAGGGGTGCTCAAATTGGAATAAGATGAGAGAGTACTTGATTCGGAAGTCATGTGAGTAGTGGCCCCGGTATCCATATACCAATTTGGGTCCGGTTGAGTCAATCCCAACGTGCGCATTGCGGCCTCGATATCGGTTTGAGTGGGGCCTGCTGCATGATGGGCTTGCGGAGGTCGGGGCCCAAGAACTCCTGTCCGTGATGGAGCTGGGTCGTAGCTACTGTTGCTACCGCCTTCTTGGGCCACCGGCCGCGTGGGCCGCCACCGCCGGGTGTTGGGCTCGGACTGTTGGCCGCCCCACCGGCCGCCGGAACATCCGCTTTGGATGGTAATGGCTGTTGGCCCACGCCCGCCCGCCCCCCCCCCCACTGCCATGGGCCCCACTGCTGGGCCCAGAGGGGTAGTGGGCCACTGTTCCCTGGATGGGACCCACCGCCTGCTTGTTGACCACCGGAATCGTCACCAGAACCGCCGCGTTTGCCCCAGCGGTTTTTGTTATTATTCTTGCGATTATTCTTGCCGCCACCATTATTATGGTTTTGGCCCAAATTATTCACAAAACCCGAAGAACTAGGAGAGGACGCCACCATGACAACGGGGCTTGTTTCGGTAGCCGCCTTTTTAGCAAAACCCGCTTCTTCCAAAGTAAGCAAGGAGCGGGCTTGGTAGAAGTCAGGGAGATGGTTGCTTTGGCGAAGGAGAGTTCCAACCCCATTATAGGCCTCCGAAAGACCGGCAACCAACTGTAGAACTAGACGATTATTCATTATTGGTGCGTCAACATTACGGAGTTGATCCACCAACTCCTTTAGTTTCTTGCAATATGCAGAAACGTTCGGAAATTCGTCCATTCGAACGAGAGAGAATTCATGCTCGAGTGTGACGACACGTGAATGTTGGTTGTCTTGGAATATGTCACGCAATCTATTCCATGCAGCCATAGCCGTGGTATCCGGCTCAATAATCGTCTGAAGAAGGTCCACCGAAATAGTGGCATAGATCCACCGGAGAACGGTAGCATCAAGTGTAATCCATAACTCAGGATGCTCCGCAGGAAGGGGTCTAGCGGGAGGAATGATGTGATGAAGAACTTGATAAGAGATAGCGTGAATTTTAAACAACTCCGCCCACGTCGCATATTGGACGTTTTCCATCTCAAGGACAATAGGGATACTGCTCTTGATATTGGGAACCGTGAGGGCAGGGTGATAATTGTTCTTAGACATATTGAATGAAAAAAGAAGAAAGGGAAATTTAAGAGAGGTGTTTGTGAGAGCGGAAGATGAATTTTGGAAGAGAAAACCCGAGGGGGGTGTCTCGGCCAAAGGGAGGACAAAAGTTGAGAGAAAAAACTTTTGTTTAGACCTAGTCTCTTGATACCATGAAAGAAATAATTGCCTTGATTATTTTCATTAATTGAAAGGCTATATATACAAGTTACATATTTCCATAATAGGAGAATCATATTCCTATTCTATTCCTAAAATCTTATTCTACCATAATTCAAACTATACAATTATGGTAAGTGTATATCCTAATTATGGTAAGTGTATATCCTAATTATGGTAAGTGTATATCCTAATCTAGGTAACAAATACACTACAATATACACAAAATATACTTTCCTTAATATACAAAACTTGATCACTGATTTGCTGCCCAAATCCGAGACGGGCTCGAACGAGTTGGGCCACCGCCCACCGCTTTGTCTTCTCTTTGGGCTATCGCTTGTATACCTGTGATATATACTGCTGTATATTCAGTGTATATCACAGCTATATTACCTTTGTTTAACACAAAGATCATATTCTCCCGCACTATATGTGTTTGCTCAAAAAGGCACTCTATGGCTTAAAACAAGCACCTAAAGCATGGTTCCACAAGTTTAGATCTAACTCCATTATGGCTTTTTATGTAGTAAAACGGATCCCTCATTGTTTGTGTTGCATTCATCCGTGTACTATTTTACTTCTCCTCTATGTTGATGATATTATTCTAACCGGGAGTAATTCTTCAAGTATGTCTAAGCTCATCAACAGCCTTCAATTGTGTTTTTCCATGAAAACATGGGAAACCTTCACTACTTTCTTGGTATTGAGGTTCACCATGGCAGGGATGGTATTTTCCTAAGCTAGCGCAAGTATGCCTCTGATCTTCTAAATGCACAGACATGTTGGGCGCACGAGCTGTCCAGACCCCTCTTTCACAAAAACACACTCTTCACGACTCGTCTGGTTCACGGGTTGATGCATTTGCATATCGAAGTGTCGTCTGAGCCTTGCAATACTTGACCCTCAATCGTCCAGATATCTCTAATGCAGTTAACCTCTTGTGTCAATTTATGCAATGCCCCACAATTATACATTGGTCTGGAGTCAAACGAGTTCTTCGATACATAGTTGGTACATCTACGTTAGGCCTCCATATCTCCACCAAGTCCTCTCTTATCTTTGTAGGATTTTCCGACGCCGACTGGGCTAGCTGCCCCATAACTAGCCGGTCTACATCAGGCTTGTGTGTCTTTCTTGGTTCTAATTGCATCAGCTGGATATCGTTCATTAGTGTCTCTTGCTGCGGAACATGGGTGACTTATCTGCTCAAAGACATTGGTATCCTACTATCTCGTCCTCCACTACTTTTCACGGACAACATAAGTGTCACGACCCAAACGTGAGGGCCGTGACGGGTACATATAGTCCACATCTAATTATAATTAACTAATCACGATCACAAGGGCTATCCCCCGACATAAGAAAATAGTAAGTATGTAAAATTTTAATCAGAAAACCAACTTATATATATATATATACATCCCAAAGGCTGACAAGGCCATACAAGACTACTGCACACAGGACACCTGTCTACAAGCTTTTAAAGAATATGTGATATCAAAAGGGTCGGGACAGGACCCCACCATACCCATACGCGTATGCAAAAATACTATACCATGACCAGACTGCAACTCTGAAACAAATAGAGTGCACCAACATCAGCTGAACCAGCAACCTACTAGCGTGAACTGTCACCCTCTTTAACTGAACCTGCGGCCATGAAACGCAGCGTCCCCCGACAAAACGGACGTCAGTACTACTGATGTACTGAGTATGTCAGGCATGAATAATATTATAGCAGGAATTTAACAATAACTGAAACAGAAATAGCCGACCAGCAGTAACTGCCTCTAAGGGCCCTAATAGATACGCCTAAATGTTATGCACAATGCAAATGCGGTATACATATAAATATAGGACACGCAAGGGCATCTTCCTTTCCATAACAGCCTCTGTGGGCATAATTTCATTATCATATTGGCCACACAAGGGCATCTTTCTTTTCAAGATATTTGTACCAGCTGTAGGTGGTGACGCGTATATAACGCCTTTCCTTTTTTTCTCATCCCCTACATATATATATATTTCATACCATATAGTAGTATATATAACACAAATTGGTCCAGGGTAATAAATGAATATAATGAAAATGAAAATGCATGAATGACAATAAAACATTTTCTGAATTTATCGGATGACATAATATCCTTGTACCTTCGGCTAACATTGGGAATATTAACATCTTTCCCATATACCTCAACAGGGATTTAGGAACATATTTAGACATGCTTTTAACATAGGAATCAATAATATGAACATTCCTTAACTACTAATACTAGAACAATTTATGAAATAACATCACGTTTACGTTTCGTTACATGAAACATGCCAAAAGAAAGAAATAATTTGCCTTAACATACCTTGAATCCAAGCTTAATAATTTGAAGTGAAATTTTGATATTTAATCACAATGATCAATTATCGCCACTTGACGTTGATATTTCCGTGATTCAACAATTATTATCTACTGGATTAATCCAGAATTATTTGGACTGGGACGTTCTAGTACTACACTACTACAACTGTGTGCGTTTCTGTTTCATAAAAGAAAAGAATTTTGAGGAGTATGTAGATGATTCACGATTGATTCCCTTCCCCCATATTAATATCAATAATCCCCCAGGTTGTTTGCTAACCTTAGGAGTTGCCACCACTTAGTCCCTTGGCTTAGTCATTAGGTAGATTATTTAAGAATTACACGTAGAAATTCCCCACTTACTATTGTCCCCTCACTAATTAAACTTATCACACAATTAATCAATCACACACACAATTAATTTAGTGATCCTAATTCACTTAAATCTTAATAACTTATAAGAACTTCATATACTCAATGTCATAATTTTTACGCTGTAATACCAGTGTATCGCCTCCTTATGCGCACACCAAATTTATTTTCGATCCACGTCATCACACTTGTTACATCCAAAATTATTTTGGGGTTTTATCCTTTTATTTACTAATCTCTTTATTAGCATACGTAAATATAACATAGATTCCCCGAGGCCCGGATTTACTTGCCAACGTTTAGGTGCTCAAACCATCGCCTAAAATTACGGAATGTTCCAATAAGTGCCCTTCACCTCACGGCTAATCCAACTTTGCATGCTCGTACGAAACATGTGGAGCTGTCCAAGGATCTATGGTTACAAAGTTTATCCCTTCCGTACTTCAACTAGCTGACATATCCACTAAGCCACTGCCGAAGATTCAGTTTCAAGATTTACGGACCAAGCTAGGTGTTGTTCATCACCCCAACACCATCTTGAAGGGGGATGTAAGACAACGAGATTAGAGTTGGTTAAGGAGTCCTAAAGTTCTTGTTGTTGTGCCTGTGTTCAAAAATCAGGAAAAACATAAACCAAACGGAAAGACAAAAACCAGAAAAAACAGAAACTGGAAAAATAATACAGAAGTAAGAAAATATCCGAGACCACGAATTCACCGTGTGTCCTTAAGGAATTTAATCCCCTCACTGTACCCGAGGTTATAGATTACTTCCTCCCAGGATAAAACGGATATACCTGTCGCAGGAGTAGCGGTACGTCAAACGCCTTCGACTTCGATGAACTCAAAGTTGGCAACGAAACACAGTAAGACTCGATAGTTTTATTTGTGAAAAAGAATGCAGAATTTCAGATGCAGAAATTTTTGGTTTTGGTATGTTTAAAATGAGGCATTGCCTTAGTTTATATAGCCTTGAAGGTGCTTCTTCGGAATAGGTTGGTGACTGTTCGGAAAGGTTGCCTTCCATTTCTCATTCACACCAACTTGGCTAGTTTTATTCATTAACTAGCTTTAACAATCCCCCACATGAATGGGGAATGGCTATATGATGAAAAACATGCATGACAAAAAACTGTGTGATTCGTAAGCAAGGATTAATCGCATCTGGATAAGTAGATTTCTCTTTGAACTTTCCGTAGTGAACATATGTCGGATATACTCGGTCAATCGGTAGATGTGATATCCTTGAACCGTCGAGCTTTGGTGTATACCTAGACAACCACATGTCACACAATTAACCCTTTAACCGTCTTTGGTTCTCATTGTTTTGTTCGTTTCACCATGAACACCGCTCGGTTCATAAGTGCGTAGAGAATTGGCCTTACATAATTCTCCTTGAAGCGGCTTACACTTCACACTTACATAGGTGATTCCTAAATGTGTCATCCCGTAGATACACTATTTGATATACCCCGTACCAAACTTAGGAACCATTAAAAAACCGCAATGCTTTATCCCGTTATCGAACATTGTCTCATCACGAGAATGGACCAAAGAGTTATTGTGACAATGTTGAACCGTCATTAATGACTTTGTTTGATCTCTTTGAACCTAGATCTTGGGATCTCCAGTCTTCTAGGTAGAGTTACCGTCACGATGACTTGTCCTCGGCCATAGTCCCATTCCCCTTGATGATCTTTCAACTACCTCTCTAGTTAGGCCTTTAGTTAGTGGATCCGACACATTATCTCTTGACTTAACATAGTCAATTGTGATAATTCCACTAGAGAGTAGTTGTCTAACGGTATTATGTCTTCGTCGTATGTGACGAGACTTTCCGTTGTACATAAGGCTCCCGGCTCTTCCTATTGCCGCTTGGCTATCGCAATGTATGCATATAGGAGCCAACGGTTTGGGCCAAAATGGAATATCTTCTAAGAAATTCCGGAGCCATTCAGCTTCTTCACCGGCTTTGTCTAAAGCTATGAACTCAGATTCCATTGTAGAGCGGGCGATACATGTCTGTTTGGATGACTTCCAAGACATCGCTCCTCCACCTATGGTAAAAACATATCCACTTGTGGATTTAGTTTCGATTGAACCGTTGATCCAATTTGCATCACTTTGTATCCTTCAATAACTCTGCAGGATACCGTTATAATGCAAAGCAAAGTTTTGAGTATGTTTTAAATACCCCAAAACTCGTTTCATTGCCACCAATGTTTTTGGTCGGGATTAATAGTGTAGCGACTTAGTTTACTTATAGCACATGCAATATCAGGTTGCGTATAGTTCATGATATACATCAAACTTCCCAACACTCTGGCATAATCCAATTGAGAATGACTTTCACCTTTATTCTTTGCAAGAGCAAGGTTCATATCAATTGGCGTCTTTGCAACTTTAAAGTCCAAATACTTGAACTTTTCAAGTACCGTTTCAATATAATGAGATTGAGACAATGCTAGACCTTGAGGAGTCTTATGGATTTTAATTCCCGTAATTAAATCGGCAACTCCTAAGTCTTTCATATCAAACTTACTAGCAAGCATGCGCTTAGTAGCATTTATGTTAGCAATGTCGTTACTCATTATCAACATATCATCCACGTACAAATAAACAATGACTACGTGGTTTGGAGTGTTCTTAATGTAGACACATTTATCACACTCATTTATCTTGAATCCATTTGACAAACATTGTATGGTCAAATTTTGCATGCCACTTGTTTGGGTGCTTGTTTTAGTCCGTAAAGAGACTTAACAAGTCGACACACCTTCTTCTCTTTCCCCGGAACTACAAACCCCTCAAAGTTGTTCCATGTAAATTACTTCCTCTAACTCTCCATTTAAGAAGGCTGTTTTCACATCCATTTGATGGATTTCAAGACCGTACACGGCGGCTAACGCTACTAACACCCGAATAGATGTAATCCTCATTATCGGCGAGTATGTATCAAAGTAATCAAGACCTTCTCGTTGTCTAAACCCTTTAACAACTAGTCTTGCCTTATATTTATCAATAGTACCATCACTTTCATTTTCTGCTTGAAAATCCATTTGGAACCTAAAGGTTTATTCCTGGAGGAAGGTCCACCAATTCCCAAGTATGGTTGTTTAAGATGGATTCTATCTCACTATTGATTGCCTCTTTCCAAAATTGAGCTTCTGATGAAGACATAGCTTCGTTAAAGATTCGAGGCTCATTCTCCAACAAAAATGTTAGAAATTTGGTCCAAATGAAGTAGACGTCCTTTGACGTTTGTCGTGTCTCGCTTTTTCCTCATCGGAATATTTTCCTTTGTTTCTTCCCGAGGTCGTTTAGATTCTTTGCTAGACGACTCACATTCCTTTTTATACGGATATATGGTTTCAAAGAAGTCAGCATTATCTGATTCAATTACCGTATTTACCTGAATGTCGGGATTTTTTGATTTGTGAACCGAAATCGATATGCCTTACTATTTGTGGCATATCCTATGAAAACACAATCAATGGTTTTAGGTCCTATTTTTACCCTTTTGGGTTTAGGAATTTGCACCTTGGCCAAACACCCCCACACTTTGAAGTATCCCAAATTGGGCTTCCTTCCTTTCCACTTTTCGTATGGAATAGATTTTGTTTTGCTATGGGGCACTCGATTGAGTATTCGGCTAGTTGTTAGAATGGCTTCCCCCACAAGTTCGGGGTAAACCGTAACTTATTAACAGTGGCATTCATCATTTCTTTCGTGGTTCTATTTTTCCTTTCCGCAATTCCGTTTGATTGTGGCGAGTAAAGGCGATTGTTTGATGAATAATGCCATATTCCAAACATATTTGTTCAAAAGGAGATTCATATTCACCGCCCCTATCACTCCTTATCATTTTAATCTTTTTGTTAAGTTGAGTCTCAACTTCAGTTTTGTATTGCTGAATACTTCAATTGCTTCATCTTTACTATTAAGTAAATAAACGTAGCAATACCGCGTACTATCGTCAGTAAAATTTATGAAATACTTCTTTCCACCGCGAGATGGGATTGACTTCATGTCACAAATATATGTATGGATTAAGTCTAAAGGACTTGAATTCCTTTCAACTGACTTATAAGGATGTTTAACATACTTAGACTCAACACGATTTGACATTTTGATTGATTGCATTCAAACTTAGGCAATACTTCCAAACTAATCATTTTTCGCAAGGTTCTGTAATTGACATGTCCTAAACGTGAATGCCATAAATTATTTGACTGAATCAGTTTTGACAGCAACAATTATAATACACAACGGTGAAGATTTTATTTCTTCAAACCGAATCAAGGTTACACAAAAACATTTAAAATACTTGAAACGAAATGCAAGATAAATTGTATGTTGTATACTTGATGAAGTTTTTATATCTTCAAATCAAGTACCCAAATGAGTAGAAACTTATGAAAACTTTAATCTCAACCGGAGTAGAAAATCCGAAGATTTTAGTCTCCAAACAACATATAAGTTCGTTACACCGAAACAACAAACACCTTTTTTTTTTCTTTTTTTTTTCCAGTAAATTGTATGCTGTATACTTGATGAAGTTTTTATATCTTCAAATCAAGTACCCAAAGGAGTAGAAAGTTATGGAAACTTTAATCTCAACCGGAGTAGAAAATCCGAAGATTTTAGTCTCCAAACAACATACAAGTTCGTTACACCGAAACAACAAACACCCTTTTTTTTTCTTTTTTTTTTCCAGTAAATTGTATGTTGTATACTTAATGAAGTTTTTATATCTTCAAATCAAGTACCCAAAGGAGTAGAAAGTTATGGAAACTTTAATCTCAACCGGAGTAGAAAATCCGAAGATTTTAGTCTCCAAACAACATACAAGTTCGTTACATCGAAACAACAAACATACACCTTTTTTTTTCCGACAATGTTCTGTAATTGTTAAACAAGAACAAATGAACACAGAAATAATGTATAAATTCCTTAAGCTTGTTGTTGTGCCCGTGTTCAAAAATCAGAAAAACAGAAACCAAACGGAAAGACAAAAACCGGAAAAAAAGAAACCGGAAAAATAATACGAAGTAAGAAAATATCCGAGACCACGAATTCACCGTGTGTCCTTAAGGAATTTAATCCCCTCACCGTACCCGAGGTTATAGATTACTTCCTCCCGGATAAAACGGATATACCCTGTCGCAGAGTAGCGGTACGTCAAACGCCTTCGACTTCGACGAACTCAAAGTTGGCAACGAAACACAGTAAGACTCGATAGTTTTATTTGTGAAAAAGAATGCAGAATTTCAGATGCAGAAATTTTTGGTTTTGGTATGTTTAAAATGAGGCATTGCCTTAGTTTATATAGCCTTGAAGGTGCCTCTTCGGAATAGGTTGGTGACTGTTCGGAAAGGTTGCCTTCCATTTCTCATTCACACCAACTTGGCTAGTTTTATTCATTAACTAGCTTTAACAGTTCTATCCTACAGTTAGGTAAATTAGGAGTTTGTGTAATCTAACTCTACTTGGTAAGGTAAATAGTGATAGGGGCAAGGACTCTACTTTGCTATATATATATATATATATATATATATATATATATATATATATATATGTGTGTGTGTGTGTGTGTGTGTGTGTGTGTGTGTGTGTGTGTGTCATGAAACAGAGAGAAACAAAAGCTTAATAACAATATATTGTATTCCTCTTATTTTCTTCAAAATCTACAGTTCTTACTCCATTAGTGTAAATTAACTGTTATTATAACATACTGTCTGCATTATCTTTTCGGGTAATTCATTCAATTTATTATTTATGGTTACTTATAACTAACTTTTAAATGACCTAATAATAATACAAAAAAGATTCTTTACACTATCAGTGTTTATAAGTTAATTAAACTCTACACACAATTAGATATCCGACTGTTTTGATATATTTATTCGTGAAACATAAAAATAAAGACCTACATATGAGTAAAGAGTTTGCACGATATAACCCTACTAGTTAATGGAAATTGAATGTGAATTCTGAGACATAATGCGTTCAATCTTATCGATCTTTATCCAGATTTGAACTTTGTTAGGTTTATGCTTTTGAACGTAGTAAAACAATAGGTTTATGTTTTTGAACGTAGTAAAACAATCTCGATCGGCCGTCTGCATGGCCAGATATATTTATATACCACTATATCTTTGATGAAATTGTCATCTTAACCATGATAGAATTGAAGAACTATCAATGTAGAACAAGTAGGAAGATGAGGGGAGAAGTAGGGAGGATTGTAAGCTTGTAGAGAGAATATTTTGTAGTTTTTCTTTATTCAAAACTTACTTGTACAATGACTAACAAGATCTATTTATACATTTACAAGGCCTGTGTTTTCTCTTTAGTGTTAGTTTAGCATTAACTACTTTAACTAACTTCTTAACTATCTAACTAACTTGTTGACTTAACCAACTAACTTCTTAACTAACTTTGACTTTGGTTTGTTCTTTCAACAGTTCCCCTCAAGCTGGATGCTGTGAAGATGTTCAATAATCCAAGATTGGAACTCAAATACTGATGTTGAATTCTATTCAATCCTTTGGTAAGCAAATCACCAGGTTGGTTGGCAGTGTTTATGTATTCTATTTTTACCATACCTTTCTGAATCTTTTCTCTTATGAAATGTAGATCAATTTCTACATGTTTAGTCCTTTAATGGAACACTAGATTTGCAACATTTTGGATTATTGATTTGTTGTCAGTAAACACTATTACTGGTAAGTCAATGTTGATCCCAATTTCCTCTAGTATGCCAAGTATCCAAGTTAGTTCAGCCACTGTTCTTGCTAAACTTATGTATTTTGATTCAGCTGAACTTCTGGATATTGTAGACTGTTTCTATGATTTCCATGATATAAGTGAGTCTTCAAATTGGACAATGTATCTAGTAACTGACTTCCTTGTGTAAGGGCAGGCAGCCCAGTCATCATCACAATATGTTGCTACTGTCTCTTGAGCTTTACTAGACATTAGTATACCTTGTCCAGGCTGAATTTTGATGTATCTGGCTATTCTAAGTGAAATATCAAAATAAGATTTCTTTGGTTGTTGTAGGAATTGATAAGTGTCTAAACACTGTAGGCGATATCTGGTCTTGTGATAGTGAGGTAGAGTAGTTTACCTATCAGGCCTTTGATATGAGCAGATATCCTTCTGTAATTCATCTTCTAGTTTTGTCTTCTCCCTTCATATTTCTTGTTGATTTTGGATGTGATCATCATACTCCTTAGTAGTCAACTTTATACTGTAGTCAATAGGGGTGTTAATAGGCTTAGCATCAGCCAAACCAAGCTCCGAAATGAGTTCTAAAGCATACTTTCTTGGTGCATTAGAATTCCTTTTTCCGATCTTGCAAGTTCTATGCATAGAAAGTACTTTAACTCTCCCAGATCTTTCATTTTGAATGCTTGTTGTAAGCTTGTTTTGTTTCCTCTATTTGTTCCATTTGATCTCCAGTAATCAGCATATCATCCACATAAACCACTACTAAAGTTATCCCTTTGTTTGTTTTCCTTATGAACAAGGAATGGTCATATTATGACTGTTTGAACTTCATTTGAAGTAGTGCCTCAGTGAGTTTAAAATTCCACTGTCTTGGTGCTTGTTTAAGTTCATACAAGGATTTAATCAGTCTACATACTTGTTTGTCCCCCTGACTGATAAATCCTTGAGGTAGTTCCATATAGATTTCATCATGTAGATCTCCTTGTAAAAAACATTATACACATCCATTTGATGTATGTGCCAGTGTCTGGATGCTTATATGGATAGAATAGACCTTACAGTAACCATTTTTACTACTGGAGAGAAGGTTTCTTGGTAATTAATACCTTCGCTTTGACTGTATCCTTTTGCAACAAGTCTAGCTTTTAGCCTTTCAATATCTCTTGTTTCTTTGTACTTGATCTTGTAAATCCATTTACATCATATTGGAGATTTTCCTTCAAGTAGGGAAATAATATCCTATGTGTGATTGTCTTGTAGTGCTGTGATTTCTGCTTTCATTGCATCCACCCTTCTTTGATCCATGGATGCCTCAGTGTTGTTCTTTGGTTCAGTTATTTCTGAGAAGACAGTAAGGAAGGCTTTATATTTTGGTGAGATTGTTTCATAGGATATGTAATTGGCTATAGAGTATGGAGCATTGTCTAGTTTATTTGTAATGAAGTCCTTAAGCCAAATTGGAGGTTGTTTTGATCTAGTAGATTTCCTGGTAGAAAGTGTATTAGTATGCTGATTTTGAGTCTGAGTCATAGGTGGTATAGGATGTTGTATCTGTATTGTATCATTTTGGTTTCTATCTGATGTCTCAGTTTCAATTAAGTAGGGTAGGGTGATGTTTTGAACATTTCCTGGTGTATGAGGCCTTTGATCTGAATCTTCTTGTATAGTAGCCTGATGATCATGTACAAGTATAGACATATATATATATTTGTAGTAGAATATTCATCATCAAACTTACCAGTTTGATCATGTAGAAAGATTTATCTTTCTGGTGTGTCTGCTCTGAAGGGGAACTCGGTTTCCCTGAAAGTAACATCTCTATTGACAAAGAACATTTTGTTTTGCATGTCATATAAAATATATCCCTTTTGTATTTCAGAATATCACATCATGACACAAGTTTTTACTCTGGACTGTAGTTTATCAGATACTATCAAATCATTAGCATAGCATAGACATCCTAATACTTTTAAATGACTAATTGAAGGTTTTTATTGTAAAGCTTCTCATAAGGTGTTATGTCAGTAATAGAAAAGGGTAATTTGTTTATCAAGTATACAACAACTTGTATACATAAACCCCATAATTTCAAAGGAATGTTGGCTTGGAATCTTACTGCTTTAGTTATTTCTAGTACGTGTCTGTGTTTTCTTTCAGCCACACCATTTTGTTGGAGTGTACAAGCACATGATCTTTGATGTATAATGCCTAGGTTTAAGAATAGACTGTTATATACATTATTTACAAATTCTGTTCCATTATCAGTTCTAATTAATTTTACTATTTTATTGAACTGAGTATACACAAATGTTAAGAATTGTTGAATTACAACACAGACATCTGATTTGAGTTTTAGTAAGTATATTCAAGTCATTCTTGTAAAGTCATCTACTATTGTTAGGAAATATTTATTGCCATCATGAGTTTGAACTTTATAAGGTCCCCAAACATCCATATGAACAAGATCAAAGCTGGAAGTACTTTTGTTATTACTAGTTGGAAAAGGAAGTCTACATTGTTTAGAACATGGACACACATTATAATTCTTTATAATACTAGCTATAACATCATATTTTGCTCTAATCAGTTTACTTAAAATAGTACTAGAAGTATGTCCAAATCTTCTGTGCCACAATTCTATTTCTTCCTCAGACATTGCAGCAGGTTCCTTAACCTTTCTGACATTTAGTCCTAACTTCAATTGTTCATTAAGATATTTTGTTGATGGCTGATTCACTAACATGTATAAATTATCTTAAAGCCTACCATTATCCTTCACCCTCTCATTGTAAAGATCCTGAAATAAACATGAATCAGGGTAGAAGGTGGCTGCACACTGTAATTCTCTGGTGAGTTGGGACACAAACATTAAATTGAATTTGAACTGTGGTAAGTGAAATATATTGTTAAGAGTGCTTCTATTTGATATAGTACTTGACCCTGTATGAGTCACACTCACCATTTCTCCATTAGGTAAGTGTACTTTCTTAGAGTCAGATGTATTTTTTACTCTAGTTGCCTTATTTAGCATTTCTATATCAAACACCATATGATTAGTGGCACCATTGTCTATAATCTATTATTTAAGTATATTGGCTACAAGTAAGGCTTTATGATTGGTCATACCTGCTGCATTTGCAGATGATTGAGTAGTAGTTGACCCTTAAGGCTGAGTAGCTTTAGACTGCATGTTATGATCCAACAGTTGTATAATTCGTTCATACTAATCTCTAGAGAACATAGGAGCTCCTTGAACATGTCCGTGGACTTGTCACTCAAGCCACTGGTTTTGCATATTTTCTCAGTCCCACCGTCATTCTCATCTTCGTATACATTGTGAGCAGCATGTTCTTTTCTTTTTGACTTAAAACTTGGAGGATAACCAACCACCTTATAATATAATTCTTTTGTATGACCCTTCGTTTTGTAGACTTCACAGAACAGGTTAACGTTTTTCTTGAATTTTTGTGAGTTTGGTCCTATTCTAGAGTACATAGCAGTAGGATCATGACTTACATTGTGACTAAAATCACTAGGTCCAACACCTAAGAGTCCAGCAGACTTGGCAATAATTGATTTTTTATTTTCATCACTAGTAATCATGGAATATGCCTTATTAACAGTAGGCAGTGGAGACATTAACATGATTTGGCTTCTTGCTTACATATAATTCTTATTTAAGCCCATCAAGAATTGATACAATTTTTTTCTTTGAAGATATTCTACAAACTCTTTAGACTTAGGGCATCCACAACTAGGGGTGGAACTAAAGATTGGAATTCTACCCACAATGTCTTGAGTTTAGAGGAATATTCAGCCACACTTGAATTTTCTTGAGTTAAATTAGCTATTCGTCTATGAAGATCATAAGTTCTTGATCCATCTACCTTATCAAATCTTTATCTTAAGTCTTTCCACATATCATAAGTTGTGTCAGCATACAATACACCATTAAGTAAGCCATTTGAAACTGAGTTCATCAACCAAGCCTGTACTACAACATTTACTCTATCCCACTGATCCCACCACTCTTCTTCATAGTTTTCCTTTTTACATTTTCCATTCACAGAGCCAAGTTTATTTCTACCAAGTAGTGCAATTCTCATAGACTTACTCCATAATGCATAATTTTCCAAACCAAGTAATTGAAATGATATGAGAGACACACCACTTACATATGAAGTTTGAAGAAATATTGGGTGATTGTGGTCTATAATTGCAGTAATTCCTGTATTTATTCTCACAGTTGTGTTGGTGTTATTATGATTATTCTCAGTTGTATGTGGATCAGTAACCATTGTAAGATAGAAAGTCAACAAGATTCTTCAAGAATTATATCTAAAGATGTAGGCTCAATACAGTTTTCAGATGCAGACTTAAGTATGAGTTCTGTGATAGTATTCTGTTTATTATCAGAATTAAGATGATTATAAGAATTTCCAATGGAGAATAATACAAAAGAAGTCTTAGGATCATAATTATGTATTGATTAGAAGAAAATTCATAATAAGAAAAACCAGATAACAAGAAGAATATCAGAAACAGAAGATGATGAAATCAAGAACGGAAATGAGAAACTGAACCGAGATTAGTGGATTGTCTTCAATACTGTTGCGGAAGAAAGACAATCATCGAGCAGTAGATCAGTGCTCTGATACCATGATGAAATTATCATCTTAACCATGATAGAATTGAAGAACTATCAATGTAGAACAAGAGGGAAGAAGAGGGGAGAAGTAGGGAAGATTGTAAGCTTGTAAAGAGAAGATTTTGTAGTTTTTCTTTATTCAAAACTTACTTGTACAATGACTAACAAGATCTATTTATACATTTACAAGACATGTGTTTTCTCTTTAGTGTTAGTTTAGCATTAACTGTTTTAACTAACTTCTTAACTATCTTAACTAACTTGTTGACTTAACCAACTAACTTCTTAACTAACTTTGACTTTGATTTGTTCTTTCAATAATCTTCATAGTCAATAGTATTAGAGCCTGTTTGGATTGACTTATTTTAGGTGTTTTTAAGCCAATATAACTTTTAAGTACTTTTGTAGTGAGTAAAATAAAAATGTGTTTTTAAGCACTTATTTTTACGTCAACATAACTAAAATAAATTAAAAATCATAAATTAAAATTCTTAACTTATAAATCAAAAGTCATAAACCTATTCAACGGAGCTTTTAAATTCATTAGCTAATTCTCCTTTTAGGTGCGCTAGTTCCATGGAATAATACATAGGAGTTTTTGCAAAACACTATAGTCAGACAAAATAATCTCAACATAATTTGTTTTACTGTAGTTCATAGCTGTTCAGACGCGACAGAGTTAGAGTCATGTCCTAGCCACTTTTTTTTTTCTAAGCACGTCTGTAAGATACATTGTTCAGCAAAGATTTCTAGCCGTCACAAATTTGGATCATTTCCCGTTGTAGTTACCAGTCACGGGGGAAAGTGTGATAGCAGAGCCTCAAGTGTTTTTTTTTATTAATTTAGATCCCAAATTTTAATTATTAGGTGGCGAAATACCGATTAGGATAAGCGTTAGTTTATTGTAAAGAAGTTATCTGTGTCAAAACTAGGTGTAGCAGATGGGTCGTTTTGCCTGAAATTGAGCGGGTTAAAATGAGCTGAATCAATAATGAATCAATGTCCAACCCGTCCAAAGCTTACATGGACGGATCAATATGAGCTAAATGATGGGTCATAACCCAACTTGTCCAACTTGACCCATTACTTTTACAAATTTGAAACTTACCTTCTATGATGTTGTTTTATTTTGAATGATATTTGGTTTTTTCATATCTTTATTTTGAAAATAAGAATAATATTTTTTTTTCATTTTTTATAAAAGCAAAATAAATATATAAAATAATGGGTAGGAGGGAGGGGGGCTGGGTAGTGGGCTAAGAAAAGTTTCTCATTTTTTATAAAAAAAATTGTATAAGTAAAATAAATATATAAAGTAAAAACTTCTTGGAGGGGGGGGGGGGGGGGATGGGGTAAGCAAATTTTTCTCATTTTTTTTAATAAAAACTTTATAAAAGTAAAATAAATATATAAAATAGAAAACTTGGAGGTGGGTTGGAGGGCCGGGGGGAGGGGGAGGTTGCGTGATGGGGGTAGGGCATGGGGTGGAGGGGGGTAGGAGGTAAGAAAAAATTTCATATTTTTAATAATGTTTTTATAAAAGTAAAAAAATATGAAATAGAAATTTGAGGATGGGGTAGGACATGGGGTGGATGGGGGAGGGGGGAGGAGGTAAGAAAAAATTTCATATTTTTTATAATTTTTTTATAAAAGTAAAAAAATATGAAATAGAAATTTGAGGATAGGGGTATGGCATGGGGTGGAGGTGGGCGGGGGTTGGGGTGAGGTAAGAAAAAAATTCATATTTTTAATAATTTTTTTGTAAAAGTATCAAAAAATATGAAATAGAAGTTTGAGGATGGGGGTAGGGCAATGGGGTGGGGGTGGGGTGGGGGTGGAAGGGTGTGGGTAGGGGGTGAGGTAAGAAAAAAATTCATATTTTTTATAAATTGTTTATAAAAGTAAAAAAAATATAAAATAGAAATTTGAGAATGGGGTAAGGCGGGGTGTAGGGTGGGAGGTGGGGGTAGAGGTTGGTAGGGGTGGGGTGGCGTAGGCAAGGTAGGGAACAAAGATGTGAGGGTGATTCAATGCTTGGGTGGGGGTTGGTGTAGGGGACGGGGTAGGGTGGATGGATAGTGTGGTGGGTGGTTGGGGTGCATTGGTATATTTTTATTGTTCCGAAATAAAAGGAATTTTTTAAATAATTATTTATAAACAAAAATCTTAATCTAGAGTGGAGCTCTAATCGTTATGTTTGAACATTTTTATGGGTCAAGTTTGGGCATCATCATGGGTTCATTTGGGCTGTTGATTTATGATGGGTCAACTTGGGTTAGCCCAAACCAACCCATCATCAAAATTACTCTTGCCCAAAACTACGGCTGGCCAGTGGGCCGGGTCGGCCCGGTCCCAACCCGACCCTGCCCAGACCCGGTCCCACCTGGAAAACAAAGGGGACGGGACTCAAACTCGGGATGGGACATGGTCTCGTCCCGCCCCAAGCTTGATCCTGCCGACCCGCCTCGATCCCGCCCGTCCCCCTTCCCTTTGCAAAAAATGGTCGTTGCACAACGACCATTTTATATTTTGTCCGTTGTGCAACATCCATTTTTTGCCTCCCCCCAACCCCCTACGCCCTTAATATTTATTTTTAACACCTAAGTTAATATATTTATACTTTAACTCAATTTCCGAACTATAAATACCTCATTTCTCTTCATCTTTCTCACAAATCTTTCAACAATCTCTCAATTTATCTCTCTACAATTCTACGTTGCCTACTAAATATTATATTTTTTTGCTCATTTATATCAAAGTTAAAAAATTGGGAGTGAAGTTGGCAACTAGCTTGAGGATCATTCATCGAGCAAAGTTTCCATTTTCAACCTCGATTACAAGTCGACGTTAAGTCGGCGTTTGGTACATTCGTTCCTTATTTAAATTATTATTGTTACTTTATATTAATTATCGCACTTAATTTCATTATCTTTAACTATTTATTTGAATAATTAAAATAGAAGGATTAAGAGGTATGTTTAAGGGTAAGAGTAAGGGTGCTTCTTCTCGTAGGGGGTAATAATGGCATGGGTACTTCTTCTAGTCATCCTATTCCTAGACAGGATGATTTGATAGATTACCCTCATATATATGAAACTGAATTTTTAATGATATACCATTAGACGATGATATATTATATTCTGCAACTCAACCCGACTTTAATTTAGAAGATAATCTAGATGACACACCCACTAATGTAGATGACACACCCACTAGTGGACCTCTTCAAACTGAAACTGAAACGCCTCATATTCCCCCTAGTATGAGATGAGGCCCCACACAACGAAAATTAAAATATGCTGCATGAGATTTTTTTTGATAGGGACTAAGAGAATCAAGTAGTTAGATGCCAAATTTGAAAAAAAGTGTTTATAAATTTAAAATGAGAAAAGGTCAGGGTAGGACGGGAGGTTTATTGAGACATGTACAAAGTTTTCACAAAACTAGGTGGGATGAATACGAGGCTACAAAGTCGGGTGCGCCAATGCGCTCTCAGTCGGAAAAAGGTTCACATAGTGTTCCGAACCAAGTACAGGGTCAAATTAACCAGACAACGGGGGAAATTGTAGGTCCTAAATACGATAAACATAGAGATAGGGAAGTAATAGCAAAATTAGTTACGGTGAAGGGTTTTCCTTTTTCATTTTCTTCCTCTCCTGGTTTTATTCATTACATTAGAGATATGTATAATAATGCTTTTAACGATTTTTCTAGATCAACTGTTAAGAGAGACGTTTTTAAATTTGCACATGAATATCAACAATATTTACGGTATTCATTATATCATTTTCCTGGAAAAGTATCTATCACGTCTAATATAAGCCGTAGTACTAACAGCCATAATTATTCAATTGTAACATGTCATTGGATAGATTATAAATGATCTATGCAAAAACGTATTTTAGCATATAGATATATTGATGATATGCACACTAAAACTTTTATTGCATAAAATATTCATCAAATTTGCGAGTATTATGGTATAACTGATAAAATAATGACAATTACGTTAGATAATTCTTCTTCTAATAATTATGCTATTAACTGATAAATGTGTGTGCCATATTTATAACTTAGTTGTAAAGGATGGTTAGAGATGACAATGGATCCTGGACCCGATCCGGATCCGGTGTATCCAGATCCGTTTGATAGGATATGGATCTTCAAAATTTGGACCCGACGGATCCGGATCTGGATCTTGTATTTGAGATCCGTATCCGGTCCAGATCCGACCCGTGGATCCATTTTTTATTAAATATATTCATAATCTAGAATGTAATTTTATAAGTATTTTCTTAAAATTGCTAAGCACATCTTTACAAGTTTAATTCTCAAAACAAGTTTAATTTATCTCCGCGTTAACTCAAAAACAAAAAAATAAAGAGGTAACTTCGATAATAAAATCAATGTTATATTAGTGAATGACTAACATCTCCATAGACAAGTAGTTAAAATTATATTCACTTCATTTATGAATATTCCAAGCACATGCAAGTTCTGCACTGTGAAAATACTAGTCACCATTTTCCACAACTATTGTCATTTTCCAACATTTTTAATTAATAGCTCACAATCAAAACGAGACAACGAACAAAATATCTCATATGAACATTTCAAAATTGAAAAACAGTAAATTGTTAGCTAAGTAAAAATCGTTTGTCAGTTCAAAAAAAAAATTCTTAGCAAGGATACATTTTTAGCAAGGTAATTTTTTTTTACATGTGGATCCAGATCCGATCCGATGGATCCGGATTTGGATATGGTTTTTATGGACCCACTGGATCTGGATCCGGATCTGGATTCGGGTATGAAAAACGGATCTGGATCTGGATCTAGTAGGATCTGGTCCAGATCCGATCCGTTGCCATCCCTAAGGATGGTCTATCACTTTTTGAAGACATTCTTAATAAAGTACAATTTGCTATAAACTTTATTTTTAGAAGTAATAGAATACAAAGAAAAAAAGAATATAAAAATACTTATCACGATTATGGACTACTTTATAGAAAAATTTCCAAGGAAGTAGCCACTAGGTGAAATTCTTTATATGAACAACTACTTGTTGCTTATGATTATAGAAGACCGATAACTTTATTTTTAACGCCCATAATCGAAATCCAGCTGATATGGTTGTAGATAACGATTGAGAAAAATATTCAAAACTTATTGTATTTTTAGAGAAATTTTTTCAAGCTACTAAAGAATTTTCCGGTATTTATTATCCTATTATTTCAACTATGTTATTTTATATAGCTCTAATTTTTTTGTTACTTAGTAAATATATGAAAAAACCATCTTATAAGACACATATTAAAAATGTTTATCAAATTTAATTTTTTTTTCTATTCCTACTATTAGGGGTGGGCGTATATCGGTTCAGTTCGATTTTGTATACGAAAAATATGAACTGAATAAAAATCATTTTAAAAAAAAAACGGAATACAACTTTTAAAAAATAAAAACCGATATGTTTGATTTATATGCCGAACGTATCGGATTATATCAATTTTTCTAGTGGGCCGGGCCGGGTCGGGGAATTTTTTAATTTTTTTTAAAATTGAATTTCCAAAATTGAAATTGACATTCACACCTACACTATCATGAAATTTCGACGTTGAAATCTATTGTGTATCGTGAGATGTTTACTAAAGAAAAAAGGAAAATTAGAAATAGATTTGGGGGAAAACACAAATTGATTGGGAAAACGGACGTTTTTCTAAAATTGGCTGTGCCAAACTGCCAAAGACTGGCCCCGTGTTGAAAAAATACGCAAAATAAAAAAAAATCGGGTAAAACGGACATCCGAGCGCAGAGTTATGACCATTTAAAGTTTTATCAATTTACAACTACTGTTTCTCCCTACATTTTATGTCAATGCTTCCGTGATATGTTAATCAAGTTCATGCCGCATGCGACTTCCATAAAAGCTTCATAGATTAGCTTCAATGACTATGATTCAAGAGATAGTAGTAGCCTAAAATAAAATATATATATTTAATTCGGTTTTTTGGTTCGGTTCGTATCCAAAATTAAAAAACTGAACCGAATCACTAAATCCTGTTTCGGTTCGGTTTTTCAAAAAATCGGTTTTTTTATAAAAAAAACCGAGAAAAAACCTAACCGAATTTCGGTTCGGTTTTTTCGGTTCTCCGGGTTTTTTGCTCACCCCTACCCACTATTTATATTATTGATGATGTATTAAATCCGACTGTTAAAATAGACAGTTGTAAAACACTTATTGAACTATTTATGATTGCATAGCTGTACTTCCACCTCCAACTCCAAAAAATCCAAATGACCAACCACCTAAGGAACCAACTAAAGAAGAAGTTTTATCTACCATACACGATAAATGTAAAAAAGTATATAGATATTACCAACAAGAAAGTGCTAGCAACCAACCGGCTTCCATATCATCATCATCATCTTCTTCTTCAATACAACCTTAAAAAAATATGTTTCTGTGGCTAGTATTGAAAGCCTTAGAAGTAGAATGTATAGTGGTACCACTACTAAACAAGTTAGCGAGTTTGATGTTTTTATTTTGCAGGGTGTTGTACCGTACCAAATAATTCTCAATGAAGAAGGACGTGAAGACTTATTGAAATACCGGAGGGAGAATGAGAAGTCATTTCCGACACTATCAAAGATGGCCCGAGCTGTTTTGAACATTCAAGCGTCATCAACAGCGTCTGAAAGTATTTTTTTTGCCGGAAGATTTCAAATACGAGAGCACATACACTCAATAGCGGGAGACAGCTTAGAGATTGTAGTTTTATTCAGAGATTAGATACGAGCGAAGCGTAGAAGGTGCGGTCAACCGGAGATCAACGAAGAAGAAGATGAAAACTACAACAAAATCTTATCTGACGGAGGTGGAAGCGACGTCGAGCGATTTGACCAACAAATTCCAATTCCAACCGAAGAGCCAGAAGACATTGTGGAGTAACTAGAAAAGGTGTTTATAAATATGTGATTTTTTTAATTACAATTTTACTATGTTATTTGCAACTTTCAACACCACAAAGTTGCAATTTTGAAATTGTATTACAAAAAAATTATATTTCTATTAAATAATATAAGAAGCACAAAAATAGCCTTGAGATGTTTTTATTACACTATCTTGTTCAATTATTGAGGTGTTTATATATGTTATTTTTTAAATTAAGTGCAAAAAAAAATCGGAAAAACCTATCCCGACCCGACCCGCCTCGCCCCGGGAAATCGGCAGATCCCGCCTGTCCCACCCTCCCCCCATGTCCCACCGGGTCCCGTTCTGCCGGGACCCCCCCTCCCATTGGCAACCCCTACCCAAAACCATAAAACCTTGGACGGGTCATTTGGGTTTGGGCTAATTTTGTCACCCCTAGTCAAAACAAGCCCTCAAATTTTTAAAAATATATTTTCGTCCAACAATTTAAAAATAAAATAAAATAATAATTATTCCAAACTTTCAATCGACCTATAAGTTTTAAAAATTCATTTTGATCCAAAATAAGAAATAATAATCTAAACCAATAAAAATCTAAAAATATATCTTTTACCTTATTAAAAGAATATCAAATTATATTCCCCTTTCTCAATTAATTCCCACGTTTTTTCCCCTCCTACATTTGAAATATACTCCATTGACAAGCATGGTTGGAGTTTGAGCTTCAAGCTTGGAAAAATGATTTTTTGAAAGAGTGATTCATTACAAGTGGGTGTAACTGGACTTTGTTCGGGATATTTTGAAAAGTTTAAATTTCAAATTTTGGAAAATTTCCAGAAAATTTAAGGTAGTTTTGGATTAGATTTCATATTTGAGTTTGAGAATAAGAAGCTTGAAAATTTGATTTTATGAAGGAATGATTTATTTTAAGTGGGTGTTATTAAATTTTGTCGAAAATCTTTTGAGGAGTCTAAATTTTCAAATTTGAGGGAGTTTGGTGAAGATTTAAGATGATTTTAGGTAAAATTTTGAATTTAAGCGTGAGGTAAAAGATGAATATTTTATATTTAAGCTTGAGGTTGAAGAATAACATTTCAGATTTATATTTTATAACTATATATAAGTAAGGGTGGCCAATGGGACGGGTCGGCCTGGGCCCAGCCCGCCCCGGTCCCGCCCCCTCCCCTTTGCACAAAATAGTCGTTGCACAACGACCATTTTATATTTTGGCTGTTGTGCAACGGCCATGCACAACGACCATTTTATATTTTGGCCGTTGTGCAACGGCCATTTTTGGCCTCCCCCCTCCCCCAACCCCCCTACCCCCTTAATATTTATTTTTAACCCCTAAGTTGTTATATTTATATTTTAACTTAATTTCCCAACTATAAATATCTCATTTTCTCTTCATCTTTCTCACAAATCTTCCTACAATCTCTCTAATCTCTCAATCTATCTCTCTACAAGTCTACATTGTCTACTAAATATTTAATTTTATTTATTCATTTGGGAGTGAAGTTGGCAACTAGCTTGAGGATCATCCATCGAGCAAAGTTTCAATTTCCAACCTCTCGATTATACGTTGACGTTACGTCGGCGTTTGGTAATCCATGAGTTTTGTCGGGACCCGCCCCGGTCCCGTCCCATTGGCCAGCCATATATAAGTGAGAATCCATGAGTTTTGTAGAACTCACAACCTCAACACTTTCATTTTTGTCCATGTTTTGGCCTTTATTTACATAATAACCTTTATGTTTTTGGTAAATTTTTAAAAGTTTGATGGCAATTATATCCCTAAAAGCAACAAAGGTGTAGCAACACTTGGCAACTATCAAAAAAAAATTGCCAAAAGTTAAGGGTCCCACATGTTACTCTACTCCATAGCACATATTTTCTCTTTTAGCCCAATCTCCATAAAATCTACATTTTCAAAACGGACCATTTGTTTTTTGTTTTATTTTTTAAAGTAACAGCAATGCTCTAAAGAAGGATTTAGGCCCTTTTATTGTATTTTTGCCAAATTGGCAATAAGCAAGGACTTTTTGTGTACCTCTTCTTTAAGAAAATAGAGCAAGAGATAGGATTGTATATATAAATTATATATGTGTTGTCTATTTGTATTGATGTATTCCTATACATTTGCACCCACAATGAGACTAAATCTATCTCTATGACCTAAACTATTTTATGAAATAACTCAAGATGTATTTATTTTGCATTTCTTGAGGCTACTATTTATTGTCAACACACATGTCATATCTTTGTTCAATTTTAGTCTATTCAATTTTTTAAAATGTTAATAATTTGATGAAGTTATCATGATTTTTACCAGTATTTTCTAAAGTATCATTTTATACAACTTTCTTAATCCAAGTTATAAAGTACATATATTAACTAATTTGGCTTCACATGGGTTTGATAAGTTACTTAAGTGCAAATTTCATGTAAACGTATAGCAGTTCTAAACGAAGGAAAATAAAAAATAAAAATTGTCATTTTCTTATTTATATACTTCTTATATGAATTTAAATATATCCTCATTTAGATAAGTTAATTTTTATATACTATCAAGAAATTAAATAAAATTGATAATATTTAATTAAGGATATTTAGTGAAAAGACTTCTTAATTTCTTGGTATGAGTGATTTGTTAGAGTCAAATTTTCTTTTTCAATTAATTTAAGAAAATTTGATGAAGAGGAACATAGTGGAGTTTGTGTTTTGGTGTTTGAATTTCCAGCAAGTTAAGTATGAATAGCATAAACTTGGTGGTGTGATTCAGAGGATGTCCATACTTAAGCGAAAGTGGGAGCGGATTGCTATGGACTTTGTGGTAGGATTGCCTCGAACTTTGGGAAAGTTTGATGTTATTTGGATCATTGTGGACAGATTGATCAAATTCGGACACTTCATTCCGGTTCATACGGAAGTTGGCCAAAATCTACAGTCGGGAGATAGTTCATTTGCATGGGTGCCCATTTCTACCATTTTGGATCGAGGCACACAATTTACATCTCATTTCTAGCGTCTATGTAGAAGGAGTTGGGTACTAGAGTGCAGCTTAATAAAACTTCTCATCGCAAGACTGGTGGTCAGTCCGAGCGGACTATTAGATTCTCGAGGATATGTTGCGAGCTTGTGTCATTGACTTTGGTGGTCATTGGGATCATCCTACCCTTGGCGGAGTTTTCTTATAACAATAGTTATCATTTGAGTATTGAGATGACGCCATTTGTGGCTTTCTATGGTAAAAGACGTCGCTTTTTGATTGGTTGGTTTGATGGGTTTGAGGTTAGGCATTGGGATACATACTTATTGAGAGATTCCTTGGATAAAGTCAAGTTGATTCAGGAGAGGTTTCTCACGGCTCAGATTAAGCAAAAGAGTTATGCGGATCAGAATATTTGTGATTTGGAGTTTATGATTGGAGAGCGAGTTCTATTGAAGGTTGCACCCATGAAGGGTGTGATGAGGTTTGGGCAGAAGGAAAAGTGGAGCCCGAGATATATTGGCCCATTTGATTTTGTTCAGCGAATCGGTAAAGTGGCTATGAGTTGGCCTTACCTCCTAGGTTGTCGAGTGTTCATCCAGTTTTTCAAGTTTCGATGTTGAAGAGGTACCATCCGAACCGTGCTCATGTGATTCGGTGTTGCTCGATCAGAATTTTATTTATGAGGAGGAGCCAATAGCTATTTTGGATACACATGTTCAGAAGTTGAGATCAAAAGAATATCTTCTATAAAAGTTCAATGCAGTCATCATCTGGTCGAGGAGACTACTTGGGAGACCGAGTCAGATATACATATTAGATATCCCCAGCTTTTTGAGTGTCCAGGTACTTTTCTTTTCTTTACCATTCGAGGACGAATATTTATTTAAGTGATATCTGATGTAATGACTCACTTAGTCGTTTTGAGCCTTTTGCCTTAGTTTCCCCCGAAATACTTTTTCCATAGTTTCATTTCAATGTTTTATGACTTGCGGTGATGGGTGACGCGATTCCCGAGGAAATCACTGTAATTAAGAAGGCTTAATACAAAGATTCCCCCCTAGGTTGTTTAGAATTATAACCTGTACATACTCCTTAATCACAAAAATTACTTACACACTTAAATGTTTTAAATCTATTTATATTATATCAAAAATGGAAATTCCAAAAATTAAAAATTAAATTTCATAAATACCCACCTAAACATTCGATTTTGCCTTTTATTTTATTATTAAATTTCATGTTTACCTGAAACTAACAAATGGTAAAATATTTATTGAAAGACACCGCTGATTGCAGAATCCATGAGTTTTGCCAGGACCCGCCCCGGTCCCGTCCCATTGGCCAACCATATATAAGTGAGAATCCATGAATTTTGTAGTACTCACAACCTCAACACTTTCATTTTTGTCCATGTTTTGGCCTTTATTTACATAATTACCTTTATGTTTTTGGTAAATTTTTAAAAGTTTGATGGCAATCATGCGTATTATAGATAGTTGAATAAGATCACTATTAGAAACAAGTATCTGATTCCTCGTGTTGATTACATATTCGACCAGCTTCAGGGTGCTTCAGTGTTTTTGAAGATTGACTTAAGGTCCGAGTATCACCAGTTAAAGATCCGGGCTGAGGATGTTCCCAAGATGACTTTTTGGACTCGATATGGCCATTATGAGTTTTTGGGTTTATCATTTTGGCTTACGAATACCCCAGCAGCATTCATGGATATGATGAATGGATATTTAAGTCGTATTTAGATTCTTTTGTGATTCTATTCATTGATGACATCTTGATCTATTCGAAGAGTCGGGAGGACCATGAGCAATATCTGAGAGTGGTTATTAGTTTACTGAAAGAGAAGAATTTGTATGCTAAGTTCTCAAAGTGTGAGTTTTGGTTGAACTCCGTGGAATTTCCGGGACACGTGGTGTCCAAGGATGGGATTATAGTTGATCCCAATAAGATAGAGGCAGTCAGGGACTGGCCTAGATCGACTATTGTGATAGAGATTCGAAGCTTTGTAGGTATTGCTAGCTTCTATCATCGGTTTATCAAGGGATTCTCTTCTATTTCTTCTCATATGACACGTTTGACTCAGAAGGAGGTACCGTGCCAGTGGTCTGATGAGTGTGAGGAGATATTTCAAAAGCTCAAGTCTCTTTTGACAACAACCCCAATTTTGTCCCTTCCGGTGGAGAGGAAGGACTTTACTATATATTGTGATGCTTCGATGATCGATTTGTGCTATATGTTGATGTAGGAGGGTAAGGTTATTACTTATGCATTGAGGCTGTTGAAGGTGCACAAGAAGAATTAAATTGTTCATGATCTAGAGTTAGTTGCTGTTGTATTTGCTTTGAAGATTTTGAGGCATTATCTTTATGGTGTCCATTGTATGGTGTATACCGATCACTGTAGTGTTCAACACATGTTTAATTAGAGGGACCTGAATTCTAGAAAGCATCAGTGGATGGAGTTGTCAAAATATTATGATATGATGATTTTGTATCATCCGGGCAAGGGCAATGTGGTGGCGGATGCCTTAAGTCGAAAGGCAGTTAGCATGGGAAGTTTAGCTTACTTGATCGTTTCTGAGCGTCTTTTGGCATTGGAGGTCCAATCTCTGGACAATCATTTTGTGAGGCTTGATATTTCGAATCTGGGTAGGATTCTGGCATGTGTTAAGGTGAGGTCATCTCTTTTGGATCAGATTTGGACCCACCAGTATGATGATGTGATGCTATGCAAACTTTGAGATATTGTGTTGAGTGGTGAGATCAAGGAGGCCATGATTGATGGTGAGGGGGTGTTGAGGATCAAAGGTAGAGTATGTGTTCCTAGAGGTAGTGATTTGACAAGACTTATTATGGAGGAGTCCCATAGCTCTAGGTATTTTATTCATCCAAGTGCTACTAAGATGTACTTTGACTTGAGCCAGCATTATTAGTGGGGGAGAATGAAGAAAGACATTGTTGATTTTGTGTCTCAGTGTTAGAATTGTCAACAAGTCAAGTATGAGCACCAGTGACCCGGTGGTTTATCTCAGAGGATGCTTATTCCCGAGTAGAAGTGGGAAAGGATTGCCATAGATTTCGTTGTTGGGTTTCCCAAGACTTTGGGAAAGTTTGGTTCTATTTGGATCATTGTTGATAGATTGACTAAGTCCGCGCATTTTATTTCAGTCCAGGCGATTTATAATGTAGAGAATGGCTAAGATATACATTCGAGATATTTTGCGTCTTCAATGGTTCCTATTTCTATCATCTCAGATCGGGATACTCAGTTTACTTCGCATTTTTGGCAAACTTTGCAGAGAGAGTTGGGTAATCGCTTGGATCTCAGTATATATTTTCACCCTCAGACCAACAAGTCATTCAAGCGGACTATTCAGGTATTTGAGGACATGTTACGGGCTTGTGTGATTGATTTTGGTGGTCATTGGGACCAGTTCTTACCATTAGAAGAGTTTGCGTACAATAATATCTATCACTCCAGTATCGACATGGCACCGTTCGAGGCTTTATATGGTAGGAGATATCGATCTCTCATTGGTTGGTTTGATGCATTTGAGGTTCATCCTTGGGATACTGATTTGTTGAAGGATTCCTTAGAGAAGGTGAAGGTGATTCAGGACAAGCTTCTGGCAGCATAGAGCAGGCAGAAGGAGTGTGTAGACCAAAAGGTTTGACATTTTGAGTTTATTGTTGGTGACAAGGTTCTTCTAAAGGTTTCACCCATTAAGGGTGTGATGAGGATTGGCAAGAGAGGGAAGTTGAGTTCGAGCTTTATCAGACCTTTTGAGGTTCATCAGAGAGTTGGGGAGGTGACATATGAGTTGGATTTTCTACCAAGTCTTTTAGGTGTCCATTCGGTTTTCCATGTGTCTATGCTGAAGAAGTATTATGCCGACAGTTCTTATATCATTCAGTGGGACTCCGTGTTGCTTGTTCAAAATTCAGGGAGGATCCTATGGCTATTTTGGACATACAGGTCAGGAAGTTGAGTTCGAATAAGATATCTTTTGTGATGGTCCAGTGGAGGCATCACCCTATTGAGAACGCGACTTGGGAAATAGAGTTTGACATGCGGAGCAGATATGCTAACTTATTTACTACTTCTGGTACGTTTCCCTTGTTCGTTTCTCTCTGTTGGAGGATGAATATTTGTTTAATTGGTATCTGTTGTAATGACCCATCCGGTCGTTTTTAGCTAATGACATTTATTTTCCTATTTTACCCTTTCCGTAGTCTTTATGTGGAGTTTGTGATGCACGGGGATGGATGGCACACATCCCGAGGTCTATTTATATGAGTTTCAGATGAAAAACTCAAAACTAGAACTTTAGAGTTGGATAGTTTGACCCAAGGATGACTTTTGTGTAGATGGGTTCATTTCTGGGTTCTATCACTTTTGGTAGCTCCAGAGAGTCATTTGTGACTTAGTTGAGTCATTGGTTTGCTTTCCAAGACAATTAGATGTATTTTGTGGTCTTATTTGCAATATTTGGATTTTTGGTTATTTCAGACGATACTATAGAAAAGTATGTCTTAGCTGGGTTAAATGGGAAATTCGAGGGTTACGAGTGAGTTCGTAGCATTGTTTACCTTAGATGAGCATGTTTGGTTTGTGTCCAGAGGTCCTGGGAGTGTTTCATATGTTTGATGAGAGTTTGGTATTATTTTACACGATCTGGTGTCCGGTTTCAGCCTCGGCGGCACCTCCATTTGCTCCTGCGTGTCAGCCTCGGCGGGAGATTGGTTCGCAGAAATAAGGGATGAAAAAATTGTTGCGTTTCCACCTTAGTGGAGGATTTGTCCGCAGTGGTGAGTTTTTATCTGCGGTGTCCAGGGTTGAGCCTTGGGATTTGATGGTGGACATAAAAATCTAACTACAGGCGCTTTACGCCCAATCATTCCGGATAATGCTTGCATCCTCTATATTACCGCGGCTGTTGGCACAGAGTTAGTCGATGCTTATTCCCCAGATACTGTCATTGCTTCTTCTCCGAGAAAAGAAGTTCATGACCCGTGGGCCTTCTACCTCCATGCAGCATTGCTCTGTCAGGCTTTCATTTATTGCGGCAAATTGCCCACTACTGCCTCTTGTAGGAGTCTGGGTCGTGTCTCAGTCCTAGTGTGGCTGATCATCCTCTCGAACTAGCTACTGATCATCGCCTTAGTAAGATATTGCCTCAACAACTAGCTAATCAGACGTGAGCCCCTCCTCGGGTGGATTCCTCATTTTACTCCTCAGCTTAAGGGGTATTAGTAGTCGTTTCCAGCTGTTGTTCCCCTCCTAAGGGTAGGTTCTTATGCATTTTTCACCCGTCCACCACTGGAAACACGGTTTCCCGTGTTTCCCATCCAACTTGCATGTGTTAAGCATGCCACGAGCATTCATCCTGAGCCAGGATCGTACTCTCTATGAGATTCGTAGTTGCATTACTTATAGTTTTCTTGTTCCTAGACAAAGCGGATTCGAATTGTCATTTATTCCAAGGCATAACTTATATCCATGCGCTTCATATTCGCCCGGAGTTTGGTCCCAGAAATATAGCCATCCCTGTCCCCTCAAGTAAATCCCATGAGCCTCTTATCCATTCTTATTGAACGACGGCGTGGGAGCAAATCCAACTGGAAAAACTCACATTGGGCTTAGGGATAATCAGGCTCGAACTAATGACTTTCACCACGTCAAGGTGACACTCTACCGCTGAGTTACATCCCTTCCCTACCCCATTGAGAAATAGAACTGACTAATCCTAAGGCTAAGGGTCGAGAAACTCAACGCCACTATTCTTGAACAACTTGGAGCCGGGCCTTTTTTCGCACTATTATGGATATGAAAATAATGGTCAAAATTGGATTCAATTGTCAACTTCTCCTATCAAAAATAGGATTGACTACCGATTCCGAAGGAACCGGAGTTACATATCTTTTCCATTCAAGAGTTCTTATGCGTTTCTACGCTCCTTTGAGCCCCCGAAAAATGGACAAATTCCTTTTCTTAGGAACATATACAAGATTCGTCACTACAAAAAGGTTAATGGTAACCCTACCATTAAATACTTCATTTAAGAATTTCATAGTAATAGAAATACATGTCCTACTGAGACAGAATTTGGAACTTGCTATCCTCTTTCCTAGCAGGCAAAGATTTACCTTCGTGGAAAGGATGATTCATTCGGATCGACATGAGAGTCCAACTGCATTGCCATAATCCATGTTGTATATTTGAAGGAAGTTGACCTCCTTGCTTCTCTCATGGTACACTCCTCTTCCCGCCGAGCCCCTTTTTCTCCTCAATCCACAGAGACAAAATCTAGGACTGGTGCCAATAGTTCATCACGGAAGAAAGGACTCACTAAGTCGGGATCACTAACTAATACTAATACAATATAATAATATATCTAATATAATAGAAAATACTAATATAATAGAAAAGAACTGTCTTTTCTGTATACTTTCCCCAGTTCCGTTGCTACCGCGGGCTTAACGCAATCGATCAGATTATTTTCCCTTGGTTTGTGATCATTCACTTAATTTCCATCCCTTATTTCTTCTATTCTCATCTCTAATTCTTCTATCAACTCTATATTACTTTTTGTCGTTTAATGCCGCGTTTCTCCCAAGTCGAATCGTATCATTTGGTATCAGATCTTAGGTTAAAGGATTGTCTCTACAATTCTTAATTCTAGGTTATTCTTATTTTGAAAATATAAAAAACTTAAAATTTTGAAAGTTCCAAAAAAAATTGGTGGTGTTGTTTGATTTGAATGAAATTGAGTGTAGATTTGAGTTCCTGGAGATCAAATCTACCTAGATATAAAGTTGGAAGCAATTTGGGGTGTTTTGAGTCAATCACCATTGAAGGACCTTCAAGCTTGAAGAACTTGAAATTGGATCTTGAAGATTGAACAAGAATTGAAGCTCCAAAGTTATTGGATTTTGATTATCTAGTGATAGAGACTCAAATTGAAGAACAAGCCAAATTGAAAAATTCACCATTGTTGAACTTAAAGGTTTTTGAAGAACCTGAAGAACAAGCAAGTGGGTTTATTGATTTGGTGGCCAATTGATCTCAATTTGTATTAGACTCTGTTTTTTACATTGAGGAGAAACTAGATATGAAATTTGGAGTCAATTGGACTTGATTTGAAGAAGCTCCAAATTCTGAAGTTCATAGTGTTCTTGAAGTCTTCATATCTTTTAGGTGTTCTTGGTGAAAAAGGTAGTGTTTGATCCAAATTTCTTGAGCAATAGTTGGAAAAGGTGTTTTTGTGGCAAAAAGTAGCAAAATATATGAAAAATGGGTCCAAGGCAATCCAAGTACAAGGAATAATCAAAAGAAGGTCAGCCAAACAGATGCCAAAAAGATTTGACGACATCAACTTGTTGCTGTGTATTCCCACTATGCGAGTTGTACATTGTGTCGAAGAATAGGCTTTGCGGTCGCAAAATATCCCAGATTTCTCCAGTGAGCAAGGATACTGAGCAACCCCATTTGCGTGTAATGACCCGTTTGGTCGTTTAGGAATTTTACCCTCTTACCTCTGTTGACCCTTTCTCTAGCATCGTTAGAGTGTATTCGACTTGTGGGGATAGGTGGAGCGATTCTCGAGACTTTTTGAGGAGTTCTGGATAAGGAAAAGGATATTTTAGAAATTCTTAAGTTAAGAAATGAAAAGGTTCGACCAAAGTCAATATCGGGGGCAAATGCATCTTTTCAAAGTTTTGTGGATTTCATTAGCTCCGGAAAATGATTTATGACTTAGTCGAGTCGTTGGTTCGGTTTCCGAGAGGTTCGGATGTGATTAAGATGGTTGGTAGAAACTAGCTTTTGAGATGATTTGGAGTTGACCACGGTCAACATCGGGTCAAGACGGATCCGTTTGGGTGTTTTAAGAGTTCAAGCAGCTTCGTATGGTCATTTGTGACTTGTAGGAGCTTTCAGAATTAGATTTGGATTTCGTTTGGTCAAGTTTAGGTATTTGAGTCGTTGGCATAAGTCGCTCGCCTTCGATGCTTCAATATACCATTATATCCATTTGATGTTAGAATTGAGTCTTGATTGTTGGAATAGATGAGTATCGAAATTTGTGATCCGTAGCAACTTGAATCATCGAATTCCGACGTCGTATGAGGGAGTTATGACCATTTTAGTTTTGGAAAAAAATATTGGTTTCTGGTGTGCGCCGGGGCGGACTTCCGGGCGCTGAAACATATCCGCCGGGGCGGAAATTGGTCTGCCGAAGTAGAAATGTCATTGTATTAAAAATCAGACTACGTCCATTTAGTATTTTGCACATAACTTTAGTTCTAGAGCTATGATTGAGGTGATTTTCACGGCGTTGTTCTCATCTCAACAAGGGAGTAAGTATCCAACCTTTGTTTTGACATTTCTTTAAGATTATTTTTATTGGTTATCGATTTTATCCGTGTTTGGTTGGGGAAAATTGGGGTTTTTAAATCCTAAGTTAAAATTTGAGTTTTCTTCAATTAATTGTGGTTGGATATGAGTAAGTTCTAGGTTTTGGCTTGTTTAAATCTTGGGCAAACTATTTCTAACATATATTTCGATTTCAATCTGGATTTTGCAAACATTCGATTTATAGGTTTTGACACAAAGAGGGTTTTGATAAAGTCATAAAATTGGAGGCTCAATTGGGGTTAGAATTTATATGGAACTTTGGATTATGACTATCTAGCTTATGGGTTACATAGATATCCTTTCAACATAGGTCATTGAAAGGATCTCGAAGACCCACCAAAGTACGAAAGCCAGGATCTTTCAGAAAATGGATTCCTATTCAAAGAGTTCATAACCGCACGAATAAGCTCACACTAACCCGTCAATTTGGGATCCAAATTTGATATTTTCCTTGGGAGGTATCGGAAAGGATTTGGAATGGAATAATCTCGATTCATACAGAAGAAAAGGTTCTCTATTGATTCAAACATTGTACCTATGGGATAGGGATCGAGGAAGGGGGAAAACCAAAGATTTCACATGGTACTTTTATCAATCTGATTTATTTCGTACCTTTCGTTCAATGAGAAAATGAGTCAAATTCTACAGGATCAAACCTATGGGACTTAAGGAATGATATAAAAAAGAGAGGGTAAAATATTCATATTAAATAAATATTAAATATGAAGTAGAAGAACCCATATTCCAAATGAACAAATTCAAATTTGAAAATGATCTTCCTTATTCTTGAAGAATGAGGGGCAAAGGGATTGATCAAGAAATATCTTTTGTTCTTCTTATATATAAGATCGTGATTGAATCCGCATATGTTTGGTAAAGAGAATAATCTTATCCTTTGATAATAATAAATAATGGGCAGTGTTCAATTGGAACATGAAAATGTGACTAAATTGGTCCTAGTTACTCTTCGGGGCGGAGTGGGAGAAGGGGGATTATCGAACGAGGAAAAGGATCCAATGAATTCGAAAGAATTGAGCGAGGAGCCGTATGAGGTGAAAATCTCATGTACGGTTCTGTAGAGTGGCAGTAAGGGTGACTTATCTGTCAACGTTTCCACTATCACCCAAAAAAAAAAACTCTACCTTACGTAAAGTTGCCAGAGTATGATTATCCTCTGTATTTGTAATCACTGCTTATATACCCGGTATTGGCAATAATTCACAAAAACATTTTGTAGTCTTAGTAAGAGGGAGAATGGTTAAGGATTTACCAGTGTGAGATATCACATTGTTCGAGGAACCCTAGATGTTGTCGGAGTAAAAGATCGTCAACAATGACTTTCTAGTGCGTTGTCAATTCTTATCCAAGACTTGTATCATTTGATAATTCCATGTGAATCGCTAGATACATGTGAAATGTATGGCTAACCCAATAACGAAAGTTTCGTAAGGGGACTGGAGCAGGCTACCATGAGACAAAAGATCTTCTTTCTAAAGAGATTCGATTCAGAACTCTTATATGTCCAAGGTTCATTATTGAAATAATTTCAGAGGTTTTCTCTGACTTTGTCCATCTCAACAAACAATTCGAAATACCTCGACTTTTTTAGAACAGGTCGAAGTCAAATAGCAATGATTCGAAGCACTTTGTTTTACACTATTTCTGAAACTGATGAAAAAAAAGGACCGAACTTAACTTCTTGTGTTAAGATATTATTCAACGGGTCAATGAATCATGAAGCCTCGGTTAAAGGAAAAGAATTGTATGGAATATGGGGTGGATTAGGATCTATAACTTAAAGGTCTTAGGATGATAAGTTTATTCGGCCTTATATGTGGTCTTGGCCAAGACCGTGCACTATTTATTTATTTTGTATTTACTTTCGGTTCTACCTATAGTATTGTTAGGATGTATTAAGGTTGGTAAAACTCTTATTTTGATTTAGGACACAATCATTGATTAAGGAGGAAGTAAGGAAGCCTAGAAGAAACATGCCAAAGTGGTACAGACAAGGTAGCCTAATGTCGAGAGACACCATGGCAAGGACAAACAGTGACATGGATGACAAGGTGGCAAGGACAAAGAGTGACATGGATGACAAGGTGGCAAGGACAAAGAGTGACATGGATGACAAGGTGGCAAGGACAAGAACTTTTCAAGAACAAGATAGGATCGGCTAGGGGAAGTTGGAAGGGAGGCCGAACCATCAAGTCAAGAAATTGAGTCTCGTAGATGATGAAGTCTTGAAAATGCAAGAGCCATCTCGGCCATCACAACATAGATGTGAAGAGGTTAAGGTTTCACCAAGTCTCAAAACAAAACAAAGAACCTTTCACATACAATTCACCAAGGCCAAGGAACCAACTTGTTCTCCAAGATCACAAATCCCTTTCCTTGTTCCCATTCGGCCGAAATGGCTTGTGATTGTGTCTTCTAGAATTGTCCTTCCTCTACTATAAATAGGACCCCTAGGATGAATGTAAAAGGCAGTTTTTGAGTTTATATAAAATACATCTTTAAGTGTTCAACTTGTGTGTTGAAGCTTGCTGATCCTTGTGTGGATCAAACTCCTTCAGCGCAAGTATAGACTAGGACTTGTGTGACCTAGCCTTTACCCAAGCTTGAAGAACACCCTTGGTGGTAAATGAAGGTTGATTCTTGTGTGAATCAACTTAGTCTAAGCCTAGGGAGCAACAAGGGCATAGATCACCCTCACTTGGCTTGTTCACGGGCTTTGCGACTAGCAACCCCGGTCTCGACCTTGTGACATTGATCATTCACTTCCTTGGTGTCAATACGGGCTGTAAAATCCATGTATCTCTATCCTTGGACATTTCTACTTCATCGCACTAAGTCACTAAACAAATACACCACCAAACCCAAAGCCACAACTCTCTCAAATAACAATCCTACATCTGAACCTTGAGCCGACATTCCGAGCACTAGCCTCAAGCAAATAACTTCAATCTTCCAACCCATACACTCAAGAACACACCCTGATCACTATACATGCCTTCAACCGAAAACATCTGCAATTACTCATCCAAGTCCGAGAACACAATAACCATTCACCTTAGTCACTCACCGAAACCATACTGCCTCAAGACCATTTAGCAACTTAACCTTCATCCAACCGTCAAATTCCAAACATTTACTTGACCCTCAACTTGTCAACTATCATCCCACAAAAGGCCTTAACCCGATTTCCACTATATCTTCCCGAAACCAATTCCAAACACTACACTACCCGCCCGTAATAACCAACCGAGTACCTCATTGTTTCAGGTTTGTTCTGTGGCCTTGCCACCACCAAACCACCAATTCCCGAGCATATTTATGACCCTTATCCCACCCTCAACAACCCCTAAAAATTCCACAAGCCGACTCGCACTACAATCACCCGAAACAGCCTCCCATATACCACCTACACGACCAATCCGAGAACCAAAAACACCATTACTTGTGCCCCATTTTCGGGTCAACCCGATTACCACCAACACCCGACCCATTTACCTATCCAACCCATACCTTATATCCATCAGAAACCCAAGGACTCGATCTCATAGAAATATATAGAATTCTGTGGAAAGATGTATTCGATGAAAGTCGTATGTATGGCTTGGAGGGAGATCTTTCATATCTTTAGAGATCCGCCCTACAATATGGGGTAAAAAAGCCAAAATAAGTGATTTTAGCCCTTATAAAAAGAAAATGGATTCTTGAACCCCGTTTACGCTCATGTCACGTCAAGGTACTGTAGAAAAAAATAGCAAAATCTTATCTAATTTATCATAATCGATTAGTTAACATGTTGGTTAACCATATTCTGAAATACGGAAAAAAATCATTGGCTTATCAAATTACCTATCGAGCCGTGAAAAAGATTTAACAAAAGACATAAATAAATCCAATATCTGTTTTACGTCAAGAAATACGTGGAGTAACTCCCGATATAATAGTAAAAGCAAGATGTGTATGTGGATCGACTAATCAAGTTCCCATTGAAATAGGATCCACACCTTGTCATTTGTTGGTTATTAGCGGCATCCTGAAAATGTCTCGGTCGAAATATGGCTTTCAAATTAAGTTCCGAATTAGTGGATGCTGCCAAAGGGAGTGGCAATGCCATACACAAAAAGGAAGAGACTCATAGAATGGTAGAGGAAAATAGAGCTTTTGCACATTTTCGTTAATCCATGTACAGGATCTATACATCTCGATCGGAAAAG